>JAGSMU010000005.1:8310000-8910000 GCA_029286865.1 Teinopalpus imperialis
CGGTCGCAAGAAAAAGACAAGGAAACGAAGTAAAATAATAGTAAAAGTGATTAACAAAAAGTTGATACATAACGAAACGGAAATAACTACTCGTATAGACACATAATACAATTAAGATAATTGAAAAAATTATAAACGAAGCAACGACGAAAATTAATAAAAATAAAGTTTTTGTAAATTACACGTTTTAACAGAAAATAATATTGTTACGGAAACTGATTAAAGGAGAACTCGCAAACATATTTTTTTATTTTCCGTCACCAACAGGCGTTTTCAGCAGCGTGAAATATGATTTCAGGCCTTTTCGGAGGAGGCCAAATATATAGCAGTTAATCAGAAATTACTCCAAACTAGCCTCTTTTTCAGCAGGCATGTTTTCATGCCGCTTCAGAACACTAATAATCAAGAGGCACTATTTCCTGAAAACCCATTTTCAAGCCGCTTCAAGCCTAGTTACACCCCACCTCTGTCGGGAATGTTCGAGAAGGTGTATAACAAGGACAGTCTATACGTGTGTAAGAGAGAGACGAGTGTATTTGATCATGACTCATCATCAACATCCCAGAAAAGTGTGAGAAGCAGAGCACGCGTGAGAGAAGGAAATGGTCACGTTCGGCTACGATCCGGAATGTTCTCGATTATGCGTACAAAGGTTGTGCTACGCATGAATTCCCGAACTTTATTGAGCGATTTAGTGCGTATACCAAGAGTGACAGGACGCGCACTGACACAGTCGCCAATACACCACACCACGCTGGCGAGCGCGACGTCGTCCTCCTCCTCCAGCGGTCACACGAGGTTCACTCGTGATCTAGGACGCTTTTAAATCGATCTGTCCACCCTCAAACGATAGCGTCTAGGACACGAGGTTCAAACATCTTTATGAGGGGTCCTCGGCTATCGCTTCCTCTGTTATCATCAACGTTCTTTGTCCACAGAGTTCGGACCGTAGCGGTGTTGCAACAGCAGTTTTCGTGCCAGCGAGCATCGTCGTTGCCTGTACTCAGCAGTCTTTATCGATAAAGCTGTAAAGATCTCAGGACCAACAGCATAACAAATACTTCATAAAAAAGCTACGGACAGTTTTTCGATTGCGTATCTCAATCGCGATACTAGTGAGTGAATTTCATATGGATTATTTTATAGTTAATAGTGTTACATTTTGTTGGATTTTATACACTATAAATGAAGGAGACATGTGAGTACATCACAGTTTTAAGTTTGTTAAAATATGATAGTTTTATTTAAGTACGAGTACAACTATATTCATATTAAAAATATATTAAGTTTCTAGAATCTGTTTTATGGTACCAATCAAGGTGCTGATGATAATGAAGGAAGTATTTATGTAAATGAAGTTAACAGACTACTACACGATTAACAGTTTGATGATAATGTTACTTGATGTAAGAACTTACTTTTTGTGTTGAAATATTGATTTGGTTAAATTCATGCTTTTTTATCCACAACATATATTGGTATTTATCTAAAGAAAAGATTCCGATGTTTATTTGAGTTGCTTTGAAGTCAAGGGATAGACAAATAAAAAATATTGCTTTTGGATCAAAGAGCTTGATTTCTTGTACTATTCCGATTGCTTATGATATAGCAAAAAAGTTATCTCCATTCTTTTAACCTTGTAGTTTAATCAGTGGTAAGAGTTCTAAGTTTAGGATTGTTTATATTTGTCATATATATTGCTATTCTATTATTTACAAACTATCCAATAATAAACAGGATTGTTGATTTTTCTAATAATTTTAAAATAAGGATTGTTGAATTTGGTAGTTTTGGCGTAGAAGACACGTTTGAAGGAGGAATCGCTTGATGGTAGTCCCTTAGATGTTGTTACCACTTATTACGTTACGTTACGTTATGTCTTTGTCCATAAGAGAATATCAGACTATAAAACATTCTGAAAATTGTGATTATCAGGGCAAATTTTGTCGGCGTTGGAAACATGTAAGGCAAATTTGAGGCAAAAAGGTAAAGGTGACTATAAATTGATTTTTCTAGTATTATTCTGACTGATTATATTTATTCAATTACAGAATAAGATGAATGGCCTAGATACTTCACGTTTTATATAATATATTTTTACCACATTGAACATTACCTTTTTATTACATTATATTCGAAAAAATCCACCAACTGAAAAGTGATAACAAAAATGGATTAACAATGAAAATTGAAGTACCTTAAAATTCTGTTACAGACGCGCAAAACAAAAGTATTTCAAAAAATATATTAAGCTACAACAAAGAAAATAAAAGGCACTTCCATTCCTATTTAACTGTCACTTTAACGTATTTGTTATTTCTTTCATAAGAAGCGTGCTGGGGAGAAAAAATGCATTTTAAAATATATACAGATAAGGGGCGGGAGTGAAATATAAAGCTGAAGAGCTTACTTCAAACATTAAACAGATTCCAGATATTTTAAAAAGTACTGCGTATTTAATAAAATTATGCAAAAAGCACATTCAATAATTTATTTTGATCTATAGAATAGTGGTAGATTGTTAATACAAGGTGTACCTACATGCTAATGATATAAAAGTCGGACCTTTCAGACAATAAATTACGATAAAGTCGTAGTTAGAGATGTAGACGTATGTTAAAAAATGGACCCAAATAGTTTACACCTTTTTATATAGATAAGTATAGAGTCAAATCCTATACTTGCTATAACAAGCATGAAGGTATTTTAAAAAGAAAAAAAATCGTACAGCTGTGTGCTTTGATGAATGTTATTTCTTAAATCATCATAAATCTTTTTGCTAAGGCTATTAAGTATTGTGTTTGTATCATAGTTTATTAAATGATTTATACAGTTTAAACGATATTAGACTTACAAAAAGTCTCTGGCTCAAACTACATCTGTAAACAACATTGTATCGAAAATTACTTACAATGAAATGAAGCGCCGCGAAGGCTGCCAAATTGTCTCACATTGTCTTAGCCTATTTTACTTTCTATGTTTATTTTATGCATAATATGAGATATATTCAAGTCAAGTATTTCCTGAAGATATTTTATAAGTATTTTTCCTATAGTTTAATCTATTTGATATACTAGTCTTAGTAATTACACTACAAGCGTTTGGATACTAAGACTTAATATTATTTAAGGGATCGTTAAATAACTTTTATAGCATGAATATTGGCCATGTCGGTTGTTTTAATTTTATTCTCGTTCTATCTTGGATTTGGATTTTTACCACGAATAAAATAAAAAATAAATGTACTTTAAATGGTTTTCCACTTTGTTACTAAAAGACCCTTGGATCCTATTTTCAAAATAATCGATTAAGGGTCTGCTTACTTATTGATAGTGAAAACAGCTTTAAAAGGCTCAGTTGAATTATGAACTTGGTGCTAATGTTTAGAAACACTGTTTTTTGATTTATTCCTAAAATTTTCTATAAGTTAGAATTTCAATAAATCTTACAAATTACATATATGGTAATTGTGTACGATGATTTTTGAAAAAAAACTGTCGCTGCCAGTTTAATGAATTATTCGATGAACATTGAAGTAGGGTTTTTTCAATCGAATAATTTCTATTACTAACAAAAGTTACTAGAGCGTATATAATTTAATAAATTCTCCAAATATCAATGTACAGCCTATGACGTTTACGATTCATTGATTATTTTACTTATTCACTGAACATTAAAACCCACGGAATTACGACTTTTGGTCATTAACGCTTTAATAAATACTTACAACAGCGGCGCGGTGCAGTGGGTGAGGTTACTGCATCGTTGGTCCTGGGTTTGATTCCTAGTGGAGGAATAATATTAGTGCATCACAAATTGTCGGCTTTGTGGTCTTATCTTATGCATGCGGCATTGTATTACACCGCTGACCCATACTCTGCAAAAATGTGTCATGTAAACTGGTATACAAAATCGCTCTCAAAGTTATCGGTAATATAAATCAACTATTTCAATGGTCCTATTATAGACCCCTAGGCAGTTCACCTTTCGAATTAAACTTTTGTGCTATTTTAATTTTCTAATTTAACCGTTGAACATTTAACTATGATAATTTTTAAATAGCTTGAAGAGCGGTCCCTTGTATAAAAATATTTTGATATAGAAAACATCAAAAGCTTATCTCAAGACAATAAATAAAACAAGAGAATTTTTATTTAAATATTTGTTTGTTTGGTCAGTGCATTTATTCAAAAGTTGTGTGTGTATTTTTAGGCTTTGAATGTTGTTGGGACTCATAAATATGTGTGTTTCACTGAGTTTATTGATTTGATTACATTAAAAGCATTCTATCCATTTATTAAGACAAGAGAGATTGGTAATTTCCCGGTTGTTACTAAAGTCATATTGATTATCTTTTTTTATAGAAAAGCCAGATTACCCCTATGTTTAGTAGATCAAGATAATGTGACGATGTAATTAATGAATGGGTTATTACGGGCATTAAGATTTATGCTATATATATGACGTTTTGTGTAGGAATGCAAGTTTAACAAGCTTTACTTAGTGGTAATTTTTTTATATTATGACCAGTGAGGTTCATCTTCATAAGGCTGTTCCAATCTAATATAGATATCAAGAGCACAACAAAAAACAAATACAAATAAATTATGGGTGATAACAATGAGATATTATAAGGATTACGTACAATCTGCAAGTTACTATAAAACTCAGAATTAATTTTATTCGCAAGAGTTAAAAGATTGTATCTAAAATGTTGAATTTCTTTAATGTTTTCCATAATTTTTGCAGTTAAGTTGATTTGTATACTTTTATTATCTTAAATGTATTAATTAGTATTGTTTGTACATATATTTTAAAATTAACCATTATTGTATATTATTTTAGTCTTTTCCATTGAGAATAAAGTTAATCTTTTTTACGATACTGCTGGGTTCCAAATCCATGATTCTACTACTACAAACAAAAAGTTGATATTTTCCTACTTAATTTTTAATATTTAATGTACTTAAAAAATTCGTAGTACATTTGGGAATTTTGGGATAGAATAATTTAATACTAAAATAAGTGTAACATATTGCACTGCGTCTGTAATAAAATTGATATAAAAATAATAGTTCACAAATTATGCATGTCTAGCTGTATATTAAAAGATTTTTTTTGTGATAAGAGTGGCAAAGTAATACACAGTTTACTTGATGATTGGTTCTTAATAAGGAATCAAGATATAGATACGAGGTGTGACCCCCTGAGTACTAAGACAGTTGTGTGGTTCCTTCTCCTTACCTATTTGCTTAATACTTTGTGCTTGATTATATAAAAGCGAGGTTCTTCCGTGTTCGGAATTAACCCGTTCATGCTTTAGCCAGATCAGACCTGCACAGTGGCTTTCATATTTAAGAAAGATTAAGAAAATTCGGCAAGCAAATATTCCAGATAAAGTGGGACTCGGAATAATGATACATAATACAATAAATAGCGTAAAAGGAATCTAGGAATAAATATTACGTTTGTGTTACGTGTTCGGTTATATAAAATAGAGCAACGCAAATGTAACTAGTTGTTGAGCGTAAGGAAATATGGATATAAAAAGCAATCTAGGTTAAATATTACATTTGTGTTACGTGTCGGTTATATAAAATAGAGCAACGCAAATGTAACTAGTTGTTGAGCGTAAGGAAATATGGATATAAAAAGCAATCTAGGTTAAATATTACATTTGTGTTACGTGTTCGGTTATATAAAATAGAGCAACGCAAATGTAACTAGTTGTTGAGCGTAAGGAAATATGGATATAAAAAGCAATCTAGGTTAAATATTACATTTGTGTTACGTATCTGGTTATATAAAATAGAGTTGTAGAGTTAACGAGTTGTTGAGCGTAAGGAAATATGGATAAAAAACTTTACAGTACTGATATTTGTGTGTATTTCATTTTCGTTGCGTTTCAGTTGAACGCTAAAATGTTTGTGATAATGTGATTTAATAACCACTAGCGTAATGCTAATATAAAATTGACTTTACTTTTTTTTCTATCATATTAATTCTTGGTAGGGAAAGTCATCGCATATGGCGAGTAGCGGTTGTGTACGCGAATATATTTGGTACTGAGATATTAACAGGTACTCAACAGATAAAAACAGATTGATATTAACAACTTGATACAAATGTCCATAAGAAACAAACGTCAAGAGGGTCGATGACCGTGTCTTTTAACGTCAGTCACAGAGCTAAAAATAGCAGTACTGTAAAGTATATATATTCTACTAGTACTATTTTCATCGATCCACTTCGCAAATTTACATAGGTCGTTCATATAGTGCAGGGTCAACCTATACTGTGTTTGCCAATATAAAGTTGCACAGGGAAATCTTTCTTCTCGTTTTATACGCGATATGTGGCTAGGATATTATTGTCAGCTAATTAGTTTTTGAGCTTTGTTGACATCTTTTTTTACTATTCGCCACTCTTCTGCTATTATTATAAGAAATGTTATGAATATAGGAAAATCTGTACTTGCCTGAAAATCTGTATAAAATAAGCAACACAAATGGTATTATTAACTATCTCTACTCAATAAATCATACACTTAGTGTGGTTAATGTAATTTATTGCTTTAATAATTCCTAGTAGCTTCACAGCCATGTGGTTTGATACAATTTAGATGTTGAATGACCTATTCGAACCAAAGTGTTGAGGTTATTGAGCAAATTCAATACACATAGTTAATTTTGGTTTACGACTTTGAAATTTTTGTATTAATTTATAACATTTAACGTATTTTTTATGTTAATAAAAGTTAAATGTTAATAAAAAAAAATAAAAAATAAGTTTCGGTTGAATTGTATTGACTTTGGTCTCTTGGGAAAGAGGAAAGCTAAAGAGGGACACTAAATATATACATATTGGCTACCTCACATCTTCCATAGTGCGTTTTTCAGAGTATGGATGGCATCACAAACAAATAAAAGCCGCAAAAATAACTCTCGATCTTAAAAATATAAAACATCTGTTCGTGTTGTCGTCGGTTTTAAGTTATGAATATAAAGCTACTGTTCGCAAAGGGAAGGTTCATTTCCCTTTCAAAGGTTAAGTATGTTATATGTTTACCGTTCCTTTTAGTTTACTATAATGAACAGGACTATATGATCATTATTATATTATATTACTTCTGAAACTAAATAAAAATTATATTTTATTACGATCAAAATTTTATGTCTTAGGTACTATTATATTCACCCAAAATCTAGGTGTTAAGATGAACGTGGACATGAAGGTGGTGTCTTAAAGACAAAAGCCTTTAATTAGTGCGCGTTGCCAGTGATGATATATATATAGAAACAATAGCCTATGGGAAAGAATGGGCTCTCAATTGGCATTCTCGTATTGGCCATCGTACTGAAAGACCCCTCCCCACCAATATATGGAGTGATGACCTATGCAATTCTTTGGGAAGTCGATGGATGTAGGTAGGTTAGGATCGTATTCTGTTTCAAAACTGTGGGGAAAGCCTATGTTCAGCAGTGGGCTAGTGATGGGTATAGATGATGGTAATGATATTATCAAGTTTAGTATCGGTTAAATGGTATTATGTAATACCATACAACTGATATTTTATGCTGAGTTGAAACACTTGATACCATACAACTGATATTTTATGCTGAGATGAAACATGTGAGGTTCGATGGTTCGGTCGACCAAGGCAATATCTATAAGATATTGATAATGATTCTTACAGAATACGCGCAAACATGAAAAGCACTAACTCGTCCGAAATACCTGATATATTTTTTTTTGATTATCTCCAAGGTTGCAGTGCGGTGACGTGCCACCAAGACCTAAAAATCAACTATTTATGCTGCACAAATATTGTTCCACGGCTGAAAATATTACACATTTTTGCGTTAAAATAAAAATAATGTATAAATGAAATCTTAAATTTATCGAATCATTGAACAAATTTGCTCCATCAATTCCTATCTTCCCTCTGCAGATGGAGTCAATGCACCCCAAAAATCTATTATTCATGACTGCCTTTCTGAGTATGAGCCGATTAATAATTTTATTCAAATGTAATTGAAATTAGGGTGATGGCAATGATGTCAATTTACTGCAAATTTGTTTTAAATTATATTCCCAAATACTTTGTTATATATAATAAATAATTTGTTAGTAAATTTAATATGAAAGTATTGTTTTACACATAAGTTACGTATACGTTATGCGTGTGCAAGGATATTTCACTTATCATTAATTTTTCTTTAATTTCCATAAAGTGTCTAATTATATCTAATTTTCAAACCACGTTTATAGTGGCAAATAAACACAAAATAAATTTCGAATATTACCATACTTGTACCAAGTGATTTACAACTAAATAAATTATTAAATATAATTAAGTATTTAATGTTTCGTAAGTATTAAAAAGTTTTTAAAATTAATAGTTTCTATTCGTCTAAGATTTAATCTTCTCTGATCTGCAAAGTATATAAAATATATGGTATATTTACCAAAATATTACAACTAGAAAATAATAGAACCGAAGAGTTTTAAAATAAATATTACATGCAATAATATTGTTACCTACGAATAAAAGTAACAATTTTATATTATTATCCATATGAGAGAACCGATTATCGTTTTGATGATAGCTAAACTTGTTAATAAATAATATTTAAAACACATGTTGCTTCGTGTGTCATCACTGTTACTTGTTTAATTCACATTTAATACTTAGAAACCAACACGTATACGCTGTCAAACGTAATGCTTCCTAAGTAGGGAAAGACTAAGCAAGTAGGAGTTGGGTATGTCTCATTAGAATTATCTAACTACAAGTTATACGTAGTGACGTCCCGCTAAATCACTTCTCCAAAGTTCTAAACAAATAGTCGGTATTTAATCGATTTATTATGTAAAAAAGAGATTTATTAGGTTATTACTGATAATACAATTATACTTTAGACGACTCCTATTTGGATTTATTTGTTGTTTAGTGGTCAGAGTATCTGGCTGCTGCGTGGTTAGTCCTATGAGGTTCAATGCTTAGACGATCCTTAATTTATTGGCATATAAATTAAATAAGAGAATATAGTAAAAAATAAAAGGGCCCAGAAGAGTACGAAATATGTAGGAATATAATGTGAAAAAGTAAGATGAAAACGATAATTTCGAAAGAAACCCACTAAAACTCTATAGCGATTATATTTGATTTATTTGATGAAAGGTTAGGCATTAGTGATGCTTAAGGTATGTATAATGAAACTTGTTTCTAGCGGCAGTTTGGCGCAGTAATGGTAACATTGATCGGGGACGACCACGACTCTCACAGAATATCTCATGAAATATGAACATAACGCTGCTGTGTTTCGTTTAGTGAGTGTAGATGTCCGAAACTCCAGTTACATCAGTAACTATCAAGCGAGACATTCTATCTTAGCTCTCGGGGGTGACAACGTTTACGCATTGTGAATCCTTGTTGAGGTTGAAAATGGATATTTGTGGGTTGCAGTTCTTGTGTTACCAGTAGTAATTAGTGTGCTCGTTTGTCTTCTTTAGTTTCATGTAGTCATGTTATGACATATTATGGTGGATTTTATTTAGACTGTTGATAGCTAAATAGTAAGCTAAGTATATGTAATAAGTTTATATTATCAATACACAGGCGTTGTGGTCGAGGTAGAGAGAGAGAAGACGTTTGCTATCTCCATCTTTCCCAACCTATCAGATAATATAGGATGACTTGGATATTTCACTTATTGTTATTTCGTGCTTAATTTATTCGTTTTATGTTTCTAATATCATTAAATTTTGTATGATTGATTACCAAATTTAGTAAGTTTATAGTAACTGTGATTATAAAATTATGAAATACCACACACAAAGCTAGTGTAAGATAGCATAGTATGTATAATACTGCTGTGTTTCGTATGGTGAGCGCAGTGATCCGGGAAATTTTATTACCGAACTGGTTACGAGGCATTTCAGTCCACAGTCCTCAGAGCCGAACACATGTACATCTTGATATATAGATTTCAGAAAGAAAGAAAATAGGCAGAAAATAGATTTCTTTGCATTATTTTATATTTGTTTAAATAAAATATTTTTATAACAACAGCTACAAAATAAAACTAAAGACTTTGTAAATGTCTTTAGTTCGAATTATTACTTCTCATCCATCTCCGAAAGGGCTGCGCGTTTCATTATTATGTTATTCTTTAAAATATTTAATTTTAATATTGACACAATATTTAATACACTATATCATTTTATAAGTAATACGTTTAATTTTATAAGATATCGATCATAATGAAATATAAAATAGCGTATTTATTTTTAAACAGAATAAAGCGTCACACATGGTACGTACATACGTCCAATATTGGGTAACTTTTACACGATTCCGTACATAATAATTTTTTACTACTGTTACTATATTTTGTTGCGAAGTGAATTGGCTACTTAACTAGTTTGTGGTTTAAAAAATGCATATGGGAAAAAGAACAGCCCGTTAAAGAAAAACAACTGACAAAGCAGTGTGGGAACGGCACAGCTGCTTGTGAAAGAATTCAGCCACAGTGCACAAATGTCCTGACTTTATTGTATGCATTCTTACATGATTTACGAGAGTTGTTATTAAAAAAATACAGGACACAAAGAGCCCATGTATAGCAAGTCTGCATCGTTAGTGAGAAGTTAGTTTCGAACAGTCAGAACAGTAAGTGTCCTACGGAAAATATCCTGTATTTTTTTTAGATTAGTTGTACATACATGACAGATACACCATATAGCTCTGGGTGCTGTAAAATGCACACGGACAAAGATCAGATTTAATTTGCATTTGGAATTTCTGTAAAATTAACCGTAAAGAGAATTGATGGCATCTGTCTCAACTATATATTTCTTGATAAACAATAAATAATAAATGTTGTTCACCTTGGCCTTAATTACGAAATTAAATATATTTTTCATTACAGAATTTTTATTGTTAATTGGATCCACGAAACGAGACCATCGTCCATCATCTCTATTAAGACTTAAAACAACATAACATCATAAATTAGTTCCAATACATAATAATCTACTCAGCAAGTTGTTTTGCAAAATATCATAACAATATCCTTAATTAAAGAATATTAACATTTAATTATATTAATGTACAATATATATTTTATATATATATTACATCTTTCATATTTATTATTAAAAGATCTAATGAAGATCAAGATTTAATGAATATCAAATATCCCGTTAAGAATATATTTACCCCAATTATGAAGTGATTTCAATTAGCAGTTACATCAGAATGAAACTGTGTAATAAAAAGTTATTATCAAAAATTCAATACTTTAGTTTTTATATTATTAGAGGATTTATTTTAACTTTTACATTTCTGTTTTGAAATAAAATTATTGGTGAAGATCAAGTTGGCCCGTTCTTTGATATATTTATGGGCGTACAAATAATTTATAAAACGCTATAGCTTTAGCCGATTGCTCTGTCAGACGATTTAGTTATAGTATTATTCAAAGCGAAAGCTCGAAGGGGCACATCAGGCAATTTGGCAACGTTCGTGGGGCGTAGTTTCGGAGATAGCGTTGTTTACTGCGGTTGTTGTAGACTGGCGTAACTTCATCTAAAAACTCCTCTTAAGTTATTTTCAAGTACCCTTTTGCACCTATGTAATAGAACATATTATTTTTTGGTAATAAATATATACTTTTTAAAAATTTGTAATGCGAAGAAGATCCTCAGGTACACCTGGATGAACTAATTCCTGGAGATTCTTCCAATGAATTCTCTAGAGAGCTTCAGGTTTCTGCCCTTAAGAGAGGTTGTATTTCATCACTATGGAATCATGAAATAAACAACTGCTATTGTAAATATTTTTGACTTCAGGGATGATATATATATACCTTTATTTTAACTTACCGTCTGAAATGATATTCTCTATCTATGGGTTGCAGTGAATATAGGTATATCATTTGTTTATATAACACAATACGATTTTTTCTTCCAAAACTAAATAAGATTCAGTAATACAAACAAAATGTAAAATAAGAACAGAATCGCAATTTTAAATTCTTAATAACTGTTTTAACATATTTCATTATCAGATTCATCAAGTAAATTATTCATTAATAGAACTTGATTTTTGTCTCATATTGCTTATAGGTTATATCGGGCAGTTAACAACGGTCATTCATTTAATAATTACATTTACTTTTACATTAAATAAAAAATTTATAAACGAAAATGTGAATTTTCAAATTAAATGATATTAGGTACGTTAACTTCCAAAAGTTTGTTCAATATTTAAAATAAATCATGGTATATGTTCGTATTTAAATTGGACGAATAAAACCATCAGTAATAATTTATTTATAACACAAAATGTAGGTCTGATCATTCAATCATTGATTAAGAAAATTGAAAATAGGACCGTAAAACCTCTCTGTCTACTTAAAAAATTAGTACGAAGCTTTTTCCATCTGCATCCTAGCGTTCTTACCACAAACGTGTAATTGCTCCATTGAATAACGTTAACGGTTAATTCGTTTAAATAAATAAAATGCTTGCTTAGTAGAAATATATTTAAGTTTTTTTAGTTTTAAAAGAGCTGACCATAAATAAAAACAATATAATATAAAGTATTATTATTAAAAATCATTATATTCCTCGTGCTTCAATACATTTCTTTTGGAGATGAAATGATATCCATCTGATTTATTTAAATACAGATTGAAGATTTGATTAATAATAGTAATTTTAAAGATATCTAAATGGATTACTTCTGGACGTTGGTAAGAGTATTACACAAAATTACTACACGAAATTTGTATATGTTGAGCAAAATTAAATTAACCTCTTTAGGTTTATTTATTTATTAACTTTTTTAATTATTTATTATTTTATTAACTTTGGTTATTTTTAACCAAAGTTTTACACTTATTACTTCTCCCCGGGCAGAGAAGATGTAAGAAAATATTATAACTATAGTGCTATATGTATTCAGTTATTCTGCAGAACGAGTAAAAAACTTAATTTTATTACATAAATATCTCAGACATACTAGTTCATATTTAAATGGCACTTAATCATAGATTTACTATGTATATAGTTATTTATTATTCATGTAAAAGTAATTCCGAATCAAATTGAAAACTATGGAAACATATTTCTTACGTTGTCTCTCTGTATAAATTTGTATGTAATACTTTTAAAAGCACAACAACTTTCAAAAGGATAAATGAAAAAAAATGAGACCTTTGGCGATGGTTAAGTAAATAAATGTTTACGCTAGATGGCAATTTGGCGAAAATGCATTCAGAAATTATTGTTTGCACCAATAATTTTTTTCATTATGAGAATCTCGCATAAAAAAATAAAACTCCCAGTGTCTGATGTTGTATAAGTGATTAGGCTATAACGTGTGATAATTTATTAAATACTCACAGGTTTTTGGTATTTCTATCTAGTATTTTTTTTATATTAAATTAGCTTATGACTGTCATACATTGCCCAACACAATCTTATATATCGTTCTACAGCTTATCTTCTAATATTCCGTCAAGATCTTATAGTCTTGTGCTGTCTGCTTTACTCTCAACGTAGTATTATCCCCATAGCCCGTGAATGCAAGGCAATATCTAATACTCAAAGTTATTTTAAAATCTCTTTATATGCTTTCTATTGCAAATACTTTGTTACTTGGAAAACTTTTTCATGTGATATGAATTGCATCTACATGCTCTTATGTTAGAGACACACAAATATTGCACTTCTCCATAGCAGTAATTTAAGTGAGGTGTTTTTTTATTCGTTATTATATTTTTTTAAAATTTATCAACAAGACTATTATATTTTTTAATATTAATAACAAAGTCGAAGTTAATAACGAAAACAAAGTATATAATACTTTTCCAACTTTGCTACAAATTATAAAGACTAAATTCACATCCCTCATTGAATGAAACGAAATGAAATTCAATTCTAACACACTAATTTAACAAACTATTCACAGGTCTCTTGGAACTTATCTGCTACCAGTTCTTTATCTGAGAATTAAACTTTTATCCACCTCGTTTGTATTCAGCCAACGTAGTTTATTCGCTTCAGACGACAATTCAAAGGACGCGATTATGTCAACGCATTACAAGCGTCACTTAACGCTGCACTAGGGAAATTTGTTGTTTTTCATTTTAATATTAAGCTTATCATTTCTCTTTAATTATCTGTAATACATATATTATTTACTATATGTATTAAGAAATTACGCTTATAATTATATCAAATTAATAAATTCGGCCTGTACGTAAAATACACGTATAATAACGAAATATGTAAGTAGGGCTCTTCTATTTTCCTGGAATATAATTTAAATAACGAAATATTAAAACACAGTAAGCTAAAAGAATTAACATGGAACGATTGTTTTATGTTAGTCGTTACGAATGCCACCAGTTTATATCTACACTATTATTCAAAATTTTGACAGATTATTTGAGTATTTGGTGTGACATTCAAGTTAAGTATAAACACTGTAATAAATACAAGGGTTTATTTAAGCAACACCAATAGTATCACCATTTATAATTTACATAACGGATGAAGGAAAAAATCTACAATTTTAATTAAAAGTATTTTTTTTTAATTTCTTTCTTTCAATACTTTTAATTATAGTATTTTACAATCTACTACACTAATTACTTAAATTAAATTGTACTGATTTATTAAAATAAATTACTTTACTTTCTTGTGATCTGTTCGGCATCGTTTTAATTACTGGGTACCTTTCCCACGACAAGGTTTCTACTTTAAGGTTATCGATTCGACAACTGAGTAGTGTTTCCATAGCTGGGCAGCGTTTCCACAGTTGGGCAGCAGTTCTTCAGCTGGGCAGCATTATCACTGTTGGGCAGAAATTACACAGCTGGGCAGCAGTTACACAGCTGGGCAGTGTTTCCACAGCTGGGCGGCAGTTAAACAGCTGGGTAGCGTATCCACAGTTGTGCAGCTATTCCACAGCTAGGTAGCATTTTAAAGGTTAGAGAGAGGGAGATGAGAGTAGATTATTGACTATTATTTTTATACTTTATGAAGGTAATCTTCATATCAATATGAAATCATTTCTTGACAGTTTAGGCTAGAAGGCATTACAGCGTTATTACAGTTTGATTAGAATCAAAAAGCTGTAATAACAATCATTATTGTGATTTTAGTTACTAACGTATTTTTGCTGCTCTCATCAGTGTGATAATTAACGGTAAGTGACTCAACGGTAGCGCCTAAATTACAGCTTTACTTGCACCTGCAATTTGTTAAAAATTAACAGTAGCTCATAGCAGATCACATCTGCAGTTCCTAGAGAACACGTTTAATGAACGCTTAAGGAATGGAGTTCTGTTTTGTTTGTTGATGAAAGGAGAATCCCTTTATTTTATAACTGCTAACAATGAAAGTGACCTGTGTCATACTACTATATTGTCGCAGATCATGGTTTTCTTGTGATTTTTTAGATAAGACTTATCGGTCAACTCCTACATAACCCTACCAAGAAGCCGTTTTCATACTGAGCTTCCTGCATCTATCGCTTACTCAAAATTTGCATAGGTGTGAGTGGGTTAACCTATAAAAATTTACATTAAAGTTAAGTTTAATTTCTTACTAGTCGGAAAATTATGAAATCGCGCTTCTGCACTATTGATGAGTTGTAGTCACTATATCGGGTATCTATTTGCAACTTAATCTTAATTAAATCAATCTTAATTAGTGTGGTTACACTAAATTGCGATAAAAATTCCTAGAAGCAACACATTTTTTAACCATTTTAGGGTGCGAAACGAGCACACACTTCACGTGATGTTAACTGATTGTGATATTATATATATATTCGTCCTACAAAAGAAATCTTTAAAACTCTACTTTAATAGTGTTGAAGAAAATTAAGATTTATTTTTTTATGCTTAAACATTATTTTCTTGATAGTTCTCCATAAATGTATTTTCTGTAATATTATTATTCTCATGTTTTATTTTGTTTACAACATTTGAGGGAAAAAACCAAGTGACCCTTAATCGACGTTTCACTTAAAGGAAACGTCGTTAAAGATAAGCGGGTACTTTCTGCGCCCCACAAAGCTACTTCGGATTCTTTGATTTTATTTTGATGACAATATTAAGTTTAATATTAATGATCTTGCTCCAAATGCGTGGGAATAAAATGTATATTATATTATCAACGTAATACTTTTAACGTAACCAATATGTATACTCAAGATCCAAACAAAAAATTTAAAGACTATACATAAAGATTATGTCAGCTAACCTGTAATGTAATTGGCACTGTGATCAAAATCCAGAATATCATTGTAAATAATGTCAACTCCTTCGTTATTTTCCAGTTTAAAACTTACATATTTATATATATATATATATATATATATATATATATATATATATATATATATTTATATGATATAAAGGTATATTTAAGAGTTTTTTAACAGTAAGGATTTGACGTGCTCGTACAAATGTTGATCAAAAATTAATAAAAAGGTTTATTAGAAAATATTTGTCTAATTTTAGCATAGTGTGTAGTACCTTATCAGGTTTCACATCACGCCGCAGTTATTAACAAGCTGTTAGCACGTGCGACACTTTCCGCAATATGAGCGTAAAATTGTAGTGAAGTGATGTTGTGTTTCGTCTGGTGAAAGTAATATACCGTATACCTTGTTAGTGATACTAACGAGCTATCCATCATTGTTCTCAGAGATGACAACGCGTCTGCATTATCTTATGTCTTATGAAGGGTGAATGTGGGTATCACGGGTCGCAAGAATCATTTACCACCAGGCGAACAGTGTGCTCGTTTGTTACGCAATATCATAACAACAATACAAAGATACGATTTTTGTACGTCAGTGAGTAATATTTTATATGTTTCACGACGGAGTATAAAAATCAACAGTTAATCTTGTAGTATACAAATAATTGATAAGTTGATCTCGCGTTTGATGGTATTTCTGTGTAAAGATTTAATCCTCTTTACGATTCTCTCGACATTGTGTATCCTCGATATCCTCCCCTTATAATATTTAATCTTAATTTATGAGAGGATTTCAACTTTATTGCAGGTACATCAAAGATTAAATTGATCTAGACGTTGTTTGTTTAAATCACCCATGTGTGTATATATATATATATATATATATATATATATATAGAAAAAGTTGAAGTTTAGAGAAATAAAATTCGTTATATAATGTAAGTCTGGAGCAAGTACTTAATAATAAGAATTGTTAAGTACTTACTCCAGACTTACATTATATAACGAATTTTATTTTTTTATTTTATATATTTAAATGTAACATGGAGAAACAGTCTTAATAATTCCTCGCACCCAGAGAAGTAGGCAGATATGACGGTTTTCAATTATGTATAATTATGAGGAACCTTTCTCTGCAGATATGGGTACTTTTATCACTTTTACCGACTAACCATCACATTTTTCTTCACAATTTACTTACTCAAATACATTGAACTATGACATTAATAATGTCAGACAAAATTATTTTTAGGTCTATTATTTAAATTTCTGTCTTAAAATACGAGTCCTCGTATATTACGTTAGTGTAAGTTATTCGAAATAGTATTACTATTGTTGCATTGAGTTTATGTCGATGTTGATATGAGGCTGTTTGCTTATAAATAGTGCGGTCAATCTTTTGAATAATTCAGATGTTTTCCCGCTGTCACGAACTTTTATTGCTATTGGTTATTTTATTGGACTTTTTCTGATAAGTTGGAAAATATATAACGTTAAAGTTAATGCATGAGTTCTCAGTACAATTGAATAAATGTAAATTAATAAATATAACTAATCTTGTCTTCAAAAATCGATAAATTATGTATACTGGTGACTTCTGGTGGTTTCATTTTACGTTTTTAATATTATACATGTGGTGCAAGTCTCGCAAATGCCACTCTGATGAGAGTTGAAGTCAAATATTTTTAAACCTAGTAACAAGTATGTTTTGTATACACTAAACTTACATACTTACATAATATCAAACTAAAATGTAGAAGTGATGTTGTTTTTTAATATACTTCAGAGTAAGCGTTCGTAAGAACAGACAGAAATACAGTTGAAACCTGTTACGCTTAAATCATTTTTTACTTATGTTAATTTCTTAATATCTCTAATTAAGCTAAATATAAGTTACGTCTTATAGATTTTAATGGCTTAATAGAAACTTAATTTTTATTCCAAATCTATAAGTTATCCCAGTTACTTAAAGAATTCGCTAAAAATTAATGACTTATTTATTTATTTTTTAACTAATTTGTTCAATTGAGAAAAAACATGGTTTATAGGGTCTACGAGCTATATGGCCGGCTTATATCCACTTCAGGCATGGTGTACTGTATAGGTTTTTCTCCAGATAAACGCAAAAAATAGATATATCTGTTATTCTAGTAAATAACAGACATATTCATTTTATAAGACAGTAAAATTATATATTACGTAAAAACCCTTATCACATCCACCATCTAAAAATCTGGTGATTTTAAAGTTACTAAATATGTTTCAATAATTATAACATTATACATTTTGTATTTTTTTATTACCGATTTATCTCATTAATTGAAAAGTTTTGAGTCCGACCTGAAAAAAAACGATTTTTTTCTAAATGATTATTTTATTTCTCTACATAGTCTATATCTCTATATAGCCAGAATGATCTATACACTTTTGCCATCTTGTTTCTAGCTTTAGTATTCCTTCTAAAAAAAAAGAATCTTCAATTTCATCAAAATATTCAGTCACAGCTTCTTGTACCTCGAGATTCGTCGAAAATTTTCGTCCTCCAATGTGTTTTTTTAGATTGAGGTAGAAATGGTAATCAGACGGGGCCAAGTCCGGCAAATAGGGTGGATGCGGTAACAATTCAAAGCTACAATTGTGTATTTGTGCGATTCATTTCGCCGCAGTATGGACAGGAGCGTTATCTTGGTGGAACAAAACTTTCTTAGACAACATACCAGGCCTTTTATTTTTATTTCTTCACGCAAACGTTGTAAGAGTTTGCAATAATAGTCCGCATTTATGGTTTTACTATTTTATCCATATATATTGTATTTTTGTATTATATATTGTATTATGTTCAATTTTATCCATTTCTACGGAAACCGAGAACTTCTTTTGTTAAATCGATCACAAATTTTGCAATTTTGAAATAAGAAAAACAAGAGACAGCAGATTATAATTAAAAAAGAAATGGCTATTACGTGCCAGTATTATTTTATCTTTTGAATTTAAATGTCAACCTCAGGGTCAAAACTTTTCAATGTGCCCTCGTACCTTAATAATATTTGGTTTAAACTGGATACCATAACTTTTTTTATTTTACACGATGTCATTTTTTAAATTTATATTTTGTAGAATTCGAAAGGTTTACGATTCTTAACAAACTCCCGTCTACTTTCATTCTTGAAACGCAAACAATAAAGTTTCTCGAGGAGTACTTTCATAGTTTCCTGTGAATATGCTATGGGTATGTTTTTTATAGTCGCCACGAGCAATTATAATTTTTGACCTAAGCAAAAGCGAAGCTTTATTGGTCTTATTTTCACCATGTTGAATTAAATTATAAAATGAATGTATATCTGTTAATTATAATCTATCTCTATATCTGTTTATTAAAGCTAAATTAAAATCAGACTTATCTCACGCATAAAATTAACCAAGAAAACAACGTTTGCTACAGTAATACGTGGGGTTATTTGGAAAGATAGCCCCGCAATGAATTTTCAAATTACTTTGTGGAATAATTTTTTACTGAGTTTAATATTATTAAATATAATTAAATATTACAATGCCGTTTTACTGTTCATGTTAACATATTATAAATTTAAGACCAATTATTTACCGCATTCATTAATCAAATAACTATTGACAATGTTATAACATTGCATAAATGATATAACTATTACAATTACTATTTGATAAGTTATAAGAGACAACAGAAAGTATGGTCTAAAGGAAACTATTTGAGCGAGATTTTCGTTTATTATTTATGCCTATATATTGATAACATACTCACCTCTCTTTAAAAGGGTATATAAGCGAGCCAAAGGGCTCCACAAACAACAGATTGGCGAACTTAACACTTCTTTGAAATATCTTATTTCTTAGACATGCTTAACGATGTTTTCATTCACGAAATCACTGCTTAAACTGGCAACCTATTTAAATTTTAATTAGTATCTATGTTTGCATGGATACAATATAATTAATAGCTAAACATGAAACTAGATGATAAATACAAAAATTGAGCCCTGTTTGAATTTAATTTGTATGTTATAAAACACTGTTGGGAATGGATTTCAGCTACTTTTAGGGATTAAAGTAATTGCGGCAAATACTTACAAGAGAAAGTAAAAAATAAATTTAAAATAATTAAGACTTTTTTATTAGAGAGATAAACTAAGTTACTTTGTTTTTTTTTTCTTTTTTCGATAACATTCATGTTACTCCATTCCTTGTTGTTGTGTGAAGGAGGGTAAATTCAATTTATAAATTTTACCTTATACAGGAACACAATCTCAACAAGAGGTATATTATAAAATATTTAAGATTTTTGTAGCTTTAGACTTTGTTAGTAAAAACCAAAAACTGTTTAATTAAAACAATACTATTTACTCAATTGAATTAAGATTGAATCTTATTCATCTTATCACGGTGTTTATTAGATTTTGTACGTCTGACATTTTGAGTATTAAATATTAAAGCCGTCAAACATCTCAGTGCCGCCCCATGCGCCCACTCGAAACGTCGGTCATAAAAAGTTATCTGTATACTTGTGCAAGGTGTTATGGCTTCTATTATATTTTACTTGCATATAGGTATATTAACTCAAATAAAATTTACTATTCAGATCTTTTTATAGCAACATTTAAAAATTCATATATTCCCGTTTTATTCATTTATTAATAAATTGTACAAAAATATGAATAGTACTCATACTTTTAAAATAAACTGGCGTGAACGATGCTTAACCTCTCTTTGAAAAGGCTGTTACGGGAACACTATTTAAAAACCTCTGATGCTAATTAATATGGTAAATTACTCTTGTCATTTTTTGTTATATGTTAAATTATTATGTTTTGCAATTTATATGTAAAAATATAGTTATGTGGTTTCCAATGTACACTACACCTACCACATGTCTCTGCACGCCACGAGTTGACTGGTAGAGAATGTCTTAAGGCATTAAGTCCACCCTTTGTATCCCATTTTGTAAAGCGTGCCCAATAAAGTATAAATAAAATAAACATATAAAAAAAATTATAATATATAACATTATATGCCTGTGCCAAAATTCTATAAAGGTTATTATACCAAATGACACTCATTTTGTGTTTTTAAAAAATTCTCCAATTATAAAAATACTGTTAATCAAATACTTATTTAATGCCTAACACCACACGTCAATCAATAGCGAAGAAATTAATACACACAAGTGCAACGTAAGATATTTATTATACTTGTTGGCTCCAGCTTAAGCAAAAAGATAATGTAATTTGAAAACTCATTGCGGGATTATCTTTCCAAATAACCCCTCTGACATAATAAACATTACCTTAATGTCCTGAACACAAGCTGAACACAAGATCATTAAATATTGTAATTAGTGTTTAATTTGCTCTTTCACCATTACTTTGTTTAGTTTGCTAACAAAAGCTTGTGGGAAATATAATTAAACACAGGCTAGAAAATGAGAATTTACTTATTTAATTTTTTGTTCATCATCAATTAATTATTACAGTAAGTCTTGATCAAATCCTCCGGGTACAAACATTGAACACACTTAGACTTTACTCAGTCTTACCTAAGTTTAAACTTTGACTGATATTGAAAATGACATTGACAAGCGTTCACAGTACTTATAATCTAATTTAAAATGTCGTTTATATTTCTTGGCATGTATTACTGTAGCAAACATTGTTTTCTTAATTTTAAGCGTGAGATAAGTCTGATTTTAATTTAGCTTTAATAAACACATATAGAGATAGATTATAATAAACAAATATACATTCATTTTATAATTTAATTCAGCATGGTGAAAATACGATCAATAAAGCTTCGCTTTTGCTTAGGCCAAAAAATATAATTGCTCGTGGCGACTATAAAAAACATACCCATAACACATTCACAAGAAACTATGAAAGTACTCCTCGGGAACTTTATTGTTTACGTTTCAAGAATAGTAGACGGAAGTTTGTTAAAAATCGTAAACCTTTTGAATTCTACAACCATCGAATACATGCGAAAGTCGATTTAAATAAATTTTGAAATCTCCTTTAATGACATCGTGTAAAAGTTATGGTATCCAGTTTAAACCAAATATTATTAAGGTAATGAGATAAATAGGAAAAAAAATGTATAATGTTATAATTATTGAAACATATTTTGTAACTTTAAAATCCCCATATTTTTAGATGGTGGATGTGTTTATTGGTATTTTGCGTAATGTATAATTTTACTATTTTATAAAAAAATATGTGTTTGTTATTCACTAGACTAACAGATATAACAATTTTGCTGCATTTATTTGGAGAAAACAATAAAGAGTATATATAGCTCATAGAACCTATAAACCATTTACTCAATTGAACAAATTAGTTAAAAAAAAATCATTAATTTTTAGCGAAATCTTTAAGTAACTGGGATAACTTATAGATTTGGAATTCAAATTACGTTTCTATTAAACCAATAAGACGTAACTTATATTTAGCTTAATTAGAGATATTGAGAAATTAACATAAGTAAAAAATGATTTAAGCGTAACTGTATTTCTGTCTGTTCTTACAAACGCTTACTCTGAAGTAAATTAAAAAACAACAATAATAAACACAAGACACAAAAAACACACAACACAATTATTATGTAAGTATGCTAACTTAAAACGAATTTCATTACATATAAATACATGTATATATATATATATATATATATATATATATATATATATATATATATATATATATATACATGTATTTATATATATATATATATATATATATATAATATATATATATATATATATATATATATATATATATATATATATAATATATATATATATATATATATATATATAATATATATATATATATATATATATATATAAAATAACATTGAATAAAATATTTTTTTTCGGATTTTATAGCGTTTATTTCTAACTATTTATACCGACGTTTCGGATGCTTTACAGCACTCTTGGTTGTGAGGACTGACGTGTTTGTCGTCCTGGTGTGTATAGGTAACGCGAACTACAATCTTTATTATATATTTTTGACCCTGTCTATTATACATTAGGAGCTCACATGATTACAAAATCTCACTAAGTAACTGATAATAATAATAAAATTGTTTATTTCGCTAACTTGTAAGCTTATCATTGCAGGGTTTAGAATCTTCTTTTAAGTAAAGGTATGCTTGTAGCAAAAAACAACTATCGAGTCGAGAGTCATAAAGATTATTAAAGTGTTCAAGGCAAGTAGTAGAATCGATTATGACTAATTTATTTTGGAATTCTAATAAGAATGTAAATTTAAATAATTGTATTATGTGTTTTTTTACATGTATTCGGTATTTTTATTTATATGATATAAATCCTATTTAAGGTTTTAAATATAAAATGGTTTGTGTCTCTGTTACTTTATTTAGTTTGCCTTTGTTAAGTTTTACGACGGTGGTCCAGACAAATTTAGTACAGGCAAAGAGAACGTCTATTACATTATCTTAGCCTGTCCTAAGGTTGTCTGGCTATTCTTGTACCGATTAAAGCATTGCTACGAAAAAGGAACATAAATAAGATATGACAAAGGTTAAATCACTTTTATACAGTTGAAATGATGCTATGAAATTATTTTTGGAAATTGCAACGTTGGATACTGAAAATGCTCTTTGAATATTTTTTTAATGTGTAGTGAGTAAAATATGATTTTATTTTTTCGAGAATACTAAAAATGTATGTTGACTTTTGTATTTTTACGCCATTATCGATGTCTCGGAAATACACATAAATAATAATTTGAGGATGTGATGGGAATTTGGGATACATTACAAATATAAGCAAAATAGTCAATACCATCTAACGCTCTCTTTATCGTCTGAAATATTTCCTTTTTCTAAGAACACAGATCATACTCGTTCAGGCTATGTAGATATGTGTTAACATAACTGAACAGTCTGAACGAGCAACTGTTCCAAAACATTCTGAAACTGCTTGAACGCCTACTTCGTAACTACTACATCAAATTTATTTTAGGGTTGCGTAAGTTGAACTACATCTCATTGGGAGACCGATGTTTATCGATCTCGACTTAAGTGGTCTACCATTCAACAGAGTTGCAATTCTAGAATATTGCTAGTTGTTTTCGCTGTCTTGATTCTTCTTCACCTGTCTATCTCTCTCTTTAATAACTATTCTTACGACATGACAGGGTTTTTCGAACTTCCTTTAATATTAAGACCTGTATTCCGATGCATGGTGCATTTAGGCTCCACTATTCCGGAACTTGGTGGCCGATAATATAAGAAATACATCGAACAAGTGCCCACAGTTGTAGATATCTATTTATGTAATTAAAATTATACTCAAATAATTGCTATCGGATGGCCATTCAAATATACAATCAAATCCCCATAAATATAAAATAATTTAAGTTTATTTTAAGTTACGTCGATTCAGATGTCACCAGCGGCTTATAAAAAAACAATTTTACTCGGTTTATGAGATGTGACATACCAAAAACGTATATTCACTGATGA
This sequence comes from Teinopalpus imperialis, assembly GCA_029286865.1. Taxonomy (NCBI): domain Eukaryota; kingdom Metazoa; phylum Arthropoda; class Insecta; order Lepidoptera; family Papilionidae; genus Teinopalpus; species Teinopalpus imperialis. The sequence goes on from JAGSMU010000005.1 coordinate 8,334,802, forward strand.
ATGCTGCCTATTTATTGAAACAACTTATTTATCATATAATTTAATTGTTTATAAATTTAAATGCCATTCAATGTCATTACATGATTATTTGTAATTGTTTAATTAATTATATTAATAAATTACTTAAATTATTAATTGCGTTAATTATTAATTTAATTAATTAATTTGTTTCTTTATCATAATTATGTTCAAAATTGTTATAAGTGTGAAACTGGAATCGATTATAATTTATGCTTATCTTTGTACAACATTATTATAAATCAATATTATTTTTATTATATTATTTATTTATTATATATTATATTTATCCGTGTACTGAAATTTATATAAAATAATATGTCTATATTATTATTAAATTATTTACTTATGTGAGTTAGTGTATATTCATAACTGTATATTATTTTGTTCTTTATATTTTTTTGGTTTATGATGTAAAATATTTTCAGTTTGGATTGCACTATTATGCTATATTTTGGACTGCATTACATTATCTCACCACACCTTGGGTTGACTAGAGACTTGATGAGTTAGAGAATGCCAATAATCATTTTTCTTATAAGTAAATGCAAAAGTTATTAATAAATAAATATCCTAAAGTTAAATATACGTATTTTTGTTTAAATATTTTTATAAGTTTTTGGCAACGAATTTATATTTATAAATAATTGTATCACTCTTATTCTCCTGATGTAGGAACTAGGAGAAAAGATTAGTTTCTATTATAGATTTAAAAGAGTTAAGCGAGCGGTTGCAAGCACTCTCGATGCACTGGCATACACTAATTGGTCGCTACAATTTAAATGAAATGAAAACTCTCTTGAGTGTTTAAACTATACCACTACCTACTAATCTACTATATATATATATATATATATATATATAATTTTACTATCTGAGATTTGCCTTTTCGCTCCTTAACTAAATTTAATTTAATTGCTGCTTAATTATTATTATATATCTTCATCACCCATAAAATAAAATTGCAAGAATTTATGATATTCCTATGGTTAAAGAGATTCTAGACAGATTTACTCTTGGTGACCGTATTTAAAAATTCCCTTGATTCATCAGCGTCACATAAAAAGAGGATCTTCTTATCTATCTAGTTAAGGAAGGGAAACTTTGCTATTGGATTAACACATTCTCGTAGTTTATATAATCTTTAAATTTCCAAGTATAATAAAACTCACACTACGACACGACATGTATTAGCTAGTTATTGATTTGTCTATATATGATTATAAAAACAAACAAGAAATTGCCACGTCATTAAATAAATTTCTATTTTTACGCCTTCGTTTGCTTACATTTCTACTCTTTGTACGCTTAGTTGTTTTGTATACTTTTTAAGAAGACTGTTGTTCTAATTGTTCTTCCAGACGAAGATGTCTAGATTTATATTAGAGTACTATGAAGTTACTTTTGTTAAGTTATTTTTCTCAAATCACTTACTATTTTTTGTATATAATATACACACTGCCTTTAGCACTCTCGAACTTTCCAAACATATAAAAACCATTTCAATCCGTTGCACTATTTGACGAGAAAGAAGGACAGATAAATAAATATTGTGTAAAACGTATACGATATAATACGGGAATCCCTGCATGTAGAATGGACTTGCGAGCTTGAAGACTGCGAAGCCTACTTCTGTATATCTTAAAATCCGACTTAGTCAAAGTGAGTTACAGTGTTCAATAGAAACATTTTAAATGGACTCGTGGATTTTTTTTGACTATTCTAGAACTACTTTGAATCAAGTGATAATTCTTATAAATACAAAAACTTCTAGGTAGCCTGTCTATTTTCTTATCGCTAGTTTGTATAACTTTTGGGTAATTGTGCATAAAAATAATAATCTTATCTCAAACATAGAGTTAATACTTTATTTAAATCAAAAGGATTAAATTGGTCAATGGAAATTTGTACCTTCAGTTAAATGAGTAGTAGTTAAATCTTCAGAATTTGAATATATATGTACATACAATCATTACAAAGTGTGTGTAAATAATTAATAAATTAATCATTACTGTTATAACTGTTGTTATAATGAAATAGACGTTTGATGAAAAAACGAATAAATATTAGATTTGTATTACGTGGAAAATATATACGAACGTAAACGTATTGCCATAAATATCTAAGTTTAGAATTAAGAAAATCTAAGACTGTAATTTTGTTTATATTGTATCATTAAACAGTTAAAATCGGACTACAGTTAAGTTTTGGGTCGAGAGAGGACATAACTGTGCCATAAATATTATCGTAAGGCTTGCTGTTTTTGTCTCTCAAAATCTGAAATACTGTTTATTCAATAAGATTTAAGCAAGAGTAAAGGTGATGGTGATTAAAAGTGTAAACTAAATTTAATACAAACGTTTTGTATTGTATATCTGATAGAATATCACAATAGACACACTGTCTCGTAGCCGCTAAGCTACGCATAGTGGAGATTTGTAATATTTACTACTACGTCAATCCAATGTAAGCACACTCAAGATTTGTTTTGATAAGTTTTGTTCTTAATAAATATTACAAAAATATATAATAAACGTAACTCGATGGGATTATAATATGACATTTAAATTAAATAGCTTCTTGTAAATATAAAGAATTTGAGTGCATTTGAATTGATTATAAGTTGTTTATATTAACCACACGTTAACATTGCAAGGATTTAACAGTAGAAATATTCAAAGCCTCCAAGTAAGACATGGTGTATTTAGCTTCGTTTCAGTTTTACTTTAAGTAGTCGAAAGTTTTAATTTATTTTAAATATACATAAGATGTTTTGCGCTTTGTCAAATTAATTTTAGAAAGCAATAAAAATAAAAGTAATTTGTCATAAGAAGCTTGCCAGTATTTTGTAGTAATGAAAATATTTATCTTGTTCAGCAGTAATACTTTCTTTGAAGCTAAATCAATAAAAAAGGAAGATGTTAATTTGCTATCATTAACCCATCTTAAACAAAATAAATTATAATAAATAAGTAGCAATTGAAGCAACAGTTCACCATGTGCTGCGATAAAAATATCAGCGTTAATTTTCTGTTATGCGCTGATCCGAATGCAGTATATGCAATAGCACAATATAAATTATACATATTTACAAGATATTAATGACCTAAGCAATAACGATTATACAATTCTATACACACTAATAATTTTTTAAACTAATAAGCAGATCTACGATTCTTCAAAATGGACTTCTTGATTTCCTCCTGCTATCTCAACTGATTCCGAATGATTCTGATAAAATGAATTTACATATATGTGCTCGTACACACATACATGTACACAAATAAAAGTATTATTTGATACGCCCCTATTACTATTAGACTATTATAAATAAATGAATTTACAACTGTATAACTATGACCATAAAGTTTTAAATTTTACACTTAAGATGTTTTCAAATTATTCAAATCTATTGAGTGACTAAATATTTTTAAACGAAAACATTATTTAAATTTCGTGATGGTCTGACGTAATTGCCTTGTCAGGTAATGTACAATATTGAAATGTTTGCAATTCATTTTTATCCTATAAACTAAAACTATCAACGCTGACAGCTGTCAAATACTTTTGTACGGGGGTAAGCCCCGGCACAGCTATACATAAACTATCTAGACTTACCAAATAAGTTAGCTCGATCGGCAAAGAACAACGCTTCCATCGCAGCATGTAGCTTAGCGCTACCCTGTTTCGCCTGGAGAGACAAAGAAACCCCGGACAATTAAGTAATCCATTATAAAATCTATCTAGATAATTAGATTCTCATCTGAGCTCAATTCATGACATCTTTATGCTTTAGCATCCTCGACAAAGAATCATGACGCTGATGCGATGCCATCTCTGAGGACTATGATGAAATACCTTTTTACCAGTAATAAATAGTAGTAAAAATAGTAATGAAGATCTCCGCACCCCTACAGTCATCAGATGAAGCACAGAAGGGTTATGCTGCAATTCTATAATGGTATTCTGTGAGGCAGAAACAAACTAGCGTTGCCTTACCACTGTTATACCACCTCCTGCAGAAGACTATATACAGTCTTCTGCAGGAGGATTCCAATAATTCTGAGGATTCCGAATAAGAGAATTGCTCTCAAAAAGAGAAGATACGACAAATGTTCATTTTTGTTCCTTTTAACATTGCTGACTTTGATCGGAATGAGAATGTTAGTAAAGTAATGAGTTTATTTCTTTACAAAACCAAATATAAAACTTTATGTTTGTTATAAGCAATTAATTTATGCACTTTATTTGAAGAAACACCAACAGCACATTTTAAAGGTTGAATCTTTATATAAGCTTGCTATTGAGGTATTATACATTTATTAGAATAAAGTATGAACAGAAATAGTAAAAATAATAAAAAGTTTTAAAAATAAAAAAAACGAGGCAGGTGATTAAGTATGACGATCAATTAAATAAATAAGAATATTCAAATAAAGAAAAAATGGAAACATTTCTGACGAGTGATATTAAAAATTAAAACAAAAAATAATAGTTTACTTAAATTATAAAAAAGTCTATATAAGTTAATATAATAAAGTCAATGTTAATAAATTTAGTAGTAATTAGTCGCAAAAGCATATTTCGATACTCTTCTCGTTTAACTGCATCGTAACTGTAGATTCGTTATTAATGGAATATCGTGATGTCTAAACGCACAATAACCGAAGATAATTAGATTGTCTTGTACAGCCGTTGTTGGCCTTCCCTTTCTTCCGACCCTAGAGCCTAGAGTAAACTTGATTATCATGGTATAAATTGAAATGCGAATGAATATTGTCGGAATATCAATTTTACTTATTAATTGGGATATTGATAGGTCGGTTAGCAAATATCTATGAGACGTAAATTAATCTACTACAAAAGCAAGGGTAATTTCTGTCTATTGGGCGAATTATGATGAAGATGTCCTCCTGATCAATTTCTACCACGGCGATATCTTCTGTTTATTGCCCGATGACATCAACTGCACATATTTTATTGTGTCATAAGCATTTGCATTTGAGGCACTCACCATTATCATTAGAGATCACTTCTTCATTACGCAACAATTTTAGAAACCCATCTAAGTAACCTCATATCTTTTTTATTATGGAAATAATAGATTAATATTGAGATAAATCATGCGACCATAGGTAGATGGTGTGAAATATCGTATATAGGTGTCGAACAAATATTTTCCGTCCTATACTCTTCGTATTACGGAACAGAAGTGCGTAGGAGCACTACTTCGAATTGAACTATGAGAGGCGGTCCCTCCCAACTGGCAAAGAGTACCAAATACAAAAATCGATTCTAGATCGTTCACAATTTCCTGAAAAAGCAGTGATAGACATAGATAATGTCTTCTAATTGATCAAAAAAGAAGAGAATCCTTCAAATTTAGACGAACACGAACCCCATAGAGTTAGAGATATTAATAAATTAAAGAACCATGGGTTGTGTTGTATTGAGCTATACTAAAAATTTATCACTAGTTTAAGTAATGTCTTAAAACAGTTTGAACAGAAAAGAGGAGGGTTTACAACGTCCTAAAAATGGAACTAGGGATCAGAATCATAGACGATTCGAGTATCAGTATGCCAGAAAAGAGATATGTCCCTCACTACTCTAATAAACATATATATATATATATAACGTTCGTTTTCATATTTGTGTAATCCGCCTCTCGCCTAAATTACGGATTGGTTGCCATATGTCTTGCTATTTATTTTTGTTTTTTAGCTATGAAGCTTTTCTCATGATGTTTTACTCCAACACAGAGTTTTAGTTTTTCTTAGGCCTCCTAAAGGATATATACTATTTTATTTTCGTATAGCAAAGCTTTTAATTAGTATAGCAAAACTGATACAGGCAAAATTTCCCATTACATCTTTAATAAACCTTGAGATATATCAAGAAAATTAAAGCAGTCAACATCCGTAACATATCTGGACCAAAATACAAAAAAGGTTGTAATTTTGCAGCACGCAGCGATTTTATCAAGGTAATTTGTTCCCTGATAGCGTAAATTTACCGATGCTATTTGGCTCGGGTTCTGGCGCGCGTTAAATACAAATTTACATTAAATAGTCTTATTAAAAGTAAACGTTTTATAACAATAAAGTTAAGATACTGATTTTTTTTTTGCTTTCTAAATGTTTTTTAGCAAATATAAAAAGAATTTAAAGTAGATTAATCTAAATGTAATATTGCTTTAGTAATAATATACCAAATACCCATGATATACAATAATAAAATATTATTCAGCTGCTTGTTTAGTGCCTTTGTTTATATTCAATACCTTACTTCCGGTACTGTTTACGACTGTAGTACCAAATACCAAATTGAGTTTATAATTTAATTAGTCAAATGTTCTAATTTAGTTAATTAGAAAGTTTTTAATTTTTTCTCGATTTTAAATTGTTACCGAATACCATGCAATCAGTATGACGCCTCCAGCCTACCAGCTTCCGGCAAATCATTCCGTAATTTATACTCAGTATGAATATTCGTTTTTTTTTTAATTTATGTATTAAAATACATTAAATTTAATTACTAAATAATAGTTTCGCCAAACTGCCAACACTATTGGCGAAAACTGCACCCATAAATCTGAATACTAACTAATACATAAGATACACTACAATTTTATATATTGCAAAGGTTTATTTATATTATTCGGCAGCGTAGATACTTAGTAGCTGCCTTTTAAGTTCTTTCTTGCTGCTGTCCTTCCGTAAGTCCATATGCATTAAATATTCTCGGCACTAAGTACCTACGCGTCCGTTTTCCATAACAGTTTATCGCGCTTGGCTTTCTTTTGGCTTGGTTTTCTTAGGTTACCATACACATATTTTTTAACTAGAAAGTCACTTGTGCTACACTGCTCTGTTGCTAGCAAATACTTTATTTTATCATTAACTGGAAGAATACTAGTTTTTTTAAACAATAAATTGTAATTACCTTTATGTTTACATTTCTTTTTAATTTTTTTATTGACTAATAATTTAACAAATCTTAGTTGTAGATGTTGTATCTTATCCATGTAGGTTCTGAAGGTGCGTTCGTAGGCAGACAGACCGTAACTAATCGCTGAGTCAACAAGAGCATGGTACAGCATACGTAAAGTGCTTTAATCAGTTATATTCTTGAGATAAACAAAGTTATACAATATACACCTTAATTTATTACACACTACTTCTGTATGTAAATTCCAACTAAATCTAGTATCAGTAGTTAACCCTAAATACTTATATTTCAACAAATTCAATTGGTTTACAACTATAATTACATTAGTTTTTATTATGCAAGCATTCATACGAGTGACCTATAATTTTTATGGTCGCACTAGGTTTATTTATATTATTCGGCAGCGTAGATACTTAGTAGCTGCCTTTTAAGTTCTTTCTTGCTGCTGTCCTTCCGTAAGTCCATATGCATTAAATATTCTCGGCACTAAGTACCTACGCGTCCGTTTTCCATAACAGTTTATCGCGCTTGGCTTTCTTTTGGCTTGGTTTTCTTAGGTTACCATACACATATTTTTTAACTAGAAAGTCACTTGTGCTACACTGCTCCGTTGCTAGCAAATACTTTATTTTATCATTAACTGGAAGAATACTAGTTTTTTTAAACAATAAATTGTAATTACCTTTATGTTTACATTTCTTTTTAATTTTTTTATTGACTAATAATTTAACAAATCTTAGTTGTAGATGTTGTATCTTATCCATGTAGGTTCTGAAAGTGCGTTCGTAGGCAGACAGACCGTAACTAATCGCTGAGTCAACAAGAGCATGGTACAGCATACGTAAAGTGCTTTTATCAGTTATATTCTTGAGATAAACAAAGTTATACAATATACACCTTAATTTATTACACACTACTTCTGTATGTAAATTCCAACTAAATCTAGTATCAGTAGTTAACCCTAAATACTTATATTTCTCAACAAATTCAATTGGTTTAGAACTATAATTACATTCGTTTTTTTATTATGCAAGCATTCATACGAGTGACCTATAATTTTTATGGTCGCACTAGGTTTATTTATATATGGCGATTGAAGGAACATACATTTCGTCTTTTGTATATTCAGGATAATTCCGTTATCATGAGACCATTTAATAACATTAACTAAGTCCGATTGCATTTTACTCTCGATCACTTGTACATTCCGATCGGCGTACATCATGCACGTGTCTTCAGCGTACATATACGTCTTGCAGTGTTTTATTACGTTCACCATGCTGTTCACGTGCATAATGTAGCTCACAGGTGCGAACACAGACCCAGTAGGAACTCCGGAACTAATCATTTCCTCGCCCCCGATAGTGTCTTTTATCTTTGTACACAATGTCCTATTGCACAAGTAATTTTTAAACCACCGACTGACTGGCCCTCGGATCCCGCACTCGTCCATGGCAGTGATCAGCTGCTCATGGTCCAGAGTGTCAAAGGCCTTCTTGAAGTCTATAAATCAGAGACCTTCATACATCCTACTGTTCAGGCTTTCATTGATGTCGTCTGTAAAATGCGCGAGGCCCGACGACGTGCCACGCGATTTTCTAAAACCGTGCTGTTTGTCTGTAATTATATTTTTTTTTTCAAGGATATGACTTATTCTTAGTACTATCGCCTTCTCTACAATCTTATTAATAACTGGCAAAATCGCAATCGGTCTGTAATTAGAATAGTTAAAATGATCTCCTTGTTTATAAATCGGGCGGACTTTATAACATGTCTGGATATATGCCTTTTCTGATACTAAGATTTACAAATTTTGCTAATATTGGACTTAATTCATTTTTAATAAGTAATAGGTCTTGGAGTCTTATTCCATCCATGCCCGGCGACTTTTTCGTACTAAGACGAGAAATTATCATTTTAATTTCGTGTGCGGTAACATTTCTATAGCAAAAGGTCGTATGACTATTTTTAGGTATCTTGAATATATTTTTAAGTATGTACTCCAATCATCGACATTGGTAATTTTTTTATAATCATGTGTATCCTCAATATGTGAAAGAATATCTTCCATACTAATGTTTAAGAGTTCAATCAGTATGTTATAAATAATTTAAACTGTGGTGCCGCCGTCGTTGTTGTTGAAGCACATACTATTGATGTCGGCATCTGAACGGATCCAGCGGATTTTTAGAGTTGTCGTCTTTTTGGGCGAGAATTTTAAGGTTTTGTGGCCATATGTGTTTATATACATCTTTTTCGCATTCCATAATAATTGACGCGTATTTTTAGGAAGGTTCTCGTTTATGTATACCCGTTTCGTATTATTGTTACCGATAATATCTTTGTTTATTATTAAAATCTTTCTATGAGCAATCCATTCACCTCTGGCTAACTTAGAGCGAAGTGTCACAACAACAGGCCGTGGCCTACCTTCTTCTTTCTTTTCTCGTCCTACCCTCTTTGCGACTTCTATTTGATTCATGTTGAGATTTAATTTCTGAGCAATCTTTTCAACAATTTTTTTCGTATCTTCGTTTTCTGTCTCATCAAGGCACGCTATTTCAATATTCTTTTCCACTTCTTTATGCTCCAAAGCTACAATTCTCTCCTGCAGCGTCTCATTACACTTCTGGAAATACTTATTTGTATTTTCCAGTGCATTCATCTTTTTTTCCGCAGTTTCCTTGAAGCTGAGTATCATTTTATACTGTTCAGCATAGAAATCCACAGCTTCTGTTAGTTCATCAATTTTCTTTTTTATGTCATAAATAATTTCGAGTTTGCTGTTCACCTCGGCTAGCAGTGATTCGACAGTGGCTTTTCCCGTGTCTATAGTTATTTTAGGTGCTTGCACACTGGATACTTGCTGGAGACATACTTCGCACAGCTGGGTTCTTTGGAACTCTTTCGAGACATATTTTTTGTGATAAACTGAGTCACACGATCCTTTACACTTACTTACGTCATCTTTACTTAAAGAGAGAAAAAGTTTGCATTTTTTACATTGAACCATTTTTTATTTATTTTTTATTTCAAAGCAGTTTTTAAGCATTAATTAGCACGTCCGAACGCTGGGTGCGTAGTTAGTAGTAGTAGTAGTGCGTGCACGTAGTTGGTGGACTGTCAATAATTAAATAGATATTTTTCATGACATTTTCCGGTTAATGCTTAAATATATAATAACCAAACATTACCATACATAATGTTTGGTTATTACGAATATAAAAGACGCTGTCTCTTCAATGTCAGTTTACTTGTTGTTTGCTCGCCATAGAATAACAAAGTGTGAGAGAAGATTGCGACGGCTTATTATATTGTAATATAAAATATTTTAATACCTGTGTAACCTGTCATTGTAACTACCCCGCATGACATCCTATTACGTTTTTATATGTACCTAATGCGACTACATTTGCATTTAAAAATTCACGCTGTACCATTTCTATAGTTACATATCTTGTATATTTATTGTATTTGTACACAAGAATAATCATATATGTATATATGATTATTCTTGTGTATGTATGTATATATAATTTGTAAAGAAGCAATTATTTTTATTTCTTTTAAATTAAGGAATAACCAGCGTAAATAAATATGCTTCCGCTTTCTGTTTTGGGGTAATGCGGATGACATAAATACAATATTCATCCTTTAAAAAAGAGAGATGTTTGAGCAGTTTATAATATTTTGTTCACGGAGATAAAAATATTGACTGTCGCTTCTCAGTATATACTTGTAAATGTTTGGAACTGTAATTGATTGTAACTTATATGTTTACAGAAATAAGGATGAATTTTCATAAGGCAAAACTTTTTGGACGTATACGTTTTTTGCAACAAAATCCCAGAAAACTTTAAATTATCAGATATTGTTTTTAGGGTACTTATAAGATTACATGTTAGAAATTAAATGATTTCTTCGGGCTCTTTTAAATAAAATAACAAATATTATTGTAAGAAAGAGAAGAAAATAAAATAGGCCAGTTGAATTTCTTTCGTCGGTTGTTTTCGGGCTTTATTTAGAAAAAATAAATACTTCTATATATAGACTTTGATTTGATTTAGTTATGGTTTTTCGCAAAGATATATTTTTTATGAAATAATATCCTTAATTGCTATGTATACTTTACTTTATTCGACATAAAGTTGCCGTACCTAATATAAGAAAGATACTGACGTAAAGTTGTACGATCCCCTGAGACTCGGGGCGTCTTCTTACCCTCATTTTATTGTGCTTCGGATTAATATTCAATGAATGTCCATTGGGGATGGCAATGTATCTGGGGACTAGAAGTGAAAAGCAAGTATTAGTCGGTAAATTTCGCTTGCGAGTCTTTATTATAACAAAAAAAAATTAGACATAAATATTTTATAAAACCAATATCATAATTTTTTTGGAATATTGTTCATATATATATACCTGTGTGTAAAAACAGACAAACGAACCAGCTACGAGACTTGCGTTTTATATTGTTATTTATTTTTTAATAAAATTCGATGAAAAGTACACAAATCATCTTATTATAAGTGTCACCTGCAATCCATGATATCTACATCCATTCTCGACGAGGATTTAAAATGTATATGTATATTGTCACCCCTGAAGATTTAGATAAAGTGCCTACTTGTGTTATAGGATAATCAAAATGTTTGTCATTACTTCGCCCCCATACGACAGTGTTGAACTGTATCTTGTAATGCTGTTGTTATTCAGTGAAGTCCATAAATCATCGATAAACCAGACTCATTCATGGTACATCTTGGTTTTCGCTGCATTACTATTATCTAGAAAATTGAATTAGTAATATCCTAAAAAGATACGATACGATACGATAATATAATATATAATTACAGTACGTAAAATGTGTTATTAATTTTGGATAAATGATTATTTTCGTGATATAACAATAGTAATAAAATTAAAGACATTTAATACTCTTTTATGTAATCTATTGCATTGTTATTAGAGGAAGATCTTCACAAAAATAGCAATGAAATTTTTGAAGTATTACATTGAGCGGCTCTCCTTTCCTAATCAATTTTGTTAAGGGTCGTCTTAACATCGAATCAAATTTTGTTTTCCATTCAAATATTATCCTGTAAATTTACCTCCAAGACTTATCTTACAAAGTATCTATTCGTTTATTTAATTAAACTCAATAAATTTAATTGAATGGAAGAACCCTAAAATTAATGTTAATTACAATATAAAAATTGAAATACTTGATGTTAGCGAAGGTGCCCTAGAGAAAGAAATTAGAATCGTGGCATAGCTGTACAAAATCCATTATCTGTCATTAGTCCCATTCGTATTACCTTGTAGTGAAAAATAGTGTGATTCTTACGATGCGTTTTACCATATTACAAAACTTCCAGGTCAAAAGTCTTGGGATATTATTAAACTAAATATAAGCTAAAACCGTATACTTTGGTTACCCGCCGCTTATGTACAGTGTACTAAGAAAGAAGCCGAATTGAGTAAAATATCAAAGTCTTCTAATTACGCCAAAGAGTCATTAACTAATTAAAATTATGAAATATAAAATGGAATTAACTTACTGGTGATAATTGAATAATAATTTAACCTAAGTAATTAGGTATATAGATAGGCGGTATTTATTAACACTTGGCCACCTTGCATGGTGGTCCCACACGGCCGGCGATCAAACAGCATTCTGATTTCCGCATTATCAGTCGTCATGTTTATGGCTTCTTTAAATAATATTGTCACATCGCCATCCTTCTCGCCAAATATCTGAAAAAAAGCAAGCAAGAAAAAGTACACTAGATATTTGGAATCTAAAGATAGTGACGGTTAAACATCATTCAGATAGTGCTCTTTTCTTCAAATTATAGTTTCTACTAAATTATAGACAATATATGCACTATATATATATGTATGCGGTAATAATCATAATAAGCCAACTGTCAAATGAAAGAATGGAGAGGAATAAAATCACCATTTTAACATTTGTACTTTTATGAGTTCTAAGTAGGTAGCAAAAAAAATAAGATGTCGTAGTCACACAGACAGTACGTCGTTTAGTCACATAGACATTACGTTGCTTAGTTACACTGACTGAACAATCTAATCGGCCCTGCCCTGATTTAGTTAGTCGCGCTCACATGGCTACAGCAGATCGCGTTCACGAACAAATTCCGAGAGTTACCTAACGCGAGAGTACAGAGCCACTGTACATGACAGATGAAACACAGCAGCGTTATGCTGCTATTTTACGCTGGTATTCTGTGTGGGCGCGGTCCTACCACGGTTGAGCTGACCCATATTTTCTGCAGCTAACAACAAACTGCAACGTAGCTCTACCACTGAAATATATAATTACACTTTAGTAGTTGTATATAAGTAGTGTATAATAGTATAATAGTATTTCTAATAACAGGCATAAATATATAATACATATATAGGCATATTTATTTACGTCAAGAGTATCAAAACACTTTCTTTCAAATTCTACCTCTTCTTTAAATCTATAGCAGTTAGCAGACCGAGGCGACTAATCAATTATTACGATCTCACTTACTTTAACTTTAAGTGATTGGAGTTACAAATGTAATACGCGCTATTATTTAATGTCCCGAGAAACAAACAATGTTATCTTTATTTATAATACACTTTAATGTAGATATTTCTTCCTATGATAGCGTTACACAATTTTGCCCGAATCATTTTGTATTACTAGAACTAGTGAAGAAAACAGTATAGGCGGGCGATATTTGCTAACAGAATATATGTTTTCTTCGTGTTCAGTATTCGAATGAATAGGTCCACACAGAGTTCCTTTAATATAGGGTGACGTTAGATATTTGTTACAAGGGATAGACCCCTAAGTAACACTATCGGGAATACCCCATGAAAAGATATGTAATGAGTCCTTTTAAGAACATATGTAGAATATTGTGTGCTTTACGATGTATTTTAAATGATGTATTGTAATATACCAAAGATACCAGTGATACGACAAACCACGTTGGCCGACATAATGATACGTTAGTAGATTCGTACGTGCCAAGAATGTCTTAGAATTTGTGTAAATGTGCGAAATTGAGAAAATCTTTGAAATTTACTATAAAAAAAGCATCAGCTGTTTTTGATTTTGTGTTACATTGCTGGTTTTTTTTAAAGGATCGATTTTTGTCCGTCCCATTATCAAAGGTGTCCATTAGTAATATCGTCTGTCTTCGTTTTCGGAAGCGGTCTCCTAATACCCAGTATATTCATAAAATTCTGAATATAGAGAAATACAATACTTCATTGTGTCACTTCGAGTTTCCTTGTTTTCCAATTTTCGTTATAGTGTATAGGCAGCTAGTATTTAAGCAACAGTCTAGACGCTCCGTCAACATGTATAGGATATCGTCGGATGACGTCCGCAGACGGTCCAATGTGATACGATTGAGAGCCTAACTGTAAAAAAATTGTAATTGTTATTAACAAATGTATCTGAATAATTGTAGTATCAATAAAATTTTGTTAGAATATCATAAGCATCATTATATTGCACACTATCTTTATATATAACACTAGCAAGCTTTTCCCCTTTCACAATCATCAACCAATCCCTAAATTATAATGTGTCCAACGTATCTAACCCGGGTGACTCTATTAATTTTATCGCCATCTAAAAAAAGTGAGATTGTCACCTGAAATCTGTGTGAAAGAGAAACACCATACATGTTCTCTTAATATTATATTTAAGTCATAGTTCGCATACGAAACAAGCATATCAAATCAAGTAATATTTATAAGGTCTTGTGATTGAAGGGCTGAGAAAAATCATATGATCGGCATAACTGCAATTATTCACACAAATAGACCCAATATGTCAATCGATATTAAAAATGCGATTACCGGTTTAAGGTTGAAGTACCAGGCTAGTTGGCAACACACGTAGTTTCAAAATAGGTTAAAATTATATTAAATATTGTTATGTCGTGCTAACAATATGATCTACTATTCGACGAGTTGTTCGGATTAATTCAAGCCACTGAGTTTAAACATTGTACATTACGACAGAAATAAAACCTTCATCTCGATAGTTTGAAATCCACCACTGCACTTTACACGAAATTTTCTGTCACGCACAACTACTCTACGGAATCAACTGTCGTCAGGGGTATTCACGATCCTATACGACTTAGGGACCTTAAAGAGAAGAGCTTATATCTTTCTCAAAGGCCGGACTGCACCTGAGACTCCTTTGGTTTTGCGGATGTGGGTGGAAGTTTCACTTACCATCAGGTGGGCTCCTTTGTCACCTAGTCGAAATAAAAAAAGCAAGTAATTCTCGCGGAGAAATTAGCAGCAGAACAATATCTGTACTGTTTTTCTTAACTACAAATGAATATGTATAAGTTTCTAGTGTTATGATGTTTATCTCTTCAGTTTCTTTCTGAATGTTAATATATTATTTATCTTCTATCACATCAAAATTTGCATAGGAGCGTCAAGCTCCATTAGTGGGGTCGTTCCATACGCAAGGACCTTTCTTCCCCCATCGCTTGCCGGTTCTACGAGCTATATAGTCAGCCAATTGTTACTTCAGCTTGTTGATCTATAAGCTATATCACTTTCATTCTATTTCAGATGTTTATGTTGCATATTCTATAGAAAAACAACGAGAATAACCCGCTATATAGTCTGCTAAGCTCTCTCATATATCCCTGCCCCGACGGCATCACCAACAAGGTCATGAAACTCCTACCCATGTCCATTTTACACCTACTGGTGATAATCTACAACGCGGCGATATCCAAAGGCACCTTCCCGAACACCTGGAAGGAAGCCGACGTCATAGGGATTCTCAAGCCCACGAAACATCCAACCGATCCATCAGCCTATCGACCCATAAACCTACTCAAAGTCTTGGGTAATGTATATGAAAGGCTCATCCTCGCCCACCTCAAGGACTTCATGCTGTCCCAAGGGCTACCAATCACTGAGCAGTTCGGGTTTCGCACCCAACACTCATGCACACATCAAGTGCACCGCATCATGGAGCACATCCTCAGTAAATTTCTTCAGGGCTACCAAACTGGGGCACTTTTCCTCGACGTGGCAAAATTTTTCGACAAGGGGTACAACGGGCTCATATACAAACTATATGAGCTCGGTGTGCCAGATCGACTCGTACTTATCATACGAGACTTTCTCCGAAATCGAACCTTTCGTTACTGCGTCGAGGGAACGCATTCCGAGGTTCATCCCATTGGTGCTGTAGTACCACAAGGCTCCGTCCTAGGTCCTATTTTATGCACACTCTATACCAACGAAATACCGCGCACTCGCGGTGTAGAGCTAGCCCTTTTCGCCGATGACACCGGCCTCTACGTATCTGGGTTCAAACCAGACGCTATTTGTAGACGCCTCCAATCTGCAGCCAACACCTTAGGGAAATGGTTTCGGAAATGGAGGATCGAGGTTAACCCCACCAAAAGTGCAGCCATGTACTTCTCTCGGCGCAACAAAACGCCGCATCTCCCAACTATAGAGTTATTTGATCGTCCAATCCCCTGGGAACAGACAGTCAAATACTTAGGCGTCACATTAGATGAAAAACTCACCTTCAGTCCACATATCAACCGCGTACGGAATCGAGCAGCATTCGTCCTAGGTCGTTTGTACCCGTTTCTCAATAAAAATGGCAAAATGTCCCTGCGTAATAAAATTACACTATACAAAGCGTGCATCCGACACATAATGACATACGCAAGCCCCGTCTTTGCGCATGCCTCCCCGCATCATATTCACCGTCTTCAGGTAATACAAAATCGTTTCATGCGCAAGGCCACTGGTGCACCGTGGTTCTTGCGTAACGAAAATCTACACATAGATCTTGAGTTGCCGACTATAGCTCAGTACCTGAAGTAGGCTTCCCGCCGATATTTCAACTCTGCCGTCATACACTCTAACCCCTTGATTGTAAGTGCCGTCACTTACAATCCTATCGCGAATCACAGATTCACCCGCGTCCGAAGGAGACCGAGGCACGCCCTCGATGACCCCGACGACGTGACCACCAGGGCCCAAGCCCTTCATAAAACACAACACACGTACATTGCACCCTTATATCGTCGCAAACAAGGATATCCGCGATACCACCATGTCACTGGTTGGTTCTCTCCAGTCCATACAGGTAGAAGCGTCGCTGGAGTTTCTTGCGCCACTTCTTCTCGCATTCCGAAGTGGTGGTACAGATAGCTAATAATAATAGCGAATTTAAAGAATCCTCTGTCAGAAGCAACTGACCGAGCCGAGGTTCAGCCCTCTCGGGTACCCTCGAGTCAGACGCTCTCGCGAAACAAGGTAACGGTCCAAGCCGAGGCTCCCTATCAGGAGCCCTTGTGCTGGTTACCTATATATAGAGGTCTCGACTGAGTGCCATAAGCGCTCGGTCACTTCTCAACCCGGTGAAACTGTAAAAGCCCTCGGGCTAACAGTAGCTTTCAGCCCGAAAAAAAATCTGACATATAGCCAGCAGTGAAGGAATATTTTTCAGTATCGTAAGTTATGACTGGCAATACGCACTGATTAAAAACTTTTGTTTTTAGATATTTAGTAATATTGGACAAGAAAATGTGTCGCAGTTTTCCGAACGCTGCCCATTCGATCTGGACCCGTCGATTAACCTTTGCGTCGTTGCGGTGAACTTTTGGCTAATACGTCTCGTCCAGACATCAATTCAGAAAAGTAGATATTTCTAATCAAAGAAAATGATTTAGAATTAATTAGTTTTGATTAACAAATGAGAATAAAATACGTTCTAGCTTTTTTAATTTATTTATTACCACCAGTCCCCATACGTTTAAAAAGTTATGTTAATTGATTTCTAAGAATACCAAGTAAAATAGCAGTATACTTCTACTTGTGACCGAAGAATAAATTATGTGTAATGAGACATTCGATTTTACTCTTCAGGTGTGAAAATGACGGTATCTGTATACTTTAATGTAGGTAAAGTGTAGGAGAGTTGTAGCAATATACTGAGGTGAACTTTGTTCGTCGCAGCAATAAAAAAACTCGTGGGATCAAAGACAGTGTTAACAAGGTCCTACGAAATAAAAGATATGCAGGTATATCTTTTATTTAAAAGCAAGCTTAAAAGAAAGTAAATGTATGCAGGTATCTCAGACCCGTTGCTTGTTGTAGTCAGAGTAGAAACTGTAGGGACATGTTACCACTTGACTACGGCTAACGTCTGGGATTTTTTTTCTGCAAGTTTTTTATTTAGAATTTATATAAGTTATTCTTGTTGTTGGTTGTATACTGGTAAATATTGAATTGATAATAGTCTATAGCGTAAAGTCATAGGCCATGCTTAGACTATAACTCCAAAAGTAAAGGGATTTAAGACATTAGCTATGTTAGCTGTTCCGAAAAACACTGTGATAAATTATGTAGCTTGTAAACAAGTTTTTTAACTCTTAAAATGGCTGTACACTCAGAAACTTGTGTTACCCCTGTTTAGTTATTTATTTTACTTCATCTCTTGGAATTCAGGGCAAACCAATTCTGCGTCATAAAAGTATGTAGTGCTTAAATTCTGAGTCTATTTTATTACATTAAGTTTTATTACGAGTTACCTTCTACGGAAATGTGTTAAAAATGCTTACTAAGCATATAAAAAAAACACTCGTGTTACATTAGACTATAACTCCAATAGCAATTATCAAATAAATAAATTGAGCTTAAACTTTATTCGTAGAAATCGCAAAGTTTCATAATTCTCCGGACACTTTATAAGTTCAACTCAATATTATGTTAATATTACAAAATAATAAGCAGGCAATAAGCGAGTTCTTTCAGTTCCAGATTGGATAAAGAAATTATGAAAAATATCATGCAAATTTAACGCAAAATCGGTTTTTCATAACTTTTTTTGAAATAAATTGGTTAGGGGTCAGTCTAATAATTTGTGCTAGGTATTATTAATTAGAAATAGCTCCAGTTATACCCCGAAAACGAAGAATTATTTAATTATACCAAACGCAACGGTGATAAAATTCTAAATGTTTTGGTTGTGATTGACCAACAACAACAACAAATTACAATTTTTTAAAGGTTGCTAACACTTTTTTTGTAGTTGACACTACTGTAAGCTAAAACAACTAAACAAATAGCGAACTTTTAAGCGCCCGTGGTCATTTGTCACCCTAATTTTTACAAAACTTCATCCCCTTATTTTGTAAACACTCCCTTTGATTTATCCCCCATATTAGGTCCCCTTTCGATCGGGTTTGGCACAGAGCGCTTCTTTCGAAGCTTCCTTCCTATCTGCTTCCCGAGAAGTTATGCAAGTGAGTCACCAGTTTTTTCTCGAACCGTAGCATCAACGTCGTAGTCGACGTGCACCGTGCTTTGACTCCAAGCTAGTGAATGCTGGTGTTACACAAGGCTGCGTGCTGTCTCATACCTTGTTTCTTCTGCATATCAATGACTTGGTGCAAATTAACAACATTCATTTCTATGCAGATGACAGCACAGGGGATGCGTTATACACTGGCCGTGCCAATATTTCTCGAGAAAACGTCAATGAGTGCCGGAGAAAACTTGTGTCTGAAGTCGAATCTTTGTTAAACAAAGTTTCAGATTGGGCTGCCAAAATCTTGTTCAATTTAACCACACGAAGACTCAAGTTTGCGCGTTTAAAAAGATTCCTTTGGCGCATCCTCTTATTTTTAAAACACTCCCCTTGCTACCTCAGCTGATATCGGAATCCTTGGCGTTGATATATCGAGCAACGCTCAGTTCCGCCGTCACTTGGAGGGTAAAGCCAAATTGGCCTCTAGTTCTCGCCTCTTGTCTTGGCCTCTGGTTCGGCCTCACATGGAATACAGTTCTCATCTCTGGGCCGGGGCAACCCAGTACCAGCATCTTCCGTTTGACCGCATTCAACGTAGAATGGCTCGAATCGTTGATGAACAGGTACTTTTCGATTGGCTCGATTCAGTAGCGTTGCATCATCGATGAAGAGATGTTGCATCACTTTGCATTTTTTACCGAATATACCATGGGATGTGTTCTGACGATTTGTTCGGATTAATTCGAGCCATTGGTTTTAACATCGTACATCACGACAGAATTCAAAATTTCATCCTTATCATCTCCAACCATAGCAACCACCATTGTTCGCTTCACGCGAAATTTCCTCCTTACTCTGTGGAGTCAGCTGCCGCCAGCGGTTTTTCCAAATCGATACGATTTAGGGACCTTCAAGAGAAGAGCCTACACCTTCCTTAAACGTCGACAACGCATTTGCGACTCCTCTGGTGTTGCTGATGCATGATTGCATGGGTGGTGGTGATCACTTACCATCGGGTGGGCTGCATGCTCGTTTGCTACTAATTCATTGTATAAAAAAAATAAAAAGGTATTATAGTCCTCAAAGGTGTCAATGCCTTAGTATTTTGAACGCTACCTCTCAACAAAATTTCAAAGAAGTAAATCTTGTATTATTCAAGGGTTAGTTTATAAAAAAGGCGGTTTATTATTGGCGGTAAACAATAAAATGGATTTATATCATTAAGACAGTTTACAAATTCAATATTGAAGGCGCCCCCGCGGCAACCGACGAAATGAAGTTATAATTATCTTTGTGAATGTGGTGACAATTGTGATATTCAATTCAGCTATAATTTATTCCTTCAAATTTCAGATATAAATTATAAATTAGCAATTTAATTCTATTTAGTCTTGAATAGACTTAATTTACGGCTAATTGTCATTAAAATATTATCAATTCTAATATCATGTAATTTTAATTAATTTAAAATATTAAATTCGTCATCTAAAAAAATAATTTATCGTAAACATAATTTACTTTTATATATAAAAATAATAGAAAAACAATAAACAGTAGAACTAAAATATTTAAATATGACCCAATTGAAGCTGACATACAACAAATACGAGTAACTACGGATCTTCTAATTGTTTGTTGTATACACCGTTTTAATAAGTAGTATATGCTTATACATGTATTAGTATTAGTATATTTAAAATAATCCTTTAATTTTATAAATTTTTAATAGTTAAGAAAATCTTGTAATTAGCTAGTATCGGAATTCAAAACATATGATATATTATTATTGGATATAAATATATTTTGCAATCGTATATTATATGCATCGTATATATATATTAAAATAAATCTGTTAAAATGGAGTAGATACGAGATACAATGGTCTTTTAAACTGCAATAAAAATGAAATATATATACTCATACTTAAGTTAGATTTAGATTAAGTAAATATATTTAACACAAAAATATGTGCAAAGATATTCCTTTTCTCCCATCAACTATGAATATGGTTGCTACACCTTAAATACATGAATATAAATTATACATTAATTTAAAAAAAGTTGTCCGGTTTACAATTGAGGGCCGTGTTTTCATTGGTTAGTTAAGTCGTCAGATAATGAAGGAATGAAAACATATAGTTAGATGACTAAATACCAAAACCAGCTCTCAAAATGTGAACCCATCTCTTCCTACTTCTGAATAAACTACAACCAATATACCAAAGAACAAAACCTATACAACCGTGTTGAACTCCTAATTACTAAGGATTATCCTCTTACAGAGCACCTTAGGTTGCACAAGGACAATTATCAGTCATCATGCCAACATTTCATTTTAAACGAAATAGAATATCGCAATTAAAAAGGTTTGATGTTGATATGACACTAGATTATAGATCAATGGTGTATACTATATTGACTCTTGTATCATATAATACCAAGCATAATTTTATATCTAGGTGTCTGCTTTAGTTTCAAAAGGTACTAAGAGTCTACGACTTGATAAAGAAATGAATTTGAAAACTAGCGGAGGTTTTCTTACCCTAACTATACTGTCCCACTAAAAAGCGTCCCCGTTCTGATATGGTGAAAGCAATTTTTTTAGCATACGCTTTATATGAAGAAAATCACAACATTGATGAAGCAACAATTCCATACTTTAGTCGGTACCGCTGTAAACGGTATAAGGCATAACCATAAGACGGGATTGTAAGTTTTGGATTGAAGCAACTCATTTTAGATATATCATTTGGTTTCTGACATACAAATTATTATTTAAATCATAAGAGGTAACCATATTTTTTTTCTGTGTAAAGTGTATTTTATTTCGGATCCTGGGTTCAATTCGCAGCCATGGAACAAATATTTGTGTACCACAAATCGGGTCTGTATGTGTTCTAAGTTCAATCTTGTTGCTATTATGTTAATTCTACCTCCAATGTTTTTACTTATGGTACTATTGGAATGATTCACCAAGAGTCACCCCTGAAGATGGAGGGAATGTGAACAAAAATGAAAACTACCCCCAGCTCCCTACATATACGAAACAGCAATAACCTGGTATACGCGGTGTGGTCAACGCGACGAGGGATGGCCTGGTCGCGTTGACCACACCGACGGGTCACACCTCTCTATTCTATCTATCTCTGTTAAATTGAACTATGTGTGCGCAAATGTTTCGGCACTATAGTATATTCTGCGTAGTTGTGACATCCGGTAATAATTACAAGAATTTTTTTTATTACAAGTGTGATAAACACAGTTCACTTGATGGCACGTGATTCCTGCGGTCCATGACATCTAGCATTCCTCCTTGACAAACAATCATGTAGATACGTTTTCACTCTTGAGAACTGAGATTAAATACCTCGTTACCAGTAATAAAGGTCTCCAGATTCCTACACACTACTCACCAGGCGAAACACAGCATAGTTATGGTGCTATTTTACCCTGATATTCTGTGAGGTCGTGGTCCTACCCTTGTCGAGCTGACCCATTCATTCTGCATCTAGAAAAAACTTCAGTGTAGCTCTGTCATTCTGGTTAAAGTCGATACGGAGGAACATCATCATATGTTATTGATTTTTACACAGTGCATTTTAATCTTATTTTTTTATATCGAATAAATATCTCTTATCTGACTCCCACTGAACTTTTCAGTTAGGCGACTTTTTTTTGTAAAGAATAAATATAATTGTAGTGATAGTCCCATATTTTTTATGTAATCACTTATAGTTTTATAATAATAATATTTATACAATGAAGTCATTCTTCATTATTTTATAAGTAAGGTTCTATTGAAGTAAAAAGTAAGCTTACTGATGCTACATTTTCACAATAATGTTCTAACCCGAAGTTAGTTAATGGCCGACTGGGTACTAACTGAAGTGCTATCGTTAGTTTCCACATGGATTCATAACTGTTAACGTCAGCACGAAGCTAGTATTTTGCTCTCTGATTTAATTTTACGTAAGCTGTTGCATGTTGTTTCGTGGATATGGATAGTGCGTAATAATATGATGCTTCTTGATGTATAAATATCATTATTAGATATATAAATATCTAATAATCTTTTTTGTCTACATTACAACTAAAAAAGGAAATTGAACTACAGTTATACTAAAAAATAATGTACCTATATTATAAGTGATCGAGTGTGGATAGATCGTAAAATTATTATGTTATGTTTCGTGATTTTTAGTAGTTACCTAAAAGAAAATATGCGTTTTTTTATATGCTATGTCAAAAAAATAAATAAGTAATTTAAATAAAAATTTTATTTTTTTTAAATATATTTCATTTTTTAAATGAGCTGCATTCATGTGAAAGCGAGTAATTATTACTACTACACGTCTAATGAGTGTGACACTATTAAATAATGATTGAGTGCCTGCGAAACAAATTATCTGCTGTGTGATCCTTCCTTTACTGATTTTTGATTGGATTACTAAGTGTTTGTAACTGTAAATGTGTACTTTTGTCTTGTTTAATAAATTAATAACTATGGTCCCTTTTTAATTCTTATAGATTAAGACCGTGGTCTTTGAAAGTAACGAGATTTGGTTATTACGACGGCGTCAACTTTACATTATCGAGATACCGACGTATAACGTCAGGAAAATGTTGATAAGGTGAACAAATAGTCATATAGTATTCAGTATAAAGACGGAGTTTATTCCTTAGGGAAACTTAGCTTTTCACGCAAGTGAGCAGGTATAGTTTGCCCATTACGAAGGCGGCCTTGTTTCTCGCATTCTTAATGTGCGAGGGAAAACTAAGTTTATGGTCAAGGGTGACCTCTACCTAATATAATTGTCCAATTTAACCCATGGAATGCGGAGACCGAAGAGGGTGATCTAACTAGCCATTTGAGGTAGGAACTGGTCTACATAGAGATTTAAGTCAAAGGCTCGAGAGATATTTCAGTAGAGTGCACCAGTTGATGTAGTTATTATGTTTTATGCGCTATTTGATGACCTTTTGGAGATGGTGCAGTCTGCCACGGTTTTCATTCAATCGTCGTGAATCTTGGCCGCGGGGTTTGTTTGTTTTTTTTAAAAAGTTAGGCTACCGTGTTTGAATAGAATTGGTAACGCGGCTTTAGTCATCAAGGAAGCATGATAGGATCTTCAAATAGCTGCAAGGTGGAGAGGCTTATTATATAATTTTTTTATTTTTATTACATTGAGAGATACAAACGGGCATGCAGTTCACCTGATGTTAAGTGATTCCTGCGGCCATGACATCTACATTCATCCTTGACAAGGAAACATAATGCAGATGTGTTGTCACCCTTGAGGACTGAGATGGAGTGAATCGTCACCAGTAATAAAGGTCACTGGATCTCTTCACTCACCAGACGAAACACAGCAGCGTTGTGCTGCTATTTCACGCCGGTATTCTGTGAGGGCGTGGTCCTACCCCGATCTCGAGCTGACCCATTCATTCTGCAGTTATAAAAAAACTGCAGTGTAGCTCTACCACTGTTAAAATATTACATGTAAGACAATGAACTGTTCTAGATATTTGATTATTCTTGAATTCTTCAGTTTATATGTGCGAATAGTGTTCGCTAATTTATGATAATTATAGAAATTTGAGATGAACTTTAAATTTAAATGAAAATTGTTCTTATTATTTATTTATTTATTATAGCATATAAAAAATAAAAGAAATTGACAAACTTTACCTCGCAATTCCCATAGCAAATGTTTGGGAAAATTGTCCCTTCTTCTGACACCTGAAAACTTTAAATAACCATCAACAAAGTTATCTGAACCTGTCAAATTTTAGTGAGGCCTTAATTAAAAACAAAATCTTAAATAATTCATTTTAAACAGATATTCATGCATACTCACTACATATGTACTATATCCTCCTGGCATATGATTATTACATTCAATCTTATGCCAGGAGACTCTTAATAATTTTAGATTAAGAAGTACCAAGCTTATAATTAGCCACCCAATATATACATATACGAAAATAAATAATGATTGGCCCTTTCCAACACACCAGGTGACTTACACAAGGGATGACAAAAGAGATTCTATTTTAGAATACTCCGCAACCGTAATAAGGCCTTCGGTTTCTTTCACTCACTAAATGAAACACAATACACTTTTAGCTAATTTATTTATTCTTTATTTGCACAAGTAAAACAAACATCGTATAAAAAGGCTTAGGGTTACTTAATCCCAAAAGTCATTCTCTACCATACTGCCTTTGGGCTGTGTTGACAATATATTGTGGGTGCAAAACTTCAAATTTAATTCATTTTAAATTTTACGCTGGTATTTTATGAATGCGTTGTTCTTCTGGGTCGATACGACTTAGTCATGTTATATTTAGTGTTAATTATTTACTATTTATTGTATTTAAAAAAATGTAAGCAAACTATCAACATTACTTTTAAACCCTGTAACCAGTAACTGACCTGAAATGTTTGTCATTGGAGATAATTCAATTCAATATTCGAATGGCGGAATTTTGAAGACCCTAAACAATTACGCTATTCGGGCTATATTCCCGAATAGATGTACCCAATATTGAAATAGGGGGTAAAAAAACGCTTTTACTCCAGTGTTGTACATCTCATTAAAAAGAAAGTATTAGAAACAGATATTAAATTGTATGTAGTATGCTTTACAACTGACACGATACAAAGCATGTTTGATATTAAACATTTGGCACAGTCATCTTAAATGT
The DNA here is from genome assembly GCA_029286865.1 of Teinopalpus imperialis. NCBI lineage: Eukaryota > Metazoa > Arthropoda > Insecta > Lepidoptera > Papilionidae > Teinopalpus > Teinopalpus imperialis. The sequence goes on from JAGSMU010000005.1 coordinate 8,360,800, forward strand.
CCTGTAGTACAGAGTAGTGTGGAATACATGAAGAAGCAGCCTACACCAGAGACAGCTATTGATTAAGCGATCAAAGGGTACGACGTGGCACTTGATCAATACTGCAAGATTATTGAATGTCAGAGGAGATACTTACGTATATGTATATTTTGCTTTATATGTAATAAATATTACGTTAAGGTAAAAAACGCAACGTTCAGGAAATTATATGCAATATTGAGATCTTAATTATATTAATTCGCTTTGTCTGTGAATGCCTGAACGAATTTACTATCTATCCATCTACTGCAATATTGTATATTGTGTATTAAAATAAACCAGTTTACTCAACAAACTACTGTGCGACTGAGGGCCACGTCATGTTACAGATGGAATTTTCAGATTTTAATAAAGATATTCTTTTGAACTTCATATCCTATTGATGACGAGAATATTTAAGAACATTTTTCTTCCATATAAGCTTATCAGTACTATACAAAATGTAGGCGCAAAATATGGTTGGGGCTTCCGTTTAAAGCGTGTTGAAAGGACTGATGATTTTCCGCCTTTCAGCCTGAAATAGGAAACCTGGTGCTGGTAGTAGGAGTTTTTTGGAATTTTTGTTTCCAGAGTTGCGTGGAATAGATTTAATACCACCGAAGGTCTTTCTGACCAGAAAGTTGCACCGGCTCTCTGCATACGCCTAAATATCTCAAAAATATCAGGAAGACGATGTGTTATTTTTTGTACTTCGCGGGCATCTCGTCAAGTCACTCGATATTGTACAGTATCATACCTTCTCCATATCTGGAGAAACTAAAGTATTATTCTATTTCCCATCAAATTAACCTAAATTTTTACAAAAATTTATGTTAAGCTGTCAGTTTTGTTCTTTCAACTCAAGTTGAAGAACAACGATAGTGTGCGGTGACAGTACTTCAGGGTTGTAGTATATTTCCATGTTTGGTATTCCGATTCGTTTACTTACATTACATTTCTGTAGTGCCTCCATCATGTTTGTGCAGGCTGGGGTTCCAGATCTTTTTGCCTTTGTGAGATGGTACACTGTTTCCCTCTGGAAGAGCTTGTCACTGTGAAAGCGGTGTAAGGTAATGTGAATTATGAATATTGGCTATCTGTGTATGGAATCAGGAACTAAAAGCAGGTCTAGCTTTAAATATTGATCTACATATTCATATAATATATTTAACGTTGGTATGTTTGTGCACGTGCATTGACTTTTTATTTTTTAAATTGACTTTGAATATTTTTATTTTACTGTATTTTATTTTATTAGATAATGATTCTAGAAACATACTTTCATTTTTTAATATTATTATTATATGTGAATTATTTATAGTCTGTTTCAAATCTAAAAATAATAGTATTGATACCTTATTATAAATTTATTCCAAATAAAAACGCTTAAAACTTGAATAAAAAGGCTTCGGTGATAACGAAAAGTAGATTGAAGAAGTGGTAATATATTTTATAATCTGATTAATATATTCAGACGGTCTCAACGTCGTTTTAAGATAATTAAATGCACTAGTTTATATTTAAATAATTTCCTTGAGTTTTTCGTGTTTTGAAAACAAACTTTGTCTTTATATTTTCTATAAAAAAGTTACCTTTCATGTTAATATAACATAATAAACAGAAAAAGAATCCAAAAATTAAGAGATAAGAAAATCTATGATGGTAAATAAAAAAGTAAGTCCACTATATATATATACAAAAATCCGTAGTATAAATTCTGATCCTGTTTTGCGTATAATTGTTGTAATGAGAGAGATTTATGCAAAAAAAAATCGTAGTAGCATTTACGTAAGCACTAAAGTAAGGTTGTCATAAGATAAAAGAGATAACCACTTCCGCGTAAGCACTACGAAAATCGCTATTCAAGTTTATCTTTTACCACTTACACTGAGGAACGTAAATAATAAACCTTAGTTATAATAATAAAAACGATAAGTGTTTTCACGATATAATAAATCATCAAATATTTTTGTAAGTTAATAACTGAAGGAAATATTTTTTTTAGGTTTTGATTATTCATATCAATATCATATACCCCGGGATTTAGAAATGCGAAAGAATTTCATTTGTGTTGGTGCGAATATTTAAATGGCTTTATAGATGTTTTTTCTTGACGTCGTAGGAGTAGAAAAATATATCTAAAAGTTTTGTTCTATCAATCTTTTATTTTGTCAGAGGTTTTTCTACATGTAACATGTTAATAAATAAAGTTTTGAATGCACGTTTGGTTTTAATAATAAAAAAATGATAAAATATGTTTTTTGGAAAAAAACCTAAATGTATGAGAGGTGCGAAATGCTCCGAGAGTAGTATAAAAATAAAATACAAAACAATTGTAATCAAACATTAATTATAGTTAGTGTATTTGTGCACCGCTATTACTCACTTTCACACCCATCTTGTCATCAATTATATCGTGTATTATTTTTAATAGTCAGATGTAAATGTGAACACAATAAAAATAAAATTTTGTGTCCGCAGAATATGTAACTGTATAGAATCCTTTAATGAGATTGGAGAGGTTGGCTCTTGTGGCGACGAGTGAAGAAAGACGAGCCGTAAAGCGGGAAACGAGCGCAAGGATTCATTGTCTCTGCGAGCTATATTTTAGATTTAATTGAGGCATAGCTCTTTCGTAATGAGGTCCATATTTTTTGCTTTATTTCGTAATAAGTAATGTTTCTTGTTTACTAATTTTAGAATTGCAACCGTACATAATTTAATATTATTTTTTCAACAGTTTATTATTTAATCTACCTAAAAATAAATAGATCATAACCCATCAATGAACTTATACAAATAGAACTATTATATACTACTAATATATACTAATTTAAAATTATATTTCAGTGTATGTGTATGTACCACATGCGTTTATGTGTACGTGCCTGAGTAAGTCAATGTTAAGTGTGGGTATATAGTAAGGCAAGCAGTGTATATTTTTTAAAGACTATTTTGGAATGTTTAAATATGTCGATATTAGATTTTTTTGTTATACATATAACATATTGTCGAGGGCAGAGTTAGTGAAAGTAAGAGAAGTGGCAAAAAGAGATGCACGACTAGTGCGTTTATTTGGCACCACCAACTTTGCTATAGAGATGTGTCTCAGTTTCCTGAACGTTTACTAGTTGAGAAATGGACCCGTCGGTTGACCTCTGCGTCAAATTTGGTCTTACCTGCCCGGACTATTTTGTATATAGGAGGATACAAGACTCTCCGATTGATAGATCTCTGGCAAAGACTTTAGAGCTTTTGTTCCGCTCTATCACTTCTTCAACAAGAGTCATATTAAAGCTGCACAAGTCTGGCCCCATAAATTTGTAGATCTGCTTTTTAAAGTATACATTGACATATCAGTTGCACACTGTGGTCTCATTTCACGCATTGCTTCCATGAGATCAAGAGTGCGATTGCAAAGTTTTTGGATTCGATATGTGCCGTGGTTCTTGCAAATTTTTATTCTTGCCGCATGGGCAGTTTCCACAAGCTTAACAATGAATGCTACGATACTAAATCGTCTACTGTATCGCTATTCACCGAGCATTGGAAGCGATCGCACAAGGTTTTCTTCTTTCGAGCTGAATGTGTTCGAGATATTGAATAAGGGCACGAGATGGGCGGAGCGTAGACTTCGTCAGACTAGACCTTTTGCAGCCTGACGTTAAGATTCAATGTGCTTCTCACCATTCGGTGATCACATTCTTGTAATCACAGAGATAACATTGAACAGTTATCGTTAGTCGTTATGAAGAAGTCGAATTAAAATTATATTTAATGTGTTACAAAATTGGTGTGCCCGAAATTTAATTAGATAATGTCCCCATAAAATCTCGAAATTTTCCTAAGCGCAATGTTGTGCTGTTGTAATGAAATATCATAGTCATTTCTGGTGGCATACATAATTAATCAATATACGAGTTGCTTCTCTTCACAGTGTACCGCGACAGTCAGTTAGTATATAGGGTTTACGCATATTGTAACCGAGATGCACACGATCATTAAGTTTCAGAAAGAGCCAAAATTATAAATTTGTATAATATACTGATGTTAACCGACTTTATAAGCCGTGGAGCTTTGCGTGCTGCGGACTTAATATAGACGTGTTTGTATTTGTACTTAAGTAGTCAGACACTAAGTTTCATAATTCATTTTACAGTTTAATCTGAAACATTACTTCTTGTTGTTGTGGGTGTATTTCCACCGGCATAGTTTTATTGATTCACCAAAGGTACAGTCGAAAGTTACGACAATAGTTAGGTTATCCGATTCTCCTTCGCTCAATGGTCGGGAAAGGCAGATAGGTTCGAACTTTAACGCCTAAAATATTTTGGGTCACTGATTTTCATAAAATATATCTGTAAACACAAGTTCCTTTTTAACACGGCCTTAGTCGGTGCGAGCCATATGCCTCCGGGCACGGAGTTTCAAATAGTGAAATCTGAGCGGTAAAGGTGTTCCTGGCAAATTTAGTTGAATGTGGAATGTTTATCCTTTCGATTCCAAAACGAGTTAAGAGCCTTGTTTATTCAAAATGGAAATAGAAAATGTAGAATTCTAGAGATTCACCCGATTAATTATTAAAAAATAAATAACGGATAGTGAAGCACTTTGTGTGTATTTATAACTTTCTTGTTTTCGGGTGAATTACAATTTGCTCGTTTGGAACACATAAATAGATAGATCTTAATTATAGAATTTAAAAAAAATCACTTCTATTGTATTTGAATATAAATGTGATGTTATATATAAAAAAGTGTGCAATATTTCGGATTTATTCAAGTCAAACATATTTTATTAATAAATCAACAAACAAACAACTTATAACTAATGTTATTACACGTTAATAACGATTTGTAAGAGGCATAATGTCTTATTCATACATCTATTGCCGCTGAAAAAATAGGTTAAGTTATAATTGTTAATAAGAAGCTACTACTTTATTACGATAAATTATAAATATATATTATAATATAATAATTGTTAAATTTGTATAACTAATTGGTTTTCAGGTTTGGGTGTTTTGTATGTCCCGTATCTTTGATACTGCATTTGGACCTTCCTAAGGACCGGACTAGCGGAAAAGGCAAGAGACAACAGATAAGTGAGTGCTTCTGTGTTTATGCCAAAGCTTACGGCGCTACAATAGTCGTATATTCTGCGCTGTTAATAATAGGTTTTTACCGGAAATTGCCGTTTTGTATGAAATAAGTTAAAGTATTTTTTTTCAAACTTTTTCATTTCTGTTATACAAAGTAATCCCCGATGTATCTTTGCCAACACAGTGGTAGTTTATTGATGCCCTTCTTGTAAATATCAGCTGGACGGGAGGCAACAAACTCTTCAAAGGCATTTTGTAATGCCTCTCGGGAATTAAATTTATTTCCCGCTAAAAAGTTGTCCAAATTTTGGAAAATGTAATAGTCAGTGGGTGCAAGGTCTGGTGAGTACAGTGAATGAGGGAGAGCTTTTAACCCTAACTCTTGCAGCTTGGATACTGTCTGTTGTGCAGTATGGGGCCGCACGTTGTTGTGTAGGAGCAGCGGGGATGACCGATTGACCAAAGCTGGTTACAGATGTGCGAGCTTCTCCATCATTGTCTTCAGTTCTTCACAATACACAACTGCAGTAATGCTCATGCCATTTGGTAAAAAACTGTGATAAATCACACCGGCAGTAGACAACCAAACAGTGACCACCAACTTTCAAGAGGTCATTTTTCGTTTAGGGCATTGCTTTGCTAGTGCTGAACCAAGACCTAACTAACTTGCTGAGCGCTTTCGATTATCGAACAGTCCACATCCACTTTTCGTCGCACGTAACAATTCGGTTCAAAATTCTTCCATTCTGTGCCTGTTGAGCAGCGCGAGGCAGGTCTCAATGCGTACGTTGCGCTGGCGATCGTTAAGTTCGTGGGGCACCCATCTATCAAGGCTTTTTAACCTTGCCAATTTGTCGCAAATGGACCAATATTGTTTTGATGTTAACATAAAAAGCTGCTGCAGCTCATCTGTAGATTGAGTATCATCAGCTTCCACAATCGCCTTTAATTCATCATCGTTGACCAAAGTGTCCGGATGACCACGAAGTTCATTTTTCCAGAATGGAACCGGGAAAACCAATAACGGGTTGTACGTTCGTTTGTAAAGTTCTCTCAGTAAACGTTGTTGATGTTACGTGCCGATTGAGCCGCGTTGATGCTACGACGGAACTCATATTCCATAATTACACGAATTTTTAAAGTATCCATAATGACGAAAAATGTTCAAACGTAGTGAAAATACAAAACTAATCAACAAACAAAAGACTAAGGATATTTTCAGTGATGCATCCGAGAGGGCTGGGGATGCAGCGGCCTACATTCAATACACTGTTAGACGTACAAATAACGTAAAAGCCCAAATACTTGCTCCTAAAAATCATGAAGCACCCTTCAACAAACTACTACTAATCGGCTAGAGTTATGCATAGCTTCGTTAGATACAATAATGTGTGGGAGTCTTCTATTAAAAATAAATAGAATTTACATTTAGTGTGACACAATTATAGTTTTAGGTCGACAACATTGTTTCACATCCTGATAGCTTAGTTCTTACCATTTGAAGACGCGTTGTTCCCCCAAATGTCGCATTTGTTATCCAGTAAAAAATCTTCAAACTTCCTAAAAGTGAACTCTTATATTGATTGAAAACCTTTTTAGATCAAAAGTCTTTCTTATTCCGTTTTCCAATACGTCACAGAGTTTTCGAAATCGAGGATACCACGCCCGTCGGTACGTGATGCTACGTGCTCTCGTTGGAGATATTTTATATTGTTGGCCGATTATATTGAAAAATGCTCCTTGTGGTGGAACGGACCTTCCTTCTTGGATATACAACTTGTCAACTGCGTTATATTACTCAATCTTCACAATAATGAGGAAATTTTGAATCTTATCGTTACTTGTGATGTAAAATATATACTGTACGTCGATGGGAAACGCTCATCACAGTGGTTGAACCCAGGAGAACCGGTCCCAATCGAAAGTTGAGTCAGAAGAAGGTACTGGTCAGTGTTTGATGAACCAGTGCTGGTGTCATATTCTACAGCTTCCCAAAATCTGACCAGACGATTACGGTAGATTTGTATTTTCAACAATTGCAAACCACGATGAAAAAGGTACACAACTGAGACTGGTCAATTGCTCTAGCTCACTACTGCTTCATGACAACGCTAGATGCTATACTTCACGAGAGATGGTTGCTAAGTTAGAGGTACTGCGATTGGAATGTCCTCGACACCCACCTTACTCCCCGGATTACCACTTTTTTCAGAATTTGAAAAAGAAACGGCTTTTAAAAATTTTATTGATTCACGCTACCAATATTTTTTCAGCAATGGTATTAAGAACTACCTATATAAAGGCAAAAGTGCGTATATAACAATGGTACATATTTCGATTGATTAAATATATAATCTCATAAAAAAATCATTTTTTACTTTTTCCATATAATACGCTAATTTCATATGTAAGGACCATATGTGTAAAAAAGTGCGAGAGTTTACTTACGATTTTCAGTTTATGAATAATATAGACAACTTATGTAAGACTATTTTTATTGTAACTATTTTTTAATAAACCAATCCTGAAATCAAATCATGGCCATTTTATGGCAGCCTTATTACCATCCATACGCATAGATTAACACCTACTATATACAAAGATATCCATACAATGTGATGTACTCTTATATACAATATGAAGATGTTTTCGCCACAATGCATACATAACTGCATGTATTAGTCAGTTTCATGCCACAAATCGTAATGAAAAGATTTAGATTTATCTATATTATTTTTGATGTTGGTCCGAGAGACTTTATTCCCATATTCTTATAGCTCTAGTATTCCAGTTCTAATGTTATATATAAGTAATTGTAAAGATAAATAAAGTATTTCAGCAGGGCGAACGTGTAGCTTTAGTTATCTGTTGTTCTTTGAGCGTATTGGAAGTGTAGTTCAAATATATATGTAACTTAAGTAGAGTACAGTATAGTGAACAAGTGTTAAGAACTCAAAATAATTTCGTAATCGTGCCATAGTCTTTGTAGTAATTAAAAATACTGAATAACTCGCTCTGAGGTGATATAAACCTTAGAATCATGATTGTATCGTATTGAAAAATATTTTAAGAAAATTTTAACTCTCTGTTTTGAATTGAATTCATAATAACTTAAACTACTAATTGCTAGAATTTCCTTTTAAGCATGTGAATTCCGGAGGTTCAAATAGCGATTTTTAGTTTAGTTCGAATACGAATTTCCGCCTGCTTCCTTTGCAATTTTTTTTTTCAGTTTTTTTAAGCACGTTCCTAATTCTTATTCATTATAGGAGAGCTAATAAAACGGTTATGTTTTTAAAATAATCTGGAAGCCAAGTTTCATATAGTTTTTTTTTATTTTTAAGGCATTTTAGAGGCATTTTTATCTCAAAAAAATTATGAAATAATATAGTTTTTAAATTTGGACCGATAATTGTTGTTTTTATATTAAGAAACAACCAGTGTTTAATCATTTTTATAAATCATAAGAAAAAATTAGACTTAAATTGATACTTTTTTATTAGTGTAATTTTTTTTATTAATTTTTGATATATTATAAATTATGATTTATATATATGATATATATAACATAATGATTATAAATTTTAATTTTTGACTTATTTTGAAGAAGCTAAAGAACATGATAACTAAAAATGGTTCACTTTGGGATAAAAATTATCGCAAATAGTCACTCCTATTACCTGCTAACGCGGATATGTCGAATTAATAACCAATAACTCTGTGTATATATGTATATACGTATATAAATATATATATATATATATATATATACCTAGTCCGACCAAAAGTTCTATCTTACAAATGAAATACATTTTTTTAATGAAGTAATGTAATATTATTAAAATTTATACCTACATATTTATTAGTCTCAGCAATAAATAAAAAAATATTATATTCGAAAGGTGGCCCCTTTGGCTTTTATACAGGCCTTTAATCTGTTTGCCCACGAATCTATGGATTTACGCACTGTTTACAAGGAAAATTTGGCCACTGCTTCCTCCAAAGATTTTTTAAGAGACTCAATGTGACCGTGTCGTTTAGAGCAGGCTATATCCTCTAAACTGACCATAATTTGAAGTCTAAAGGGATGAGGTCAGGGCTATATGAGGGCCAGCTTTCAGCTCTTATAAAGTCCGGAACGTTGGTTTCAACCCAGGTTCGTGCCTTGTGACCTTGTGACCAGGACCTAGAAAGTCCATGGTATATTTTTAAAAAGTGTATTGCTGATAGGTTTTACAACTTGATCCAAGTACTGTATCTTGATACGCTTTGGCGGAATTTTTCAATAGTTTTTCACAAAAATGTAGTTTTGTGACTCCTTGATAAGACATGCCCCACCAAACCATCACTAACGCAGGATGATGACCACGTTGTACCTTTCCGACCACTTGAGCAACTTCTTTAGAACTGTGAGCGTACACTTTATCATTTTGCTAATTGCAGAGTTCTTATTTATATAATTATATTTACAGTTACTTTACAAAAATATAAAATACTTTTATCTATTTTGGTAAGACAAGAAAGTTAGCAGATCAAAAAAACATTGTAGTTTCCAAGCAATACGTGGAAATATATAAAATACCACACAAAACATAGATATAGGAAATACGAAAGGAAATTACATATTCAAGAATAATTTAATTTATTCTTAATTATAGCCTATAGATATATGGTTAGATTCACCTTGGACATGTATACACTTTTCCATTCATCTAAATCACTTGCAAAATACCAATTTCCACTGTTCTTTAAATACCTCAAATTCAGCAGCCGCGCCGTCCACTTACCTTTTTTTTCTTTCGGTGATAGAACTAATGAGAACAAGGATAGACACTTATTTTGAATTAATGTAGTCAAGTGTTTTGGCATTAGTGCACGTAGCGTAAAATATTTATAAATATAAAATATAGCCATTATATTATATATATATATATATACATATATATATATATATATATATATATATATATTATATATACAAACATACGGCGGATTCCAAGCTTTTGAAGTGTCTGGAATATGACCGACGGCTTTTTATACATACCCACTTTGTGCATGGAGATCACTGCAATCTTATTTTCATTAACTCCCCATTCCATATTGTAATTTGATAATGAACACGAAAAAATATGTGAAATGGCGCAAAATGGAAAAAAGTTTTTAAAATAATATACGTGTTCCAAATTCAAAATAATTAAAAAGTTGAAAAAAAAAAATTTTTATGTAACAGTATTTATGGCCAATATTTATATGTAAAGTGGTAGTCTAATTATATCTACGGATGATATAGGTAAAGTAATGTTAAGAATAAACGATATAACGTATTTGACATGATAGGTGTGCAAGAAATTTATTATTTACGTATTTCAAAGTCATGAAAATAAGAATTATAATAATATTAACCTCAAACAAACTACAAGATTCATGTTTAGGAAATGCCGATACCTGTTTGTTTTTCATAATAAAATTGGTATAAAAAAATTTAAATATAAAAAATATAAGTAATAAAACTTATGAAGCTTTCAGAAATCGAGAGCGAAGGGAGCCAGTCCGCCTCTAATTGAGGCAGACTAGCGTTCTTGCATATTTTCAGGTGCTATCTTTTTTATCGCATTGAGTACTTAATTTAGCGTCAGCTACATTAAGTACTAGTACTATCGGATTGGTTTTGTATATTTATTGAACATTTTTCGGACACCTTAAAGATAACGCCTTAAAGATTTCAATATGTTCTTGATCACCAGTCAACGTAATCTTTTATCCCAAGGATATAACAGGTATATTTAAAATTAAAAGTTTTAGGTTGTGTACTTATTAGACATCTCACGTAACGGATTGTGGTGATGCGAGAAAACGAAATTTAATAGTGTGGAAAGTACGAAGGAAACGGAGAACGATGTAAAATTATCAGAATGCGATAAATTAAAAAACGTTGACACTCATGAGCGGAACATCCTTCGTCAAAGTCCAACGATGGTTAAGATATGAAACTGAAGTCAAAAGAGCAAAGAAATTAAAATATATATCTGCCTCTATGAGCATCAAGCAATTACTTCTAAGCAACAGTTAAATTAGAGAACTTATTTAAGAAATTCACAATCCACAATTCACCATAAAAATATATATTTTATATATATATAACAAAATATAATAACAGTATGTTTTTCTTCCAAAATTTAGGATTAAATTATTTGAATATAAAATCTATATTTTCTATTTGTAATTTCTTGTGTGCCAAAATGAAGGTTTTCTTTTTCATAATTCTTACTGTCTGGCGTCTATAATTTTACTTCTCATACCTTTTATAATTTAAATGGAAGATCTGGCGGTGGCGCGTATATCTGTAAAATATTTGAACATGCGTTATAATCATATATGAGGGTCATATCTAAATCAATTATATATACTGGTGCTCATTTGTTTGTCATTGGCAAGTTATACATACCGAAATGTTTAGTTATTTACTGACTACCTTTGTAATTGCAACAATTATTAAATCAATATATATTTTTTTAAATTTTATTTTTCGATAGAATCTGGCGGAAATTTGCTCACAAAAAGAATCTCATTCGACGTGATTTTCGCTATATGATTTATCTCGATAAAAAAGATTTAAAGCGCAAGAATATTCTGAACTTTTAGCCAGAACTTTGAGTGAGTCTGCTTTTTCACGAGCAAAGCAAGCAAAGGTTTTTAATTGATTTGCTGAATTTGAACGAGGACCGTTACTCTTTGACGATAAAGAAACATTTTTAGGGCCGCTAACCGCAATTACTTAAATTTCAAGCTCCCGATAAAAGTAATTCGTGAAAATCGACAAATTAGATATTTCTACAACGAATTATAGGTTAAGTGAAAACCGGATATTGATTTGGAAAGTTATTTAAGTATATTAGTTATTTAAAAAGAAAGCAGCAGCATTGAAAACTATCATTCATCGACAACTATCTGTAGGCGTTGTTCGAGATGGGTGCCTCAAACCAATTTTATTCGGAAATTTAACAACAACGAGGAAGGTTTATGGTATACTGACGAGTGGCGTAGCTTTGTGTGGAATGTGAGAAAGTCAGAACTCTGGTACTTTCTCCGACAACACGTTACTAACGCTACGTGCACTAGTGCCAAAACACTTGACTATTTTAGTTCAAAATACGTGTCTACCCTTGTTCTCATTAGTTCTATCACCGAAAGAAAAAAAAAAGATAAGTGGACGGCGCGGCTGCTGAATTTGAGATATCTAATGAACAGTGGAAATTGGTATTTTGCAAGTGATTCAGATGAATGGAAAAGTGTATACATGTCCAAGGTGAATCTTACGATATATCTATAGGCCATAATTAAGAATAAATTAAATTATTTTTGAATATGTAATTTCCTTTGGTATTTCCTATATCTATGTTTTAAAACAACTTAACTTTAAAAACAATTATGTTAGTAGAAATAAGTTTGTTTTTTTAATATTGAGATAGCTAGCATGAATACCGAAAAAGCTAAAGCTTGTGCTTGTGAAAACTAATTGGCTGGCATAGCTGCAACTGAATGGAAAGCTATTTAGTTCTTATTAGGTTTAAGTACTTATTATACTATAAATATAAATAATAACTATAAATAATACTATAATATAATGGCTATATTTCATATTTATAAATATTTTTTCTAATTTTCTTTTAATTGGAGTCCAAAAGAAACAAGTAATCGTGGCGTAAATGACCACTTGGTTGCTCGGTATGGTATCCTCGAAGAGTTATGTACGGATAATAGACCGGCTTGTGCAGTGTTTTAAGTTTTTCCAAAAATGGGGCTTTAAGTTTATGACGTCATCGGCACATTATCAACAATCAAATGGACACAGCCAAGCGTCATACGCACTATTAAAACGTTACTAGACAAATGTTCATCTACCAATTTTATTTATTTATGCTTATTTATAGATTATCTCCAAGGGATGGTATATCGAGTCCTACACAGTTATTTATGGACAGAAGTGTAGAGATTAGACTTCAGTGGCTAGACATAAAGCTGGAACCGAAAATAAAGGGATATAACGGTTATGAGAACATATTCCGATACCAAATGTGGAGTGCTGCATGGTATAATACTCGTAGTCTAAATTTGCCTGAGCTGCAAGCTGGAGGTCATGTGATAGCAGCGACGGGAAGCGCTCCCAGCTAGCGAATATTTCAGGATGATTACTTTACCATCGTCTTCGAGTGCACGTCATTCTTTGTCAGGATAAGACTCTTTCGCTTACAATCAGCAGATACCAGGTAGGGCTGCTCCAAGGAAAGATGGTAGTTTACGGGTACGCTTACATCCACGGCCACTTATGGTGTAAAGCGTTGACAGCGTTAACAACATTTGTAAGAATAGCTACTAAGTTAAAGGGTTAGCGGTATTTTAATAAATTTGGGAATATGTAATTCCTACAGCTCATTCACATATAGTATATATACATATTTTGAGAGAATAAATGAATGTAGATGGGAGGATATAGTATATAGAAATTATTAATTATCATAGCGTGATAAAAATTTATTTTACCTCAAAATAAATCAGCTGAGACGAGGATAGCTTGAGTCATCAACCACGTGAGTATCAAATGGGGCGAAACAAGCCGGGGCAGGGCGCCTGCACTGCGTCCGCACTGCTAAACGGTGTAGGAGATGACCGAGCGTGCATCTCATCTCAGACAGAGTGAATTCTCGCGTTTAGCTGAGTCTTTTAGCGTTGGAAGAAAATAATTATCACCATACCACCAACGTAATGATAGTATGTATAAAGCAAGATAAAAATCGAACATTGTGAAAAAAATTACACTTACGAACCATTTATCTCGACAAGATGCTTTTAACAAAATGGTTTCGTTAATAATGAAGATTAATAAGGTGTTAAGGATATCTAAACAGTATAATTCTTTAAATTGGTAGAACCACGTTGTGATTGCAATGACTCTTTATCACGAATTGGTCAGCCACAACTAATGAAGATCTCTAGAGGCATCAAAGTTATACTGGGTGCAGTTTATTGCGTGCAAAGTAGAAACTATTTCGGCGTTCTTGAATCAATAGTTCTCTCGATATGCGCGAAATATCAACATCACATTATAATGGAGACTTAAATACCGATTAAAAATGACAACGAGATCACGCGACTTACGAATAATTATTAAGTTAGTTGATTTCTCATTGCTCTCCACGTCTTGACATGCAGCACAACCTTAACAATTCTTATCGATCTAATCTTAATTTCGACAAAATATATGTTTCTTGTGATAGTTAGCTTCCTGATAATTCCTAATTTAATACTTATTAGTATTTACTGTATATTTATTTATAACCCTAAACCTCCTAGAGTGAAACCGGTGACACTCGGTCTGCGTAATTTAGCTGGGCTTAACGTTGATGCACTCCAACGTGATGTTTCCTTTACTGATTGGAGCAATATATTTAAGGGAATACCTTAGCTAATAAACTTACTTCTCTTAATGTAATTATTCATAAACTGTTTCTCAACTGCAGCCTTTCCTGAAATCTAATACAATTCCTTACTTACTTTACTCATCTCGCACTCATCTCATAATGGCACAATTTTTTCTCTTCTTACTAATGACGATGTTAGGACTACAAAAGAAACTCTTAAATCCTCGTTTTTAATTATGTGAGTAGAATTATGACAATATCGTTCGCGAAAATTTTATTCCCATCATTACTCACACAACTAATTATTCCCTATCTATAGGTCGATTTCCTTCAGTTTGGCGGAAAGCGCATGTTCTCCTATTTCTTGAAGAATCAATCCAACTTCTCTAGCTGATTTTCGCCCAATTTCCATTATCCCTTAGAAAGATCTAAGATTCGTCCGTCTTTTTGTACAATGTATGTTTTACTTGTACATAAACAATAATAAATAAATAAAATAAAATGTATTATATACGGCATTTTCAATGCTTTCGGGAAATTTCCTGCATTACAAACAATTTCATTTTCATTAAATCGCAATGGAATTCGTTAAAAGTTAAAAGCCAGAATTTTACTTTTAATTAGAAAGTTTAAGCGGATTCAAACAACTTTCATTAAAGTTGCGCCGGATAGTAGTTTTTGATTCCGTGTTACGTCTCTTTTTATGTTAAAAACTTCAAAGTTCATGGGATACGTTATGGCAAAATTTTACAAAATCAATAATGAAATTTTATGTGTTGTACTATTGGTCTTGATTCTTTATTTTGCAATATTCTAGTTCCTAAAGGTAGTTAAAGTTGTGTTTGCGATTACTGCGACTATACTATTCAAAACACCGTAATGTTATGATAATTTATGTACTTACTATTGTCAGAGCCAAGATCTAGCTGGACTATACCTTGATAGTTTATGAAATATGGTCATAATATATTTAATTAACTTACAATTAGTTACAAACTACTAAAGTACATTATATTTCAAGTGTAAAAATATGAGAGTAAAACGTGATGAATGTTCTTTCTATTAAATTACCATCGCTTCTTTATATTTGTTGTAGCAGTTTCCAGTAATTACGTGAAATTCTGGCATTTCTTACTGTACGTTCAAGAACGTACTATCATTTCCCCATCTTTGAATAACATTGGACATTACACAAGATAAGGTTTTAATATTAATCAACGTCCGATATCAAAAAAAAACGTCGTATATAATGTATTACCACTTACATAATATTTTAAGTTTTATATGTCTTTCTTGTTATTTAGTAACTTTAATATTGTAATATTTATTTTATGTAGTAACATATTCATTAACATACTTCAAAGATAAAATATGGAGGCTACATTGAAGAAATGTGGTGTTTTTTTCTCCTAAACCCTTTCTACTCTCTCTCTATCTCTTATCTCATTATTACCCTAAGGTTTTTCTTAACAAAATCTGTTATAAGTTTCTGTATACAAAGACTGTAAAGCAAATGTCTTTCTGAAAGTACTCTTGGCTTGGATATTCTTCTTGTAAAATTCCGATTATTGATTATTTCCTTTACACTAAGTCGCAACAAAGGCGAAAATGGTCGAATATATAAAAAATGTTTTAAAATGAATGCTTTTTACTCCACTCCTCGCTTTCTATTGTGCACCTGTTAGCTGAAATCACTTTTTGTCATTGGATGGCATCGAAGTGAATGTAATTGTGACTGAATGGAAATAATATCTGAAATATATAAAACACACCATGTAATGAGAAAAAGTTTGAAAAACATTTAATAAAGAGATTTCCTTGGATTCAATGCTTACTTTATAAAGTACGATAAATCGCGAATGACGCAAGGAGTAACTAATAATAAAATAGCTGAATAATATAAAGTTTTAAAATTTAACTTTAAAAATAGTAATTTAATATAAAGAAAAAAACTTAGTTTAATATAAAGATTTAATATTATCAGACATTGCCATAATTGAAGCAGATGAGTTGTTGTATAAAGTTGAAGTAGATGAGTTGGTGTATAAAGTTGAAGTGGATGAGTTGTTGTATAAAGTTGAAGTAGATGAGTTGTTGTATAAAGTTGAAGTAGATGAGTTGTTGTATAAAGTTGAAGTGGGTGAGTTGTTGTATAAAGATCCTATAATATTATACTGGTTAGTTCTTTATTAAGGTTCTATTATATGTCCATTTTTTGGATTCTAATATAGGAACGGAATTATTTGATATTTTTGGTGTTGTATTATTGTCATGTTACGGATATATGTTAGCATTTCTTGTGATTCGTTTATTACAAAAAAAAGTTAAAACATAACCTATCATACCATAGGCGTTACATGACGTGATAATGACCTAGTCGATTTCAACTAAAGCGTTATTTTTCTGATATGGTAATACCAGATGATATTAACTACACGATATAGTTAAGTGATAAAAGCATTCACGCACACAGGTACAATTTGTTTCCCTTTTTCCTAGACCAATGTGATACCAAATAAGATCAGAGGAAGGTTAATATGACACTGACCGGAGGAAGATTATTATCTGAAACACGGGACATACGTTCAACACACCCAGACCTGACAACCAACAAATTTTTTTGTACATATTTTTGCTCCCCGACTGGGAATCAAACCTGTGATGAAATAACCAGGTGGTCCGACTACATCGCCACGCGGTCACTATGATTTAATTAAAGAAAGCTATAAAATTTCACGATTAACATTAAGTACATATTAAGTATCCTTGTTGTGGACATATCGTTTTGGGGCAGCCCACCGTTTCAAGCCTTACGAGGCTTCGTACGAAGTTCGTCATGCGATTCTATTTGATGGAAATACGTTATTCTATGTGATAGAATACTGCTCCTTCCATTTGAACACATGAAACGACGAGCAGTCCGAATCATCGACGACATTCCGATTGGCTTGATTCACTGCCTTTTTTATCCGAATTTACTACGGTGAGTGTTCTGAGGAGTTTTCCGGATTAATTCCAGGCCGCTCAGTTTAAAAATCGTGACTCGCGTACATCGCGACTGAATTCAAAAATTCATCCTTATCAATGTTTGACGAACTACTACTGTGCACTTTATACGACATTTTCTGCCATGCACATCTATCGGAATCAGCTATTGCCAACGATAACTCCGAACCGATACGTCTTCAAGAAAAGAGCTATACTTTTCATAAAGACCAGCAACGCTTTGCCATTCTTATGTTGCGGATTTTTATGGGCGGCGGTGATCAGAGGCGGTTTGCTCATTTGTCACTTATTCTATAAATAAAAGAAATAACCTGCACGAAGCAGACTTCATGGCTTTTTACACTAAAGTATGATTTATTTGTGTCTTGGTAATTTAATTAAATTAATAAAGCTAATAAAATCGGACCATAACTACGTGTTTTCAATTATGTTTTTCAATAATAACCTGGGCTGGGACGGATCTTAAGAAAAATGCAAGTTTCATACTTTGGATGAGTATATAATTATATAATAAACAATCACTAGGTAGGCGAAGACGCGAAAAAAGGTTCTTATAAACATATATATTCTTAGCCAGTACACTGCTGAATAAGATAGATTTATTATTATTAATATTTATTAATAAATTATTATATTTATGTTTTATATGTTATTTAAACTTACGATAGTTAAAATTCTGTGTTATGTATAATGTTAATAAATGTTAGTAGTTTCCTCGTTCTGTTAGTGGCTCCTCACCGCAATCCATAAAGGAAATCTAATTTATTCGATAACTTCTACTTCTCATAATTAAATAAAGTCAATATCATTTCAGCATATTTCTATATGTATTATATATGTTCGCAGGTATTTATTATATACTTATTTTTATTTTGTACTCCGGCCATAAAAAATAGTACATGCAAATAGGAAATTAGTCACAATAACAATGTGAAAAGTTAAATACTGCCAGTTGATAGCAAGGTCTTAAACCACCGTCCCGTACTGTCGTAACGTAGAGATGGCATCGAGCTTATATCAAAAACCACATCATAAAAGATAAAAGAACAATAATATAATACAGGGTACGCCATAAAAAAATCACAAAAATAGTACTAAAATCGGTACGCAAACAATTTTTTGTATGTGAAATCTTACGACGACAACTGCTGCTACACTCACTTTATAAAATCAGATTACCAAACACAAAGTACGAAAGAGATTATGGTACTAAAGGTTAATTAGGAGTACGCGATCGCCTCTTGCTTTCATTTGACTCTAATTTTGGATTCAATTACAGTGAATAAGCAATAACGAGTGAGAGGCGCGCGTGCTAGCGTTCGAGACTTTCTGTCGCTATCCGGATTAAGTAATGATACGCGAAATCATAAGCAAAATATATTCACTTGTGTTTTTCACGATATAAACTTTGTCTAATAAGTAAAATAATTTATCTTATAAAATATATACTTATATCGTATAACAACAAGTAACATATACACGTATATACGTTATTGTCAATCGTATTTTTTCAAAAAAAATATAAACTATTTTTTAAGACTGCTTGATTTTATCGAGATGTTCCTTAATTAAACTTTTTATGAGCCAAAAAACAATAAGAGTTCTCTATGTCAATGGAAGTCTCAAATGCTACCGTAATGCATACTTCAGGTCGTCGCTGTCCCATGACCATCTGACAAGGTAGCTTCAAAGGTTGTTGCGTCTGTAATTACTTTTCGTAAATACTATATAAGTTTAAATATATAGGAAAATTTCTTTCTCTAAGAGAATACAATTTTATGTTATTTAAAAGAATGAAGATTTAATATTAGTGAATAAAAAGGTGATTAAGATTATACTAAAATGGAATACGGTGTACCATTTTTTAGTAGAGGTGCAAATGAAAGAGTGATTCCTATTTCTGGCCGTGAAAGTTTGCAGCACGTCAGCCAGTGTATAAAGAAGCTTCTGAGAATGAGAATAGTTTTCAGACCAACGGCACGTAGCTGAATAATCATTTCTACCTAACTGAAAGTACTCATTGCTGTGACAGGAAGTTTATTCTATATTACCGATCTGGCGTGCGTGGTTGAATTATCATTCTCTCTTGGGATATCCCCCCAAAAAAGGAAATTGGATTTGATCCAATTACAAGTAAACTGCAAATTCTTTATATATTAAATATTTAATTTTATAATTTAATTTAGATCAACATAAACGTTATAGACATATGTCCAAATAGAACGGTTTAAGCTCTAACATTTGCGTCGTTCCAATATCTAATGCAATTATTAAGTGTTATTATATAATATGGAGTTATAATGTAGTTTTGCTAATTTTAAACCCTTTTCAATGTACAATAATAAAAGTAATTGTGCTATTATGTTTTCATTTGATTTGGGACCTCTACAGGTACTATATGAAAATAATTTAAATCAACAAACTCATAAAATTAAATCTGATAGATATATTACTAAAGAAAAGCTCATAAATCAATTTTAGTTTGTGAATATGCTAAAATCATTTAATTGCCGTGAATACAAGGGACCGAGGTGGCTCATTCATACTGCATGTGGAAACTAAACAACAGGCAACCTATTTTATATAAGTATTTGATTAATGTCATGAATAAGATACATAACATTATTATTTTATGTAAAAATAATGTATAAAAACGTTGTAACAATGAAATAAATGGAAATATTGATATCAAAAGCTCACCACACGCCCACAACGGACTTTGGTTACGTACAGAAGGGTTAAGTATAATCCGTACGCTGTGTACCTATGTGCGGTACACCACTAATTGATAAACCGCATTAAATAGCTTTTCGTTCCTATAAATTCACAGGGATTACAAAGGGAGGTGTATATTATTATGGTTTTATTTTATGCTGTATACATATATATATATATATATATATATATATATATATATATATTACGTCTTTACCTATGAAATTGCCGTTCTTCAGTATTGGCCATTTCAAACCAAAAAAAGTTTTCATTGGCTGGAAATTCTAAATTCAAAATAATTTTGTTTTAAAAACATGACATTCTTTTTACAATGTCAGTCTTTTGTTTATTGATTGGCTTTGTATTTTCATTAGTTTTGATCATTTTTCGTCATAATGGATACTTTAAAAATTCTTGTAATTATGGAAAGGAGTTCCGTCGTGGCATCAACGCGTCACAAACGGCACAACCCGTTATTGGTTTGCCCAGTTCCGTTCTGAAAATTTTGATTTGAAAAATGAACCTCGTGGTTGTCCGGTCACTTTGGTCAACAATGATGAATTAAAGTCGATTGTGGAAGCTGATGATACTCAATCTACAGCCGAGCTAGCAGCAGCTTTTGATGTTAACATCAAAACAATATTGGTCCATTTACGACAAATTGGCAAGGTAAAAAATCTTGATAGATGGGTGCCCCACGATCATAACGATCGCTAGCGCAAAGTATGCATTAAAATACGTTAATTTTTACGTGCAACGAAAAGTGGATTCTGTTCGACAATCGAAAGCACTCAGCAAGTTGGTTAGATCCTGGTTCAGCACCAAAGCAATGCCCTAAACGAAAAATGACCTCTAGAAATTTGATGGTCACTGTTTGGTTGTCTAGTGCTGGTGTGATTCACTTTTTTTACAAACACAGTTTTTTTACCAAACGGCATGAGCATTACTGCATTTGTTTTGTGAAGAACTGAAGACAATGATGAAGAAGCTCGCACATCTGCAACCAGCTTTGGTCAATCGGTCGTCCCCGATGCTCATACATGACAACGCGTGACCCAATACTGCACAGCAGACAATCTCCAAGCTGTAAGAGTTAGGGTTAAAAGCTCTCCCTCATCCACTGTACTCACCAGACCTTGCACCCATCGACTATTACTTTTTCCAAAATTTGGACAACTTTTTAGCGGGAAAAACTTTTAATTCCCGAGAGGCATTACAATATGCCTTTGAAGAGTTTGTTGCCTCCCGTCGAGCTGATTTTTACAAGAAGGGCATCAATAAACTACCACCGCGTTGGCAAAGATGCATCGATTACATCGATTGCATGATTACTTTGAATAACAGAAATAAAAATGTTTGAAAAAAGAATACTTTAACTTATTTCATACAAAACGGCAATTTCATAGGTACTGACCTATTATATTATATATATATATATATATATATATATATATATATATATATATATATATATATATATATATATAGATATATACAGAACCGTATCATATCGTAAAAGATCACTACCTGTAAGTAATACATTTTATAATTGTTGAATGTATAATATCTCTTTTTTTTTGTTGTTACATCGGGAGTAATAAACGAGCACTCAGTTGACTTCGCGGATTCCTGCGGCCCATGACATTTACATTCATCCTTGACAAGGCATCATAATGCAGATGTGTAGTCACTCTTCCACTATTATCTTCAACAATGATTCAAGATACAAAAGAAGAAGGAAGCAATGCCTCGTTACTTGTAATTGGCTCGCTGACCTTTATTATTGGTGACGGGGTATATTTATGCATCACTAATTGTTGGTTTTTGGGCCTTATAGTTTTATATGTATGTACCGTGTACAGTAAATGGCACTCCAACCTTCCTTCTATGTTATTGCGCATGCATCACCTTCAGCTTCAGGGGATGAAGTGTGTGTGCCTCTGTGCACTTTTGTATTTAATTGGTTTAACACAAGAATTATTATGGTACTCATAATTAACAGAAGACAATGAATATTCGCAGGCAATTCATTTAATAATGGACCTTAATTAAAAGTTGTAATATGAATTAATCTTCATCCAACGAGGATAAAACTACGCAGCCGGAAAATATGCAGAAGAGCTGAAATGAAAGTCAGACGCTAATTACAGTTTAGAGCTTTAATGAATATAACTGAGACGTATGCCAAAATCAATTAGTTTTAACTATTCTGTAATAAATCTTGTATATATTTTATTTCGCCACGCGTACTTTGTCGTGTTTTAATTAAAATTCTGCAGAATGTAATATGGCGTGACAGATCCACGAAAGTTTTTGTCTTGGGACGAGGCGAATACACTGAATGTTATTTTATTTGCCGCTATTGATATTTCTATTTTGTTTACGTTATTGCGACGATACACTTCGTTGAAGTTAATAAGAGTAAGTAACTCTATTTAGGTGTATGTTACCTTATCTTAATCTACAACATTTGTCAAGCGATTTGGATTTTTTTTATTTTTTACTTCCGGAGCGTTCAGCAGAAATACGACCGCAGAGTCTTGAAAGGCGATAACCCCGAATTAAACTTTTCAAGGGATTAAAGCAAAACGTTATTGATTGTATTGATATTGAAAAAACAGTTTGAGAAGGATTAATGACTTACTTGACTTGACATGACGGCGGTCGTAAGCCTTATCACTTCAGTATAAGGTTCATCAAGGAGACACACTTTAATTTGCTTTACTTACAATTTGAAATTAATTCTATTATAAACTAATATTTAGTTTAATAAATTATATAATAAATAATTTACTGAATGTATGTACTGTGGGATAGCAATATTTTATGTAGAATCACGATTACGGAACACGTGGTTTGTTAATGACTTTGCCTTTGATAAAATCTAATTTATTACAACGTTAATACCCAATAAGGGTAACTTTCATATAATTTGCTTGTTTTATTCTAAAATTTGTTGTTAATGTAATCAATAAGCCTTGTAATCGTAATAAATCTATGACAAAAATAACTTTCGTTTATCAAGATGTGAATCCTATTGTACCACCTGGAATATTGGTTTATTATGCACTAAAGTTAAGACAGCAGTTAAAACAACTTACACGTGTCCGTTACCTCACCGAATACCATACCATTTTATAAATTAGTATTCATTAAATATAGTAAAAATAAAGGTTTAACAAAGTAACTTTATTTTTAAGAGACGCATAGTAAGTAGGTTATTCTTTTTTTATGTCAATACAATTAATGAGACACAGATAATATGAGATACAAAGAAATGCAGTATCTGATTTTACATTGACTTTATTATGTAGTGTGGAGGTTGAGTGTCCGGGCGCTCGCTTTTAATTTCACGGTACGCGAGCATACCGAGTTCGATGTGTGATACGGGCACCAATGAAGTTGTTAATTTAAAATGTAGCTGTGACAGAAAACATTATATAAATATATATATATATATATATATATATATATATATATATATATATATATATATACAATTTTCTTGTTAGGTGTTCGGGAAGGTGCCTTTGGACATAGCCGCGTTGTAGATTGTCACCAGTAGGTGTAGAATGGACATGGGTAGGAGTTTGATCACTTTATTGGTGTTACCATCGGGGCCGTCAAAAACGATTTATATACTCAGCCACTACGATTCTTTGACATAAATTTTTAGCTCTCTATATAGCAGTGATATATTTTACTATTCCTATTCATTATTTCATGTTATACGGAGATGCCCATGACTACCAGCCGAGACATGCTCTCTGGTAGAAATTGTAACCGTTACATCCCCTGTTGCTACGGAGCACACCACATATAGTAATTATTTAATAATCTGTACGAAATTTCACGTTAATGAAATATGAAGGGATTCACAGAATCCCTTATCCCCCTCTCCATTACTATTAAAATAATAATATCGTATTGGTAAAAGATATTATTATTTAAATTTTTACCATCCTAAGTAATACATTTCACAACAATAAAGCTATTGAAGCAAAGTGTTCGATCATTTAAATAAGATTCATAGTTGAAGTTACAATGGGGTTATATTTGCAGAGGAGACTTTGCGCGTCTCTGATAGTCAAAGATAAAATGCTCGTCAACTGAGGGGAGTCATACGTTTGCTATTCAAAATTATATGATAAATGAAACTCCCTTTCAAGTAATTATAAAATTTTTGTTACTCTTGTATAAAAACGCTCTTTTCTCTAAAATATAATTGTAGTATTATTACTATATGGAAACATGAAAATATTACATAATAACTTTAGTGAGTTAGCAACATCAAGGAGTACACATTTTTTTATTATTTATTTTTTATACGCTACTGTGTAAATAATATGATCTAAGTAAATAACGAAAAACCCGAGAATGGATGGTGATGACTATTGACCGTCCGAGGTTTTGGTATGCGGACGTGGCCTCTGACGGACGCCACCTGTTGTATGCCAATCGGAAGCTGTGGGCGGTGAGAACCACCCTGACACGCGGGTGTATCGAGTGTAAGCGGTGTAGCAAAGATTGCGTCGCGCTCGAAGGCGAGGGCGACGCGACGAGATGTCGGTGGTGTTTGTAGGTCCGGGGTACGTTGGAGATGGACTTGAGCTCGGTTCCACCATGAAGTGGGGGCTCGTCGAGGTCGTGACGGTTCCTAGTTTCCGGATTCGGTTCCGGATCGTAGGTTGCGACATTTACCACCAGTGGGTTGGATAACATTGATTGCCGGAGTTTATAAAGAGAACGTGTAATCGTTCGTCTGAGGGAAAGGTGTTTGTTGTTTTACAATCAAACTCATTAATTTATTATATTCTTGCAATTCATGATTTATAGTCAATTTAATCAATCTAGGGTACGAATGAGTTGGCTTGATTATAACGGATTTTTTGTGACATAAACGGAACATTAACATTGGTGGGACCACTCATTAGTTTTTTTCTATCTGCGAAATGAATGGGTCGACACGACCGGCGAAGGATTATACCCTCACCGTTATCTGGTGAGTATAGGGGCCTGGAGACCATTATTAATAGTGATGAAGGATTTCTGCGTCTTGAATCTTTGTTGCGTATGGATGTCATAGGCCTTACTTATTACTTACTGTCACGTAAACGTTCTTTTTTTATAACAATGTTAGGCACTGGCATGCGTGATTTCATGACACATAAGATTTAATTTTATACTTTTATTTACACTGGGAATATGTGATAGCGCTGTTTTTCCCCGGTCGTGCAGACCCATTCATGCTGTAACTAAAAACTAGCTGTAACATACCTCTACTACTGCACAATTGAGAGAATTCAGTGAAAAATATGATTAAAAGTAAACATCTCTCGTTAATGACAATGCATAAGAACCTTCTTTTGGTCGTATCGAAAATGTCTTAAATCAGTTAAGGGCACAACAAGTGCGTTCTTGTGCGTTCGTTTAAATACTAACAACACTCAATTTGCTAGTTTTTTATGCAGTTGATAATCTTAATAACTGTAAAGTATCGTGGTGGTACTTATCGACTTTGAGGAAATCATTATTATCCAGCAACAATCACGTTAATAATGATATATGACAACAAATGAAAAGATTATTCGCATAATAAAAGACCGTATAGTTTTAATAACTCATACAGCTGTTGGTTGGTACGCTTATAACTTCTAATATCCATATGATCACATTCCTGCTATACTATAAAAAAATTCGTAGTGCAGGGAATGTAATTTCGCTTTGATGTCTTTCTTCTAATTTCTAGTAGTAAATATAAAAAAACTTTAACTCAATAATAAAATTAGAAAAAAGTTAAGATTTTTTTCTCTTACACAATTCATGTCGGCAATAAACATAAAAGAAAATAAAGCGATTTTATGCTTTGTTTCTTTTTATGTTCAAAACAGTTCCAATACTTTGTATTAATATTCACTGAACTGAAATTGCTGTCAGTTAAACAACTAAATAAACATTACAACTAAACAACATTTTAAGTCGATGACTGAATAGATCACTATTACATTTTTCTTAACACTTAGGACAGCATTCAAAACAAGACTCGACGAATAAAACATGAAAGCCTGCAAATTTTTTCGAGACTAGTAATAAATAATTTAAATTGAACTGTTATTGTTCATATGTATATGAACTAGAATTTTTCCGCTTTATTTTACCAACGCGGCGGAGCGGCGTGGAATGAATGCCACTTTTCCCTTAAAAAATTTGCGTAACAATTATTTGCCACCAAAGGACTAAACAAATTTAGGTATTTCAAACTAGTGTATAATGTGTACTTTTCTAAATATAACTAATGATATATTTATTGCTTATTTCTTGAATAATACGAGTACATACTGTTTCATGAATGGAGAAATTAATCTAGAAACAGTATGTATGTACTATATATTGATATGTTTATTTAATTTTCTAAACTATAAAAGAGACAAAACAAAGAAATCTAAAGTAATTTTTCTGGATCGTGCTACTAAAAAAGCCATATAATTTAAGGGTAAAAAGTTAGAGATATCATAAAAGATATTTATATTTAGTAGACACGGTTTTTCATTACCCTTTTACTTAATTACTTGTTACTTTTTTCCATACTGTTTGTACTGATACCAATGTGAGAGTTGTGAACTAAATGTTTTTTCAATCTACAAATAAATGTAATGCTTATAATTGACAAGTTAGTAAATCTATCTTTGGTTTAATTTTCATTTTGTAAAGAAATAATAACAATCCTATGGATACGGATGCAAATCAATTAGTTAATAAAACCGTTTTTGCGTGCTTCTAATTCTGTCCATCACTACAATTGTTTCTTACATTATAATTCATATACGAATTAACGTTTACACGAATGTTAAAAGATGAAAATTATATAAAAATATTGAAAATCACAAGGACGAAGTCAGGGGCAAGCCAGTACATAAATCTCTTCTCGTGTCTGCTTATGCAATATAAATAGGGCTTTTCAAGCTCTAAAAAATCTCAACTCCATAAATAAAGAATTTTATAAATGGCTCATTTCAGTATTTTACGTTGTTCACACTTTTGTAAATTAAGTAAATTGTTGGGTGGAATATGTAAATTGTTGTTTAACTTGGTATCATCGGCTCTTTTATTTATTTAACAATGATTCATGAATAACGGAGTATAATGAAATATTATGTCCATGAATTAAATATCATAATTGCTAATAAAATTATATATAAATAAAACTTTTGCATTAATTTACAGGATAAATACAACAGTAGTGTGTATGTACGTAAATTGATGCTATTACTACTACTAATATTATCAAGACTATTAAGACGATATGCTTAAGACAAATGGGTTACCAGGGTTACCTTAACTGTGCACTCATGTTGGATGTTATTGTTATATAGTTCAAGCTCCATAGAGAGGGTCGGATCCCAGCCAGCTCCTGAAATCCCCGCTCTTGTATTATTTCCCCGCAAACTTCCCTCAATTTAGTGGGGGGTCGTCCTACACTGTGACTGCCAGTCCGAGGTTACTACTGAATGACCTTTCTTGCACATCGGTTCTATATATAGCCAGCTTATTGCCACTACAGCTGGCTAAACTTTTGAGCTACTCATTTTATTGCGGATGTGTACGATAGCTTGCTTCATAACTTACTGAGTTACACTGAGCTCATACGGCCAGCAGTCAAGGACCATGTATCTGCACCGTAAGTCGTCACTGGTATCGCGCACTGGTTTATGACTTTTGTTGGACGTTGGACTAGAAGATATATCGCAGTTTTCCGAACGCTGACCTTCTGAGTTAGATCCGTCGATTGACTTCTGCGTCGATTAGATTTACCTACCACCAGACCACTATTACCAGACTATTGGATATAGATAAGTATACAACGTTAACAACTAGAGCGTAGTGCTCCCAACAACAACAGTCTAAGTGTGATATGGACATAAGGCAAGATCTTTGTTTTGTCTTATGTCCTTGTTCATCTCAAGATCTAAAGTTGGAAAACACTAATGAGGTCATTCAGTATAGAACTCAGGTTTATTAGTGAATTTGCACCGAAAGCAGCTAATCGAAGGTGGTGATGTGCTCGGCATCGATTTGAATACTGTATCCTATCCAGTCCAGTGAAGAGTTTCGGAGATATGACACAGGCTGTCTAGCACTTTTCTGCTATTGGCGAATGCAAAGACGTTGTGTGTACAAATGTCCATAGAAGATCTCAATATCACTCAAAATCTCCGTTGCAGCGCAAAACGATAATTCCGCTCACGGTCTTCATAATAATATGCCTATACGCCTACATGACAGTTGAATAAGTGGATAAATTAAAACGCAAAATCGTATACTTCAAAGATAATCTTGTATATTTAAGTTGTAGGTTATAAAACATTTCGGGCTAAACGTTTCAAAACAAATATTCAAGACAATTATTTAAATGTGGATTAGAAATTATTTTTATTTATTTTATAGACAATACCCAACCTATATTTTAGTGTATTAAGCAGTATTTTTATGTTTCTTATTTGAAATAAAATATATAAACTTAAATGGGGAGTGTAATTAGAAAATTAAAGCGGAAAATCAGAGCTATGATTAAAAAACGGGGTGATATGGGGTACGATAAGTGGGTATGGAAGTGCGGATTGGATAAGGGCACCATTTCTCTCTACAACTTATTAATTTGCATAGGTAATTAATGCTACCAGTACTGTAAACAGATTATATGGAAGAGATGTAAATGTAAGTTAGTAATAAGTGTATATTATTTACAACAACCTACATATACTTGAGCTATATAGCATTACTTATATGTAATAAATATGTATAAGTAATAAATATGCTATAAATACCGGTGGGTACATTTTTGGTGCTAAAACCAAATCATAATAGTTTAATATAGAGTATTGGTAACATGTGTACAAATTGAGACAAGTTTGTACCAGATACACACCCAAAATATCCTTACGTTAGAGAACATGGCTGTGTGCTTCCATGAGATCCTGTCATTATTAAATTTAAATCCCAAGCCAGGCATATTATTGCAAGACCTCAAGGTAAAGGTGTAAGATCCTTCTGTGTAGTTCGAGTTAACTATGGCAAATAAAAAACTTATAAAAACAATACAATTCGTAAAATTAGATTTGTTCGATTTCAATGATCGGTGAAAATATAAGACATCATCAAATAAAA
Organism: Teinopalpus imperialis; assembly: GCA_029286865.1. Classification (NCBI taxonomy): domain Eukaryota; kingdom Metazoa; phylum Arthropoda; class Insecta; order Lepidoptera; family Papilionidae; genus Teinopalpus; species Teinopalpus imperialis. The sequence goes on from JAGSMU010000005.1 coordinate 8,390,224, forward strand.
TTTGAGAAATATTAAATATTTTTTTTTAACAATTGTTCCTATTTAACGTGGCGACCCAGAGTTGAGAGAATTGTGTCAAAATTACGATTTGCTTTTACTTCAAGATCCTGTAACAGGGTGACATTGATAAATTACACGAAAATGTTTTCATCCTCAAGCAGAAATGACTTGCTGCCCTGTAGCCAAATTCATTAGTAATTAAAAAAACATCAAATTTAGTTAACTTTACGACATTGACAATATATAAAAAGATAATGATTAAAAGTAAGCTATCTGTATAATACATAATAATAATAATTATTATTATTGTGGATAACTCAAGGGAAGTTGGTGTTTGGTCAATAAAATAAATGAATAGAATACTATAAAATTAAAATATTAATAAAACAAATACATTGACGAGCAAATAAATCGACTCAACCCACATACTTACGTCCCATTTATTAAAAAACCCGAGATTAAATACTTATTTAGATACAATACCTTGAAAGGGGAATGAAAACTGTATGAAAATAGTATTCAAAAATCTTCATTCGCACTTCCAGCAGTACACATCTCTATTGATTAATATCGAATATTATTTGAAGAATAGACACGACCGCCAATGGAGGCAGCTCAAGTTATCGCGTTCCTGAATCAAGGCAGGGACTAGCTTTGGACACACACTTTGATTTGGACATACCCATAGATGTGATGTATTGTTTTTCGAAAGTAAAGTCTGTATGTATAGCAACGTTAGACAAACGGTCTGCAAGAGATAAGGGGAGCGACATGCGCAATGCTGTATCAAAGAGACAGTCGAGTATGGGGGAGATTCCTGCATGATATGGGCCGGCATCTCGCTCGACTCTAAATCCGACCTCGTTTTTATTGAAACCGGTGATCGAGAATGCGGCTTAACGGCTCAATAGAGTCGTACCTATGCATACCTGCTCTACCCCTGGGGCAAGGATGGGTTATGTCGGACTCGCACCAACCAAAACTCTATGGTGTCCACCTTCGTCACGTATGGAGGGGTCACGGGAAGGTTTTCACACACACCGACGACCCCGCTTGCTGCTCAGGCAGCCCCTCTCCATCCTCCAGGCAAGGCGCGCTCTACTACTCTACTCCGCTCACTGTTGGTGGGAAGCGGGCCTCCCCCGAGTCTGCCTACCAGAGGCCATGGGGGCCAGAAAAGCAAAACAATCCCAGCCTCCTGCGTCTGGTCTGCGGCTCCACCGTCGACCATAGTTCAGTCGCGGAGGGTATGGAGAGCGGCAACGAAACGCCGACACTCCTCTTCCTCTGTGACTACGCCTCGATTGCGGAGGGAGGGCAAGTGTCGGTGTGAGGGACCGGGGAAGACGGTTCCTAGCACCATCACCCCACAGTCCACCGACACGCTTCCGAGGCGAGCTCCTAATCTCACCTGGAGCGGCCTCCTCGGGCCGGCCAAAGAGCGCCTTAGGCTGGCCGTTTGGGTTTACCGTGAGTGACCCATCCACGACTACTAAGGCCCTGGCCACAACAAGGCGAGATCCCTTCAGGGGGACATGTTGTCCCCTATGCTGAGACAGCTGGGGAAAACTTCGCCCTGATACACGACAATGCTGGACCACCTGTTAGACCTAGTTAGCAGTAGTAACCTGTTTTGACGTATTTTGCGGGAGGCTGATATGGAGGATGATTAAAATTGGCCACCAAAAATTTCCAACTTGAATCCAATCGAGCACATCTGAGATGGCCTAAAGAGAGAGGTCACACAGCGTTGACAGACGAATGGCAAGTTGTTGCTCAACCCAAAGCAGAGAAGCTCATCAGGTCAATGAAGAATCAATTATGAGCTGTGATCAAGGCCGGAGGGGTACGACTAAGTAACCGAAAAATAAGCTTTATTTTAAAAGATAATTTTATACCCTTTGACTTCATTTCGTCGGAGCGCCTCTCGATTGACGAGCGCTCTGTACTTCCGGGTCCTGCCATTGCTCGTTGGCCAAGTACAGAGGAGTAAGGTGTTTGTCAATACCAGAACGCCCAATCTGGTTAGAAACTAGTTCCGGAGGCTGTCGTATACGTGGTTGTGCATGGTTACGGCACTCAAAAAGTCACAGGCGCATGTATCCGCGGTAAGTACAGCCTCTTTATCGACAATTTTGGATGATACATCGCGTGATAGGTCATATTTAAGCGAACTTTCCAGTCCAGGGCGCCCAGTTCGGTTTGCATCCACTTGAGTATGTCAAAGGTAATATATGAGGATGGATATGACCCTACCAAGCGCTATACGCGCGTTCTTTATTCACGACGAAAATTTATAAAGCTCCTTTGGTAGACGTGCAAAAAGCTCGTCGCGGATTGTTTCATCGATACCTATATTTTGTGACATACCCGATACCATACCGATACGTCGGTATTTATCAGCCACTGACAAGATTTTGAAGTTCACGGGTATAGACGACCGAATCCGACTTAGGGTATTCCAACCGTTTGTCTTCGATATCATCAAATATTTTTAAACACTTTCTGATTGTACTGGTGTGATAGTTTTTTCATTTAAACTGCCTTGAGTGGGCGATGAAGTCATCACGTCTCTACGTCTATTATAATATTATTATATATACTCTATTGTACACCATAAAAATATTATAAAAACCCAGAAAAACTTACTAAGCTACAACAAGGCGGTCTTATAGACAACCTTCAGGCTACGGAAAAATTGGGTTAATGTACAGTGGGAGGTTGTAAGCATAAAATAAACCAACAAATAGATTAATAAATTAAAACAATATATCGTTATATAATAATAGAATAGTACAATAATATATACAAAATAAATAAATATAATAGACATAATAAAATATAATATGTACGAGTATAAACTACATTAATTATGGTCTGGGATAACAAATAGATAGACAATGATTTTTATCGTCGTTATTAATTAAGATCAATAATGAACCAACTAAGAACCTAATCTATTTTGAGTGCCCTCAAGTTTAATAAGATCATCCTCGATTAAATCATAGCCGCATAATTAAGAATGAAGAGATGTAAGGATTGTACTAACAGAGTGTTAATAGGAATAGGGAGGAAAGAAAGAAAGAGAGAACCCATGGCAGAAAATGACTTTCCGTCATCCTAAAACAAACGGCTGTAGCATTAATAGTAAAGTAATTCGTTTGCTAAAACCGTTACTCATTGCTTCCGTAAGAAGTCTACACTGCACAACTGCATTTTTCCCGATAAAAATAGACAGAATATTGCATCCACACATGGGCAACTGAGAGCTGATATACCAAAACCTCACTAACGTCTACTCGTATAACCATCGTAATTAGCTATAGATATAATGAAAATAGATACATTAAATTCTTAGAGTGGTTTATCTGATACTCATTTTAGGGTATTACTATGCTACAATCACACACTAAGTGGCGAAATACACAATAATTAAACGAAATTCACTCTTTGTAGACTATAGAGTCTATAGTCAAAGTGATGATGTATCAGATTTCAGAAGGAGATAATAATATATATAGATGAAAAAGCCTTTTACCGTGAGTACAATAAATGTAGACCCAACACCGAAAATTTTCTGGTATGCACACATATTACTGGTATACACCCGACGCGTTTAGCCAGGTCTTTATTCACTCAATACATAAATACTCGTATGTAAAAAAACCTATATGTAAATTAATAATAGAAAAACATTTTCTCACAATAAGTGTTAAATAACACCGATAAAATTCATAACATTCTAAGAAAGTGTAAAAATACATGAGGAATTTTTCTCTTGTATAATTTTGTAAAGCAGAGTTCAGCTTTATTAGCTCCATTACATTGCTTGGTGGAGAAAGATCAAGCCCCACATATAGACTTACGTAGCTTCAACTGATTCGTGACTATATAAAAATTTCATTTTGCTCATCATAATACTTGGTTAACATTACTTGCACGACATTGTTTCCTATTCAATAAACGAAATTCATCATTCCTTATATATTTTTACAATTTTATTATAAGTGTAATAACTGTACTTGTGTAATATGTCAATAAATTATTTATTATTTTGTAAATTCGATATAATGTTGGTATGGGTATTATACCATCATCTATAAAGACTAGATTCAAAACTCTTTTTCAGCTAGTAAAAATTACCATATTTATATTGTCCATAATATTGCAGTAGCTATATTGTCACTTTCACTTCAGACATAGGGATAAAATAATTAAAGTTCATATTAAATATCTATGAGAAAACTAAGTAATACGCAAATGTTAGGCAGATTTAAACAAATATTATTTTACCAGTTTATAAATAAGCGATGACTAGACATTCTCTAAGAACAAGTAAAAGGTTATCCGACAACTGCACGCCTTTGAATACCCTGTAAGTGACAACAAATCCCATAAAGGAAAATACGGAAGTTCGATGAAACTGCTTACTATCGTAGTGAAATTGACAAACAGCCTGTAGAGATAAGGAGGATGGTGACCGGGGAAGGGAGAAAACTGACAGAACCATCGTTTTAGAACAGACTGATGACAATTAAACGAATGGACCAAAATATGCTCGACTTTATATTGTTTTTAATATTGTGTAAAGAATCCCACTGGCAATATATCGAATATATTCAAAAATTTTGTTTTTTTTCAATCACGGTTATATTCACTTCAATAATGAAGCAGTTTTTAGTAAATAGTACGTAGTAGTAAGACAACAATGTGTACTTATAAATAGTTGTTTATTATTAAAAAAAATATCATTTTAAATAGATACGGTAAGCGCAAAGTCGAAACAATTTATAATAAATTAATGGGTCTAAAAATAATTTACGAAATGCAATAACTTTGGCCGTTTGCTCTTTAAGGAGATTTTGTTACAGTATTATTCAAAGAGGAAGCTCGAAGAGGCATATCAGGCAATTTGGCAGCGTTCGTGGGGCGTCGTTTCGGAGATAGAGCGTTGTTTACTGCTGTTTTTGTAGACTGGTGTATTCCTAACTTCTGCTTAAAAACCATTCATAGATTGTTTTAAACTTTTAGGGCTTTATAATTAAAAAAATATTATTTAGAAATAAACCATATTTTCTTTATCAACATTCATAACCAGTGAACTCTCATCGATTTTTTTTCTAGTACATTCTCTAGAAAGAACTAAACCGCTTTTTGATAAGTGGGTGCCGTTATTTTGTCTTAAGCATAAGGACAGGAGTGAAGTGTGTTCTGCCATCATTGTTTTACATAATGAAGGCAAATCCGAACGTAAGATTGCTTCACAACTGAAGTTATCGAAGAGTTGTGTTCATGGCACAATAACTCGATACAGGGAGACAGGCAGTTTTCAAAATCATCCACGCTCGGGAAGGCCGAGAGCTACCACGTCTAGTGAAGATAATTTCATTTTTGTTACCAGCAAGCGAAATAGACGCAAACAGCACTAGAAATCTGCGTTGAAGTAAACATAATCCGAGTTCATTGACTACAGTAAAACGGCGACTGAGAGATGCGAAGTTGTATCACCATCACCATCCCATCGAGATTGGACTGAAGAAGATTTAGAAAAAAATGCTTTGGACCGATGTATTCAAGTTTGAACTATTCGGTTTCTAAACGTAGAATTACGTTCGACGATGATGTCAGATTGTGTAGTCCCAACAATCAAGCATTGTGGTGGCTCCATTATGGTCTGGGGTTGCTTCTCCAGCCAAGGAACTGGCGATTTAATTTGTTGAAAAAATTGAAGGAATTTCGAAAAAGAAACAGTACAACAACATTTTAGAACAAAGTGCCGTTTCTTTTTAATTGCGATTAATTGGAGATGGATTCATTTTCCAACAAAATAATGATCCAAACCATAGTTCAAAATGATGTAGAGGATATTTAGAAGAGAAAGAGGCACAAGGTGTGTAAAACGCCATGGTTTGGCCTCCTCAGAACTAGGATCTCAATCCCATTCAACTTTTGTGGGAAGAGCTTCATAGGAACGTCAGTAATCGTGGCCCATCCTCGCGAGAAGAAATGTGGAATGCTTTATGCAAAATTTGGAACAATGTATCCAAGACACCATTAACAAATTGATTGCCCGTATGCCGAGACTTGTGAAAGAAGTCATAAAATGGAAAGGAGTTTTGATGAAAAATCGGTTTAGTTAAATATAGCCTTTTTTGCATGGACTGTTAATATTTCTTACGCTTTTGAAGTATATTGTCTGTCAATCAATGTTCTATTAGATGATTAAACAGGTTAATTAAACATTTTATATTTTATTGGAGTTTTACTTTATTTTCCTACTCTAATTAAGGTGGTCTTAAACTTTTGGTCTGGAGTGATAGGATAACACTATCCTTATCCGTTAGCATTATAGAAAGCTTAAGCAAATCCTCATTTTTTCACTATCACCTTGTTACTATATGCCATAGTTATATCATATCAGAGTTAACTAGAGAAACAATTACAAAGTTTCATCTTTGTACTGTAATAACAAGCACGAACTTGTCAAATTTCCTGTTTCCCAACTCACCGTCGTATTAGCGATGCTCAATTATAAGGGTGCCTGATGAGATGGGGCCGAATTATCGCGGCCCGATGTAGTAGTTAGCCAAACTTGGGTACTTGAGAGTCTACGGATAACAAATATTAATAAAAATTAAGAGAGAATAGTAGTTATTTAAATATATGCTCGTCGTAAAACAATAGCAGAATTAAATTAATTAAATAATGTCATAATAAAATTTATTTCAAAATACATCAAAATTAAATTGGGTGAAGTCAAAATCGAACTCACAATCAAAGTCAAATTAAGTGAGAATTAAATTAGAAGTCAACGACAAAATTAATATATTATAATATTCAAAACTAAATAAATCGAGGTTAAAATCTATACGAAAGTCTACCATATAATACCATAAAATATAATAAAATAAAAATTGAGATTAAAATAAAATAAAAAAGTGAAATTAACAAAAACTGCCGCTAAACTGACGCTTGAAGGCGCGCGTAGCATGAAGGGGAATGACATGCTGTAGCATAACATAATTCTAGGATGGAGGAAGGAATTTGCAGGTATGTCATGAAAGCAATGGTTGAGGATGGATGTATGTACTTGTTTATGGGCCGTAGTCATCACTTACCATCAGGTAAACTGTGTGTTCAATTGTCATAATGTCACAACTTCATGAAGGTTATAAGATCGCCTTAGGTACTCATCAGTATGTCCCCACAGTTGAAGAAAGAAGTTTGCTCTCGAGAGCTCTTGGTTGTCTTATACAAAGGTGTAGTTGAGTGCCCCAGGCACTGTCAACTGGTGAAGCTGTAAAAGCTCCCGGACTATCTGTGTCTCTCAGCCTCAAAAGTGAAGCCTCTTTTAATTAACTAACTTAACTATTTAGTAAACTTTTGTTCCAAGTTTCCAACAAGAACGACGATATCTGTAATTATAATTGTTCATGTTCCTTTATCTTCAGGTTAACAAGATTAAAATTTGCATTAAAACATGTGAGAATGAATGTTGTTGATGTTCCTATTTTAAATTAATATTTTAAATTGGAACGTGTGTTACAAAACTCTAATGTTATAAAATAACAATAACGCCGTTAATATGACGCTACAATTTTTTTTATAATCACAATAAACTATTAAATAGTGAAATAATCAGAATTATACAAAGAATAGTCTAATAACATCAAGGAATATCTTAAAAGTATTCTTTATATTTCATTATAAATTCTACAACGAAAACGGATTAAAAGTTAATATTTAGTTTAATAATATCTTTAAAATAATAGCTTCTTTCCTTTTCTTTCCAAAAATAATGTCATTAGATTTTTTCCCGATATAAGGGTGTAAATGTTTTATTAAATACCTGTATATAAGCTTACAACTTTTAACGAATTTTGATAAAAAAATAAGAATTTAGCTCTAGTCGCTGAAGTAATTTCTAGGTTTCTCTAATTTCTGCTTTCTTCGACTCATCAGTAGGATACGACATAATTTTATTATTTCATCTAATTAGTTGCATGTAACATACAACTCTCTATTCCATTCTATTGCCCATGCCTTTTGTAATATTTTTTATTAAATTATTGTGTCTCAATGGCTGTCCCAACATTTTGCCTCTTCCATTTTCTATCATTTTTAAAATGCTTCTCTTTCATTTGATAATTTTTAATACTTTGTCATTCGTTTTCTGCTATGCAAGACTATTTTAAAACATTGCAGTAGCAAACTTTATCGGAAATCCTAAAATATGTTTTTATACCCAATTTATGTTATCAAGTGAAAATCATCATTTCAGTTATTTTTCGTATGACACATTCCGTAAATATATTAATTTGAGAGACGGGACTAAATTCCAATCTCCTGCACTTTTCAAGGACATTAAAAAAAAATTGAAGAACAGTTAAAACGAACGTTCAATCAAAACTGAGATTAATTTATCTAGTAAAATCGATTACTCTTGTATTACAAATCGTGTATATCGTGAATTAATCCTTTATCTAGTTACCTCACCGAATTTCTCAAGCCATTTATTGATTTTAGGATTCAAACTGAGTTTGTTGAGGTTTAGTTTTCATTAGGTTGATTCCCATGTATCATATAAGTTTTTGCACGTACCTTTTTGAAAATAAATGGACACATGAAGTATGAAATTGTGCGCGGTAGAAATTTTACAAATTACTCAGTTCGTTCGAGCGAAAACAAGATTTTTATTTGTCATGTCGCCTTAGTAATGTTACAGTCTTTATTAAGCCACAGTTAAGTTACTGGTTCCACGTAGAATATTTTATTGGTTTCGATTACGGTTCTAAATTACAGCCTTTATAATAATAGTATAATTAATAAGCCGTGTTTTCTTAGAAATATGGTGCGTTTAACTAGTTTTAGGTAATTTAATGATAAAAATCATACTAATGATCAAATAATCATACTAATAATATAATAATAATATATACTAATAATCATACTAATCAGTACGGAGTTTCCGAAAAAAAAAGTGGGTAAGTAATACCAGCAGTAACAGATTTAAGCATAGTTTCTCTTAACAAGTTAGAGTGCCTCTACAACAATTGCATCAAGTATATTTTCGGACTTCGTAAATATGATCACATGTCAAAATATCGTACTCGCGTACATAAGTGGCTCACCATCCATTCAGAGGCGTAACTATTTTTTTACTAGTACAAATATTTCTAATTAATTATTATGATATATATTTTTTTTACAATGCCACGCCACGGATTGATTGGCAGAGAGAGCCTTAAGCCTATTTCGTCGCTCATGTTTATCGCTTTTTCTTAAATTATATAATAATAGTTTCATATAGAAATTATAACCACGAAGATTGTTAATACTGTGCAGGCTCATAACACTTAGTTTTTTGATTAATGGTTTAGTTAGGCTAGGTTATAAAGTATATGATAAATGAACATGTATCGTATACCTTAATTATTATTATCTTGTTGATTTATTTTATTATGTTAACTATCTCGTAATGTTACCAGAACAAAATAAAGAGAATTTCTTTCATTTATCTCCCTCTAAATTCTACTGTTCTCTTATCTTATTAAAAGTATTGCTTAAATCATATGATGTACATAAATAAAAGTTTATAATTTGCATTTAAGTTTTCATCCAATCAGCATTTCATTTCCATTATTACAGATTTACAAAATAAATATATTTATAAGCTAAATATGACATTATATAATTTAACACTTCGTCAAAAATAAAAACACTACGCACAGTTTTTATTTTTTGATATTAATACATTTACTAGTATTCGTAGATGTATTCGATGTGGGTAGGCAAACTAAAAAAAAAACATTTTATTTATTTATTCTATCATTCGTTCGTCCTTTCGTTCGTTCATTCATTTATTTTATAAAACTATTAAACATATTTTATAATTCATTTTTATCAGTTATATTTAATTTACTTATATTACCCATATGCAATAAGTATTAAAGAAGGTTGAGATACAGTGTTAGCAGCACGAAACGTATATACAACACTTCCAGAACCGATATATAGCCAATAATTTGTAATTCTATGTGTAGGACTCGCCACGTAGTAGCCAGGTAATTAAAAATGTATCATTTCCATGGGAGATTTCAGAATAATATAATAATAATAAACTTTGTTCGACGCAAAACATTTGTATTTACATAACTTATTTTATAAATAAACGAGAAATAAAAATTGAAGGATGGCTTATTGAACCCTACACTAGGTTAGAAAACTGTCTTGCACGGGTCGTGGTCTTCCGTGTTTTCCAATACCACCAAAACCTCGGACATACCAAAACCTCGGACGGTCAATAGTCATCACAATCCATTCTCCACTCGGGAGAATCTCCCAATAGCTAGGGAACTGGCAAATTCGGTGGGATTATCAGATAGGTACGAGACCAGAGTAGAGCGACACGCTCAGTTTATGGGCGCTTTGTGTAAGTAAGAGAACCACAAACATAGGGAACACTATAACCAGCTCACGGACCCCTCAGTTCCGTGAGCCCTGTGTCCGATGAAGCTGTAAGAGCCGCATAGGCTAACAGCATCAACATCAACAGAATCTAGGTTTCCAATACTATGTAGGAAGTTTAGTTGGCGCCATTTAGTTTAAAATAGAAAGATAAATCTTTAATGCTTGTATTGCATTTATCGTGAAGATTTTTGACTGAACGATGAAGATGAGAAATGTGATGAAAAATTCATTACATTTCTCATGTTCATGATGAAAAATAAGTAACCGCAATATTGATTAATTCAAGGGCAAAAGACATTCCAGTTGGGTCTCCGTTACGTGAGCTCACTACAAATGTGACCTCGCCAAAGCTTAGAAAAGGAATAAAAGCGAAAAGGCTAACTTTGGCCAAGTTTACATTCATATATATGACGACAGATGATGTTGTGAGATTATTTTTTAAAATTTTATGAATGTAATGTAATTTTATAAAAATGTTCAATTGAAATGAATAATTAAAATATTAATAACTAACCTTTACTTACTAACACATACGAGTCACAGATGAAATTAAGACCCAACTGGCCGACTGGAAATTTTAATTTTAATTAAAGATTAGAAGGATCATATTACGACTGATTCGATCACCGTCTTTGTATTAGAGGGAAACAAGGCGAACAAAAAGCTATACACGAGCTGGACAATGTGGCGCCATTAACGAGAGTAGTAGAGGGGTTACTTCTCCGAGGTAATAAGTGGGCGGTCAGCGTAGGTAGGTTTGTAGATGTATACCGGAGCATTACCCAGATTATACGCGGTGAAGGTGAGGTATTGTGCATAAGGTATTTCAACACGTTTATGAAAATAACCCTCGTTCCATACTAGTCTGATCATACGCAATTTTCACCATTTATGAACCTATCATTTCAAATCTTACTTCATATTATAAGGCTTTAAAGGTGGAGTGAAATATGGCTATTGTATTGAGGAATTATTCAAGCATATCTTAGATTTGTTTTAAGATATTTGAAGGGTAGATTTGCTTATAACACCATCCCTTGTTTAAAATGAATTTAATCATTTGATTAAAAACTACCGTCGTCTGTGATTAGCGGGTAGCATTTTTATTTAATATTTTGCAGAATTTTATTTACAACCACTTTTTTTCAATAACCACTTGGAATTCAGAGGTTTCAATTCATTTTAGCTTATGAAGAAGTCAAATCTGACACAACTACTTGCAACCATACTAGGGATAGTCATTCTACTTAATTTGGACTAGCAATATACATAGTAATACCGTTATTTGTATTGATCATATTATAGTTTATTTATAAAAATAAATGCCTGAGAAAAACTTGCCTGAAGCACTAATTGAGTTTCGAGGTTAATATCAATATACCATAACATATATATAACGTAGAACGTAGTAGTCTCCCATCATAAAGTTACAATGATAATCTATATAATGATATCATACCACCTTAAATCGTATCTTAATCGAAAAACTTACATCTGCAAAAAAGTTGTAAAAAAAAGAAATTGAATTTATTTATCTAGTGATGAAAATATATTTTTCCGGACTTGTTTAAATACTTAATTATAATTAGGTTTTTAAAGCTTTATATTACGAATAAATTAGTCTAAATCTATATTTAGTCATTTATTCGTAATGCTATCATGGACATACATATATTAGATAGAAACCCAATATCAGCAACAATAAAGTGAGAGCTTAGTTACTGTAATGAATTATTCAGGATCAAAGCAGTATATATTAACTTAACGCAAGAGACCACTCCAACCGCGCTTTTATAAGCTCTTTAGTTGTATTTTATTCAAAATTATTTAAATTCAACTTTTACTTTAAAATGTTTAGACTTTCTTTTTTCTTTTGACTCGGTTTCAGAAACGGATAACATTTTAAAAAATTTGATATTTTGATGTCTTTCAACATTTAAAATCCAATGCAGAACATATCTTCAAATAAAATTCCTACAAACGATTAACTCTTAAAATAAATATACATGCAAACTTACTTTACACAGTGTTCTTTAATTATTTTCTTTAATATTCTTATTTTCTAAGGAATAATATCATAATAAAGTGTCTATTATATTGTCTATTTAAAATAATTCTTAAACTAGGGTTAATCACAAAATCGACTTCGAAAAATGAAAAGTAATCTTATAGTGTTGGAGTTATAGACTTTTATTACTGTATGATTATTTAGCTTTTAGTATAAGAAGTGTACCCTTTGTATCGTTACAACAGAATACCTGATTCAAGTAGGAACTGCAATCAGTTACATATTTTATTTAGAGGAATATATAAATAATTGCATAAGTATGTGGAGGCGAAAAGATAGTTTACCGTACATAACGTTCGAAGACCTGTCACTAGCTTTATCAGTTATAGGTGTTCTTAACATGGTCCTTCTTCCGTATGTCGCATATATGTATAATCAATACTGTTACCGCCTAATCCTATCACTTTTTCTAGATATAAGATAGTTATAAGTCATGACATTGAAATATCAGACATGTTTGCTTTCTTATAAAACTTCAAATATTTCTTTATTATCTATGGCACTCATGATATTTTTTTATCATAACTTTATTGCATATATACACAAGTATTTATTGTTAGCGCTATAAATGCATCTGTAACCAGTAACAGAATCTGTATGAGGCATATGTCAAGATAATAGCCACACTGCGGCTACTTTTTGTCCATAACACAAATGGGACGGCCTACCCGGGAAAGACCACGTCCTCACAGGATACCAACGTAAAATATTAGCAAGATACTGCTGTGTTTTGCACGGTGGGTGTTGTAATCCGGGGACCCAATTACGGCTAACATGGTGTTCAAGCTCAGCCCTCAGGAGTGTCACACCACATGTACATCTTCAATCGTTGTTGGGGATGGATCTAGATGTCATAGGCACTTTCAGGTGAACTGAGTGCTTATTTGTCATCCCTGATAATATAGAATATAACATATCCATCTTAATAACACCAACAGGACGAGCTATACATACATTTTGGTTTCGCTGAACTGCGCATTCTGATATTATGGCATTCAATTTTTAAAGACAATGTTGAAGAATAGGTCTAGCTAGCTATTTAAGTGAATATGAGCATTAAAGTAATAAGAAAATCGGCTGTCAAAAGAAATATATTATAAATTTCGTATAAAGCTCTATTACAAATTTAGTTAAGCTTATTAGAGTGTTGCCACAGTTATAAACTATATATTTTTTATAAAATAATGCAGTGGCAGTGCTATTAACATGACTAACGTTTCCGTTAACTACTGTTACTAAGCTGAAAATGAAAATCTACTAAGAAATGGTTCAACCGAATTCAGATGGTGGATTGGAACCTACTACCTTTTCCAAGTTTCCAAGTGACCAAGTTCGTAGATTACAAAAAAAATAATGGCATCAGGCTATTAAGACGCTTTATCAAGTACATGCATTGTAAGTAGTTTAGCGCTATTATCTTTCGTTTAGTGAAAGTAAGCAATCAGAAATTTTATTTGATTAAAAAAGGACAATAAAGATAACGTGGTAAAAATGAGAAGATTTTTCCTTTACTTAGGAAAATTGTTTATAAATACAGTTTTTATTAACTATTAGTCGTTGCTAGTAGCGTGGTAACTGCAGGTATGAAACAAAGTTAGCATCATGCCACATTCATCTTCGAATACGAATCAAAGTGTTGTTACCCCTGAATACTTAGATATCTCGTTACCAGTATAAGGGTCTCCAGATCCCTACACTCAATTGACGACAAAAAGTAGCGCTATTCTGCTATTTATTTACCACATGTGTGAGGTGTGTTTGTTAGCTTATTATTAATGAAATGGCAATTGATCTTAAAGAGTAATGTGTTGTTTGTTTAAAAACTCAAAATGTTATCAACTATTTTGTGTTTACTGAATACAAATAATGCATTTGTACAGAATAATATTGATACTAATAATTATAAAATAAACGTTGTCATTTTATATGAAAATTGTACAGCTATTTAAGAAAAGAGATCTCTACAAGTTGTAAGGTAATGTCAAGGATTTCACGTTATCTGATCGGCGGATATATAAGTTAATTTTTATGGTCCAAGAGCCAGATGCCGTAACGAAAACCAACCGTAGAAAGGCTACCCAGATGAGAAAACTGCCATGCTGAGGAAACGCTTACCAGATGTGGAAACGCTGCCCAGTTGTTTTAACGACAACCAGCTATGACAACTCTACCCAATCATGGGAACACAAAACTGTTGTGGAAAATCTGCCGAACAGATCACACAAAAACTATTTACTTTAAATATATTAAATTAATATAATTTGGGTTAGGTAATTCGTTGTAGTAAAGTGTAAAATATCAAATACCAGCTGTGTTAATTATATTTACTCAGTAAACCAATTATTGCAAGTCTATTTTAATTCCTTTTAATTTAAATTTGAAAACATTTGTTCAGATTATTGTATAATATAAGTGACTTTACTATCAGCGTTGTTTAAATAAACCCTCGTAATTATTATAGTGTTTATTAAAATCAATATATAACACCATAACTGTAATTACTGTACTCTGTCTAAACTTTGAATTAGTATTAACACAATCCAAAACGGTGAAGGGCATAGTAACGACAAATATTTATTATTAATGTTTGCGTAAATTACTTTTTTTTTTAACATTTCTTTATTTGAAGTATACTTGAAGAAAATGAAAACAAGCCCTACTTATTTTAATATATTTATAATTTAATGTTTTCGTATTATACATACATTATATACATATCTATATAAATATTTGTATATATATATATATCCGGCATATATATATATATATATATATATATATATATATATATATATATATGCCGGATCTAGAGATTTAATTTAACAGCAACCTAATGTCCACGTTCCGAAACACGTTCGTAAGAACGTCATAACTAGCGCGACATGTACTCGTACTTCTCATAAAATCAAATGCTGTGATTAGCTATTAACGCTTTATTGCTACTTCGCTCTGAAGTTTGATCGATATCTTGAATATAATGAATATAATGTATTATTTTAATTACAATAAATCTTATTTCGATCTAATGAGTACAACGCGCACCATCACGAGGCCACGAACCTCCTTCAGTGCGATGGAACGCACCAACCCATTGCGATTGAACCTAACATAGAAATCTATGAATTGATTAATTGTAAGTATAATTTAAACTTTAGATAATGAAAAAGTATACATATAAATAAAATGTAATGTAAACAGTGTTATCACAATTATTGACACGGGTTCTATAACTAACTATGTTAATATTCTGCGGATTATTTATGAACTAGATATGTGCGGTCTATGTTTTGAATTATTCATATGTTTTCCCGCTGTTACGCACTTTCATTGGCAATGTTGTTAGACCTTTCCTAATAAGAAAGTTGGATAACGTATCGTTAAAGTTATTGCATGTGTCCTCAATACTCATAAATTTCATTATATTATTATTTATATAAATAACATATTCTTGTAAATATTATACAGTTTTATTTTAAACTTATCATTATTTATAATTGTTTTGCTATAATTCCCATTGAACATATTCAATCAAACCAAGCGAGAAGCAAACCTGTCTCTGGGTAGGATGACAAAAAAAACCGCTTACCGTTTCAATCTGCTGACCTATAGTGGTACACCACTATAGGTCATAGCTTGGAAGCCGCCATGGTTAACCAACTAGCCAAGGGTAGCATCGATGGAGACCAGGTAGTTCCCATACATGCCATATATGATAGAAGTTAAATATTATGTGTAAGTTACACAAGGGCCGTATCACCATTCGTTTCCAACCGCCTCGCCGAGTGGTTTCGGTTTTTGAGAATCGAAATTAAACCGGACAAAAGTGCAGCAGTCTTCTTCTGGAGAGGCTAAGACGATCGATTCTGTCGATGAGTACCTAGCCGTAGATAGCTAGGACGCGTATCACGACCTTCGACCGACCCATTCCGTGGGCAGAAACGGTCAAATACCTAGGGGTCATCTTTGACCGAAAGCTTAGCTTCCGCCCGCATATCAAAAATGCGAGAAACAAGACCACGATCGTCATGAGCCGGTTTCACCAGCTCATCTGCGCCAAAAGCAAAATGTCCCTAAGACAAACTCCTGTTATACAAGTCCTGCGTAAGACCAATTATGGCCTACGCCAGCGTCGTCTTAGCCCACGTAGCCGAAAATAAATTAAATCTTTTACAGATGGTTCAAAACCGCTTCACCGGATTAACAACTGGAGCAGAATCATATCAGCGTAACATTGATCTACACAGTGACTTACATCTCGTCACCATACCGGAATATTTCAAATCTATCTCGCAGCGCTTCTTCGCGAAAGCGCTTTTGCACTCCAACCTGCTAGTGCTAAACGCTGCAACCTACGGCCTGGTACTGAACCCGGATACTAGGAACCGTCGACCCCGCCACGTCCTCGACGACCCACACTTCATGGGGGAGCCGAACTACTGTCCGTCCTCAACGACCCCGGACACACACACTGCACAAACACCTCGTCGCGTCACCCTTGCCTCCGAGCGCGACGCAATCTTCGTGACACCGTGTACACTCATTACACCCGCGTGTCAGGGCGGTTCTCACCGCCCACAGCTTCCGATTGACAGACAACAGGTGGCGTCCGTCAGAGGCTAGGTCCGCACACCAAAACCTTGGACGATCATTAGTCATCACCATCGATTCTTCACTCGGGAGAATCTCTCGATAGCTAGGGTACTGGCAACTTGGGTGGCATTATCAGACAGGTATGAGACCAGAGTAGAGCGACACGCTCAGTTTATGAGCGCTTTGAGCAAGTAAGAGAACCACAAACATAGGGAACACAATAACCAGCTTTGCAGTTTGTTTCTAGCTTCAGAATTAATGGGTCAGCTCGACCGGGGTAGGACCACGCCCTCATAGAATACCAGCGTATGCAGTAATAGCAGTATAATGCTTCGTCTGGTGAGTGTAGGGATCCGGAGACCTTTATTACTGGTGACGAGGCATTCCATCTCAGTCCTCCAGGTTGACAACGCATCTGCACTATAATTCCTGGTGAACTGCGTGCTCGTTTGTTACTGTCAATTTAATAAAATAAAAAAAAATATTTTATTAAATTGACAGTAACAAACGAAAAAAACTATTGTTAGATATAAGTTTATAGCTGTTTTCATTACGCGCACTTGCACGTATTTCACTATGCGAATAGGAAATGAGGAACACTGATTGCTCCAATAGTCTGGGGATGAATCACATTTTTCGACCCGCGAACCATTGCCTGTACACATTATCTAGTAATAAACACATATACATCGATATGAGAGAAAAAAATGGATTGTAAATATCCGCAAATTCATTAAAACAAATGTATAAAAATATGAACTAAATTCAAGGATTTGGTATAAAAGCTACGGAGTTTAATCTACAGTCGTGCCTTTTAAGCTGTCACTACGGTAAACACATATATTACTCACTCTGGCATTCAATTATTCCTTGTATTGAATTGTCCTTTTGTTGAAAGATACATAAATAACACAAAAAAAACTTTTTCCAATAGATCTACATAAAAACATCTCATAAATTTGAATGATTTGTGTAATATTATTATTTTTGTTACCTAAATGTGAGATATATAAAATTGAATATTTTTTCCTTAAATCCTTGTAAAATATCTGGATGTTATCTACATATATGTACTGAAATAGATTCATGGAGTAATTTATAAATATTATGCTAGGAATTACAGATAAAATCATCAATAAATTGCATAATTGATAATCTACACAAATGGAATATATACATTTTATTTTGTCCGGACTGGCATAAATTTTTATCAACATAATATTACCGTAGTATGTCGTGAGCTCATTCGACAACGAAATATTAATTTCAGTAATGTAACAATTAATATCTGTTTCAGGTAAGAAAAAAAGCGACTATTGGTGTATGCAGAATGGAACAGTAGCGTAAGAACACTTCAATTTACTTTTATTGCTCTTTTTCATCCGTAAGGGATTTCTAATTGAAAGCTCATTATTTCAGCATTACTCTTATTTGTTTCGTTTCAAATTATTTTAAATTCTATATATAATTGAAATAAGTTGCAGTACTCTAAAATATTGTTTCATTTATAATCATGTCACAGATACTGGAATATGGCAATTCATTTTGCAAGATTTGAACGGATTTCAAAGAAATTGATTTAGATATTTGGACACAGGGTTTTATAAATTATTCAAATATTTTACCAGTGATGTGTGTCTTTTGCTTCAAAATGTATAGAATAGTACACATATTTCTTTCTTTCCTCTTACATAGTTAAAAAAATTAAGTATTTGACAGATTAATTCGATATTTACTTGTTTCTGTTAACCGTGATGTTATACGAAATAATAGACGAAGGCAATAGTTATGAAATTAGAAAACAATTTTTGTTGCATTTGAACATATTTTCATTGTGGTGGCATAGGTAGGACACTCCATCCAACGTATCATGATACTTTTTAATTGTTGAATCAGTTAAGGGAGAGTACAAAATGTGAGAGTTTTTCGTTATGAAATTACTTAATTCGATATAAATATTGGAAGTAATTTTTACCAAAATATTTGTTGGTTTTTAAATTTATTAAAGTAAATACTATGTTGATATTGAAGATGTAGATCTCAACCACGATGATAGTCTCTCTCTGTCTATCGATCGAATTATTATTATTGTGGCGTCAAAATTTGCGCAACAGCGGCTCTCATTCGTCACTCCTTTCTCTAGTCCCATCTAATGGATGTGTGAACAAAGGAAGGTTCATATGCATTGCTAAGTAAAAAGTGTATATAACATGTGATATGATTCCTCGACTCGGAATCGAACCCAAGAATCGGCATTCAGGTATTCTTACCATCACGCTATGTGGCGGTATATACACGTTGTACAGTTATAGTTTTAATCTCACCTGACATTAATATCTTGCTTAATCGGATCTTACGTAAATAAAATGGTATGGTCTTTAATAGGCTTTCAGCTTTTCTGTATTTTTAAAATCTGGTCACGTGCAGAATTTGTGAGATCACGGAAACGACTAGCAGGCATTATTTTAGGTATTATTTATTACTATAGTTTATTAGAATAAATAACTTTTAAGATCAGAATATTATAATATATGCAGTATATATACGGTATATATACAGTATTATAATACATATTATTCAACAAATTGCTCTATAAGGAAATGACAAAATGGATATAAAACTTCTTTAGAAACTTTCCACCAGAAAACAAGTGGGACCAGAGGCAAATACAAAAAGACATGTATAATAGCTATAGACATTGTGCAAAAATATTTATTTATTTGGTATAATTACATTTTTTTTCTTGTCAATGTGATGCTCCTAAAAAGGTTGACGATCTATGGTGCAAAGTTTTCAAGGTCTGCAGTAAATTGTGGTGACACATATTATTGCGGAACTAACTAAACAGTATATCAAATATTTGTGCAAAGTTATATGCATACCCTTAGATGAAAATCTCTTTTATGTTGCTCGTTCTCAATACAACAGTAACAATATGACATATTAAGAAGATTGTAAAGGTGCTTATTACAATCATAAACACTTAATTTGCTTCCTAGATTTTTACCCGGCAATTTATATTATTCTACGGGAACATTAGATAATTTTTACACTTACAACTCTGGGCGTGCTTTGACAGATATCTAAACCATTAGGCTTTCGGAGCTTTAACATTCAGCTCCCTTAAAATTTTCCTTACTTTTAATACTAATAGATGTATTTATATAGCTTGTAATAAATCAAGACCAAGAGCTGTTATTAATTCAATATGAAAATTTTGAAATGAAGTCCTTTTAGTTTCCACAATATTAAAATACGTATCGTTCTTTATTCATGCATGTATAATATTTTATGCTTTTTGTGCCGTATTTGATTATTTTAATTTTGTAAAAGCACATGAGAAAAGAAATGTTTTAAACAAGCTATTGATGTAAAATTTTTAAATTTATATTATTCGATTTAGCTTATCGAAGTCCCCTTAGTTTGATTTCGTATTTAGAATGCTGACTGGCATTATATTTTTCAAATGAAGAGAAAGACAAGTCTGAATAAAATCACTTTTATATCATTGTGTACCAACTTAATAGTTACTAATACAATTTGTACATAGCTTATACACTTAGATCATACATGAACACTGATTTTGTGTGTAAATGTATAAATCTCTGTGAAATTTCAAACTATAAGTGTATCAGGTAATACACCATAGAATGTGACAACTGTAATGTTATCTCGTATTATTAATAATATATATATATATATATATATATATATATATATATATATATATATATACATATATATATATATATATATATATATATGTATATATATATATACATATATATACGTAGTCCGGCCATAAGTTCTGTTACAAATGAAAATGCATTTTT
Source organism: Teinopalpus imperialis (assembly GCA_029286865.1). Taxonomy (NCBI): domain Eukaryota; kingdom Metazoa; phylum Arthropoda; class Insecta; order Lepidoptera; family Papilionidae; genus Teinopalpus; species Teinopalpus imperialis. The sequence continues at coordinate 8,411,185 of JAGSMU010000005.1, forward strand.
TTAATTAGGTAATGTAATATTATTAAAATTTTAACCTACATATTTATTAGTCAGTCCGCAAATATAAAAAAATATTCTATTCGAAATGGCCTCCTTTGGCTTTTATATAGGCCTTTTATCTGTTTGGCCACGAATCTATGGATTTATGCATTGTTTCCAAGGGAAATTTCGCCACTGCTTGCTCTAAAGATTTTTTAAGAAACTCAATGTCACCGTGTCGTTTAGAGCAGACCATGTCTTCTAAAACTGACCATAATTTAAAGAGATGAGGGCCAGTCTATAGCCCTTATAAAGTCCGTAACGTTGGTTTCAAGCCAGGCTTGGGTAGTTCGTGCCTTGTGACCAGGTGCAGAGTCCTGCTGGAAAGTCCAAGGTATATTTTTAAAAAGTGTATTGCTGAGAGGTTTCACAACATGACACAAGACTGTATCTTGATACATTTTGGCTGAAGTTTTCACTCCTTTTTCACAAAAATGTAGTTTTGTGACTCCTTGATAAGACGCGCCCCACCAAACCATCACTGACACACGATGATGACCACGTTGTACCTTTCTGACCACTTGAGTAGCTTCTTTAGAACTGTGAGCGCACACTTTATCACTTTGCTTATTGTAGTGATCTTCAATCGAGAATTTTTTTTCATCAGTAAAGAGGATATTATATACACCTGCGTATCGCAATAGTAGGCTTTTTGATCGATCCACTCTCTTTAATTATAAAGATTGATTTAGGGCATGTCCTGTGTATCGACGATAAGCACCGAGCTTCAGGTCTTGTTTATAATACGCAACAGAGTCCTAGCGGGAATCTTCATTTCTCGCGATAAGATTTTGTGCTTAGGGGTTTCGACGAATTCTGGCTTTAACAGCATTAACAGCCTTTGTAGTTATAACAAAACGCGGCCGCCCCGATCTTTTTTGGTCTACGACAGAGGAAGTGTTGTTTTATCTGTTGATAGTACGAACATACGGCTGATATCAAGCTTTTGAAGTGCCTGGAATATGAGCGACGGTTTCATACCCACTTTGTGCAAGGCGATCACTGCAATCCTATTTTCTTTAACACCCCATTGTAGTTTGATAATGAACATGAAAAATTATGTGAAATGGCGCAAAGTTGAAATAATATATTTATATATATATTATTTTTTATGTCCCTCAAATATTAAATTCTATTAAATTTGAAACAAAATATACTGTTTTCGAAGATACTATGAACTAAATCAAATACAAATAAAATTATCAAACGCCTCTGAGCACGTTTTACGTTTCAGTGGCGATGGTAATTGGCCAGTATATCAACACTGAATCTATAGCCTCTGGTGTGGGCTCAATTGTATACTATATAACCCCTTTGCTTTGTTTTGTCAACCCATTTTAAATTAAATCACAAACTTACACAGTTCTTATTTATAAAAGAAAATTAATAAAAAATATATTCAATTCATACTGTAACGCGAATTATAACATAATTTGTTAAATAAGATACGTTTTATATATCATTTCGCCACATGACATACATGTTATAGTTCAATAATTTTCCAGTGACATTATGACGTGACTTTTAAGTGATGCACATCCACTCCTTAAGAACCTTCAAAATGCACGGGAATTGAAACAATAACAGAAGTGGGGTCTCAAATACACATTGCATCTAAGTAAAAAGAAAACCAAGTTGAAATGAATCTGCTGTTAGTGTCAAGTTGTACAATGATATATTTATCTTAGAATAATATCCTTAACTTTTAAGCATATTCTAACCCTATTTAGTATAGAACAAGGTAGTGTGAATTAAAAAGTTGCCTCAAGCACCTAATAAAAGAATAAGACGGACGTAAAATTGTTCACTCACCGGGGCTCGGGGCGACTTCTAACCGTCATTCTATCGTCCATGGATTATTCTATGAATGACTATTAAAAATGGGAATACTACTGGAGACCACTTGTTAAGAGTAAGTATTAGTCTTGCAAAACCTTATTAGAAGAAATGATAAAAAAATATGATTTTTTTACCCTCAGTCTTTCAATTGATAAATATTGTTGTATTTTTGGTTCATACTCGCCGAAAATGAGAAAATTGAGAAATATTCTTTTGAGTTTTGTCGAGATTATCGTATATATAGTAGAAAAAACAGTGGAGATTCAACTGACAATTTACAGGAACACTAAACGACTTGCAGTAAAGTGAAGTGCCATCATTACGAGTTGGTAATGAGGGACTTCACATAGCGGCAAATGAGAGAGGGCTCTTCTGAATTTCCATTTTGGTTAAGGACCGATGAAATTGCTTAATTATTTCAGAAATGATAAGCAACTGATGAATTCAAAAATCTACTTTTATCATCCATTCTAGTATTACATATATATTATTAGAATTATGATGAATTATTTATTTTCTCTCTATTGCATCTACCTAAACGAAATTATAGGTTGATGACTTCATCTGTTTTATACGTTGATGGTTGATTAAAGATATTTTCTTTCAGTTCACCCAGGGTGTGGTGAAATATTGTGATGGGAAGTATAAAACGTGCAAATGAATACACCTTTATTTTGACGCAATGACGGAAGGACTTATTTAACTGCAATTTTATATTCAGAAATGATATTCTTAAGTCTAAATCTACATCAGTATCTTAAAAGTGAGATAATTTCAATAGCGTAATGCAGATCTAATTGGGCAATAGCATCTAAATTTTATGTCTATTTGTAATTAATACTAAGATTAATAAATATTATTGTGATTAAATATTGTTATTCATTACGTCACTCTCGTCGGCATTGATAGATTTATAAATTTTAAAGAAAGAGAAAGACAATAATTCAAATATGATTATTTAATCCTGGATTGTTTGACAACTATAGCAGATAATTGTAGCAAAGACTTCTATATATTTTACATCTTTATCTTCATTGAATACACATTATAAAAAATTAACGTTCTTTTAGTCTTGATTTAGTAGATGAGTCTGTTCCTTCAAAATATTAAATATGCATATATATAAAACTAAAGAAAGAGACAACATACATATGGAAATTATATATAAAATAATAGTGCACAAAATTCCAACTAGAAATTCGGCGAATGTGACTCAATGGACTTCAGTTGATGAAAGGGCTACGGATAAAGCTTTTGCTGTTCACAAGATTACGTGCAGTACGTTGTAAATGAGTTAAGGATAAAACTAGTCCTTTCCATTTTTCCGAACAGATTATACAAACGAGTCATGTATAATGTAATATATTATCTTTTTTGATAATAGCGGTCGATAATATTACAATTGTAGTATATATTATATTGAATGTACACGCGGAGGTAAATAGTCAGTGAGCTTATTACGCGCCTACTATCAATGGTTATTCATTTTTTTCAATTTTTCTAGAACCATTCTTTAGGTAGAAACTGAATGAACAGAATGTCAACGTGAAATAGCACATTAACGAGTAACCATCATGTAAATAGCATATTAATATTGCTGTGTTTCGGATGGTGAATGATGTAACCGAAAATCCGATTATTGAAAACGAAGCATCATATTAAATGGATACCAACAGTGCACGAATGATCACCCACTTATAAAACAATATCGTGAATAAGCAGTATAACGCTGTTCGTATAATGAATGTAAAGAACCGGAGACCAAATAACTAGAAACTAAGCATAATATATTAGTTCTCCTATGTAAAAATGCCTTGAATCCTTATTGAGGATGGATATAGGTGAACTGTGTTGCAACTTACTATTTTATTTAAATATACCCACGTAGTTATGTCCTATAGTATAAATATATCTTCAAATAAATATGGTTTACGTTAGAATTAGATCTATTGATGAAGGGTGGAATTGTGGTGCTTCAATGAGTACCTGTGCCGCATAGCCTTTTTGATTGCTGATTTGATTGATGAAGTCATGGCGCAGCGTTAGAAGAGTACCTGGCGAACAAGTTATGTCACACAAGGAAGCTGCGTAGAAGATATACCATGCCCTCCTTCAACTCCCCTAACCGAGATTAAAACAGCGGACACGGGAGCCGTCTGTCCACCAGATAGTGGCCAGGTAGGACCATCCATAATGCAGGAGTGGAGAATTCCAGCTTCGCTACATCAACAAGAAGGGGCCATCACCATCGGTTCTGTGGTAGTGTGTAAAAGCGTTCCCGTAGTCCTGACCAAGGTCGTCAAGAAAAACACAGTGGGGTTATAGCCGGTAAGAGTCTGTCACAACGCTTCTGGAATCAATGCCCAGCCGCGTAGCATATTTATGTGACACAAATATCGTTATGTATTCCTTTTGAGGTAAAAACTATGACTTTGTGTTTCTGATTTCGTACGACAGAGTACGGCACTAACTGATATATCTTGCACAGTTGTCATCTGGTCATAATGTGCATTAAAAAATCTCAAATAACTTACGTTTGAATAATTTCTGAATTATATAATATATTTTTATTGTTAATTTTGCATTAGATTAGATCTTAGGTTTTTAAATAAAAAACCATATTTGAATAGAATAAACTTGAGAAAACCAATCCAATTATAAGCAGATAATATAAAAACACGTAATATTACATAGTAAGGCTGTAAAGGTACAGTTGGCGGTAAATCGTTTGGAGGGCTGGAAAGATTTTAAATTTTAAGAATGTTTTAACGATGGAAAATCTTGTTAATTGAATTAGTATATTTTAATATGGAAAATATTTTTTAGCTAAAGAATTATGAAAAATGAAGTGTTCTCAGAAAAATGGATCATCATGTACGCTACATTGTATTTATGTACATAATATGTTATGGTAAGAATAATAATAGCATACTGACATAATATTGTTGTTCCTGTGCTTTGTCGATTTAATATTATTTTCATGATGACCGCTGAAATAAGGAAAATGTTTAATAAAAACGTTAGTTTGATGCTTCATTTTCAATAATTGGGCCTCCAGTTAGATTATTCACCACACAAAACACATTCTAGTCATTCAATTTCTACCTAAAGCATGGTTCTAGCAAAATGGAACATCATAGCCTATATTGTACTTACATACATAATATGTGATCGTAAGAATAATAATAGCATATTGATATAATATTCTTGTTCGTGTACTTAGTTGATTTAATATTTTTATGTGTAATAAATCGCGGGAGCAAAGTGAAAATGTTCTAGAGTTTTTTTGAATTGGAATGGTGTATTCGCTTGTTCGTTTATTCAGTATTTTTTGAAAAAATAAAAGACTACGAGGTTAAAATGTTGCAACGTAAACGAAAATAGACATCCGGCGTTGTTACACACATAGATGCAATCTGCTCGATTTCATATATGTATTTTACATACGTTTTGTAACAAATAGCACAATTTTTGGTGCAGTCGTGGTGTTGGGACTAGAATAGAGAATATCGTAATAAATATTTTAAGGTTGGTCAAAATCTTAAAAGTTAAGTGTTTACTTGTAGTGCCCTGAAAAAAATGTGTGATTCGTGGAAAGTTTTAGGATTAATATATTTGAATTATTTGTGTATGGGTAATGATATTTATAAATAGACAAAACTATTAAACAAACAAAATAAGAACGAGGCATTCTTGACTGTTGGAGCATCGCCAAAACATAACCCAAAGGATTAACGAGGTACCTGGCTACTGGCCAGGAATAGAAGAGCATTGCGATTATAATAAGGATCTACAGTATTATCAATACTTTCTAAATTATTTAATTAATATATAATTTTTTGATTATCTTTAGGTGTTAATCAAAGAAATATTAAAATTTGCATTTACAATATTGACTGAATATTTATAATTTTGTACGTTGTAGAGCTAATAAAATTTATATTAAAAACCGATTTTTAAGAAGTCGGCGCATAAAGATTTTTTCTTTGATTTAACCAATGTTATTACTTTTTTTTAGTTAATACGTGTATTAAGAGGTGAGAATGAAGAAATCGATTTTTTTATAATATATATAACCGGCTACATACAGAAATCAGAAACTAGGATTTTGTAGTATTAATGTGCAAAATAGGTGAAAAAAAGTAGAAATAAAATAGTGAAATGCAAGCGGAAAGCCTGTCTGACATTTTACATGTTTCGTTCGCAATCAATTCCATCTCGAATGTGCTACGTGCTTTTTATTTTGTCACTTTTCCGGCGAATTACAAATTGCTCGTTGAATACACGTAAATAGTATAACGTGGAAGTTTGCTTACATTTGGTAAATATATTTTTCACAACATTTACTACTGTTTAAATTTGTAATATTATATTGTCGTGCTTAATAATACTGTGTTTCTTAAGATCAGTAACTGGAACCGGAGACTGGAGGGGAATAAGCCATAGTCAGTGGCGGTACGCACTCGCGTGATAGCGTGTGTATGAAAATGTCGTCTTCTAATGTTAAGTGTTAAACTGTAGTATTATAAAAATAAATATGGAAGGAATAAGTGCTATTGCTGAATCAGAATACTGACACCATATGAGTCCAATGGTATATATATATATATATATATATATATAATCTTTAATATTCATTATCTAAGGAAAGTAATTATAAGGATATTCCTGTATCTGTTGGCAGAGAATTACAAATATTACCGCCCATGTTGTTTGATCGCGTAGACGTAATATGCGTAAAGATTTAACTGAAGATAGAATAAGTACTTAACATACAGGAAATAAAAAAGGTAAAAATAAAAAGTATATTCTATAGGGGATGTTAAATAAGCAACAAAAATGGAAAAAGCTGTGAAAGAACTATTGTCCCACCAAAATAAAAATGCTTGAAGCATAGCTTCTTCACCAATCATACTAAATCTTATTATCAACAATTAAATATTAATTATATATTGACCATAAAGAAAGAAAAAAGAGCAATCACTTTAGAATTTCATAACACCATATAGAGGTGAAAATTTACATAATACCTTAGAACAAAGATAAACTAGTCGTAAATTCACGATTAGAGTAATTAAATATGATAAAGAATCGTTCAAAAATAGTTTTAATGAAGTTTGCGATACCATTATTGAGAGATGAATTTTCAGTTATGATTATAAATTACAATAATATTATATAAACAATACAATTGTTGGTTTAATTACCGTTTAGAGGTAAATCCACATATAAAATAAATTATTTTAAGAAAAGAATTTAGGTCCCCCCAATTATACCGCTTAAATTCGAAACAGGTGTACTAATATTTGTTTGTAAATACAAACTTGCTTAGGTAACTTGTTAAGGAAATCCTCGCAGCAGGTTTTCTGAGAATGTTGAAACAAACAACGCATGAGCAGAATACTAAACAGCGGATCAATGCCTAAATTGTCTACCTCGATGGGCCTTATTATTACTCATATTATTTCGATTTACGAATTATTCAACTCAATTTGAATTCATTTATAAGAAATCAACTTTTTAAAAGTAGTTTTGACAAATTAGAAGCTACGGCATCTGCTTAGAAGACCGATGAGAAACTCGTCAGTTACAGTTTAATACTTAAAAGTTTTTCGAGTTTCTATTTTCACACATATCTCTGTCGTGTCTCACATATAGACTTTTGCAAAGTAGTATATTTTACTTTTTAGGTTTTTTTAGTAATAAACAAAGTAACATTTTTATATTTTATTTTAAATTTATAAATTGGCAAATCGAAATGGAATCCTCCAAGTATTCCATTTAGATTTGCCATCTTTTTATAGATGTAAATAATTTCCCCCACAAGGGATTCACTAAGTTCGTAGAGAAGAAAACTTGGCACTGTAAGTTTGTCCTTATTTCTAGTATTTATTGTCAAATATTCGAAATAATCATATAGTTATGTATATAGGGAATTTCTATTTTAGATTATTATATCTATTTTATTAAAAATAACTCTGAAGAATGTTTGAGCTCTTAGGTTGAAGATAGATTGGTGGCCTGATTGGAAGAATGAATGTTCATTTTATGTCCGCGGTCTTTTCTCATAACAGTGTCCTGTATAACATGATACTTTGGAAGTAACAAAAATGGAGCCTAGTAGCATTAACGTCAGTCAACTGTCGGACTTTCCTAACTGCATGGGTTGCCAAACTTAGCTTCCTGCTAGAGATGACAAATGATACTTTCATCACAATCGATGCATTATATTAGAAGTGAGTTTGTTAAAAAGAGATTATACATAGTACAGCAAACGTTAGGGTATATCATTTTTATAAGTTCGGTGTATAACGAAAACGTTAGAGTCCATCGTTATATCTTACACAGAGGTTAGTTGTATAAAATTACAATGTAAAATACTACTAAATTCTTGTAGCTTCCGACAGTGAAAAATACCAATAAGTCACGGGGAAATAGGAATATGTCTATAGGCGCCTTATCTATGGTGAGAGGTGCCGGTTTTACGCTGCGCCATTCCATTTACCGAATGAAATTTGGCTGGAGGCCGGGAGGGACGTTGCTACCTAGTATACCTTCCTGAACCTTATGGCTGACTCTATCCGTTTGAGTCAGCTTACTTTTGCACTCAGGATAACATTCTAGGCTGAAGCTTCGATTCGTCAACCCTTACCGTACAATGAATTCGGATGCACACCCTGAGCGCTTATCCTTACTAAACCTGGTGAAATTATAATAGTCCGGACCGGCCCCGTACTTGGGGATTATTCTTCGTAGAGTCACTCTATTTGAGATTGTCTCTACGGAGATTTTATATAGTTTTTGTAGTAATTAGTGTAGTGTTTTAGAAACCGATTTTTAATAAGTCTTTTAATTTTTAGTTACTTTTTACTATTTCATGGATATAAGATAATTTAACTTCCTTATCTTATTTTATCTCCATTTTAATATATTTGATAGTAAGTGATAACTGCGGCACCTGATATGTAGGATCTATCCTCAACAAAGATACACAGGATGCACATGCGTTGTCAGCCCTGGGAATTGAGAACAATGAGATGAGAATAGAAAGCTTCGTTACTAGTAAATGCCCATATTAAACGGATATTCACAGTACGAATTCAGCAGCATTTTGCCGCTATTTCACGCTGTTTTTCTATGAGGAGAGTCGTGGCAGCTCGGTGTCTAAGCGCTGTTAAATCGAGGTCGATTCTCGGTGCTAACAATGAAATTGTTACTTGCAATGATGTTTCAGATCACGAAAAATCGCTTTATTAATCTCCAATAATTTGCAGACATGTCAAGTCGAGGCAAGTGGTGATCCCATACCTTACCCTTTCTGGAGACGAGGCCTATATCTAACAGTAGTATTTTTTATATATGAATAGGCTGTAACTTTACTTTACTATTACGTGCAGATGATGTACAGTCGACGCGAGTCGTTCATGTTACTGCTAAAAACTAGCTCCAGGGTGACTCTACCATAAAAAACGCACTTGGAAACCATTATTTTGCATACAATACATTTAAAACAAGTAATATCATTGTTATCATAAATTAAAGACTAATACTGCAGACAATGATTCATTTCACAATGAACCTTAATTAAAAACTGTAAATATTACTTCATCTTCATCCGGCGAGGCAAAAACTACGGAGCAGAAAAATATGCAGAGGAATTCGAATGAAATACCAGTGAGACACTAATTACAGCTCAGAGCTTAAAGGAATATATTCGTAACGAAACGAATGCTAGTTTGGTTTTAACTATACTTTCTTTCTTTTCCGTGTATACTTTGAGGTTGGTATTTTTAAGTCACTAGTTTATAGTATATTGTATGATACTTATTGATACTAATATTTCCTAAAATTATGGTACAAAAATTATTTCTTTCTCGTACTTTACTTTTTCGAATTTCACTGAAGACAATGACTTATAGACCTAGATGCATACCTTTTCGCAGGAAAAATTGATATGTCAGCGTAGTCTTAAAATTATATGCTAATTGCTATGGCAGTGGGCCCTACATAAAGCCCGTAGATTTAATAACTATAGTAATAGATAATTTCAAAAAACTATTAAAATTATGTCAATTATGGCAAGTTATGTCATGAAAAATTTGTGGTTTATTAATATATGGATCGTGGTTCGAGACAATCTGTAAAGGTGGCCTAGCTTCATTTGAGGAATAATGATGAGTGAAAATGAGACAAAGAAGTAAAATGAATTATACTCAATAAAATTGCAATTGGTAGCGTACTGTTCCTGTGGCTTAATGGTAGAGAGCTTAATGAAAGAACACTGTGTGGGTAGTTGATTATTATGATATCGATATTATCCTGTGTAGTTGTGGCGGCTAGGGAGACTCCAGAGGAAAAATTATTCTTAATATCGATTTTGGAAGGCTGAGCCCTTTAACTACGATAACGACTTTTTGTACTAATTAAATATAGAAACATATTTTATTCGGCATGTTAATTGTCTTGCTGTAAAGAAGATCGGAGTTAATTCAATAACTAGAACGGGTGAGCAACGGAGGACTTTCAATCCATCACGCCAACAAATTGCGCACCATAAACATTGCCCTATCAGCACTGCACTTTGTACCTTTTATTGCCTGCATAGTGTAGATTAAGGTATAAGGCTTATACGTATGCATTAAACCGATGTTAAGTTTATTTCGAATACTTATTTCCGCCTTTGTGATATTTTTTTACAGTTTCTTTGAAATAAGTTCCTAGTTGTTATGCATTATTGGAGAGCTAAGAAAACAGTTATGTTTTTAAAATATTCAGCAAGTCAAGTTACATAACGTTTATTTTTTTGTTTTTAAGTGTTTTATTTATTTTATTTAGTAATTCAGTGGAAAAAATTCTCAAAAAAATATTGATATAATAAACTTTTTCTTCTCACATTTTTAAATTTGGACCGATAATTTTTGCTTTAATATTGAGAAATAATCAGTGTTTAATCGTTTTTATAAATCAGAAAAAAAATGTGATTCAAATTTATACTTTTTTTTAAATAAATTTTTGATGTTACATTTTTGACTTATTTTGAAAAAACATGATAACTCAGAAATCTCACAAAAAAATCACAAATAGTCACCCCTGTCTTCTCCTAACGGGAATATGTCAAATTATCAATAACCCTGTATATATATATATATATATATATATAATTTATTAAAAAACTAAAAGTACATTTTAATCATATAACCGTATTTAAGGCAACTTTTTTATTTGAAAATAATTTTACAGGATGGTACTTTGTGATTAAGGTTCGAATGATAACTATGGAACAATATAATAATGAAAACTTCGTAATATTTGATGGCGAAGATTTTTTGGGTAAAATGGTACTCATAAACAATAAATTTTAATTTGAATTGTTATGAATGAGAAATAGCTGCATAAGATAATTTTCAACAAAAATCACTAAAGAAGTTTGTAGACCTATAAAAATAATTGCATATCATGTTAAGTATTCTAATGTTGTAAAAGTTAAGGCTTCATTCTTCTTTTTCACCCTTAGAAATCCAACACGGATTTAAAAAAATAATCAAAAAAATACTTTTACAAAACCCTTCTCTAATGTGAACTTTATAAACTCTTATTTTCAAACTTGTTTACATTCTACCTGTCTACCTGTGATTCCTTTAGTTGTAGTTATTATTGAAAACTATATTTATGTAAAAATTTTTGCACATTCCATAATATTTTCTTTTTCACAAATTATTCTTGTGCAGCAGACTCTGTTCGCCTGTTAGTCGTAGATAAAAGCCTCATCAACTGAGGCGAGGCATAGGTTTATAATTTAGAACAGTCATGGAAACGCCGTACCCTTCTTCTGCTTGACTATCAAATTTCCATTGTCCCTTTGTCTTTGTTATTATTGAGATAATATCATAGGAGAATAGGGCAAATCCCGAATATCCTTTAATTTTAAGATTTGAAATATGCATTCTTTATTGCTTATTTAGTTTAGTTAAGTTAAAATATGGTTAAGCTAAACTATAGTTTAAAACTAACTATAGTATGAACGGTTCGATAAGTATAATATAGCGTAAAATAACTATATATTCTGTGTTACTGCCACTGCATCAGAATCTTCCTCCGATCAAATCAAATCGAAAATTCAACCCTAAAAAGAAAAATCTTGTTGAGTTCGTTGAGAATCTTGCTCACTTTATGAACTGTTTCTTAGTTGTCTCAACTAGAAATAGAATCTTTATCGCTTATCGGTGTGTGACCTTATTCGGATGATCAAATTGGCATTATTGCACTCTAGGTACATGGTGTTTATAAAGTATGTTACACCGGCAATTCTACAAGTCATAAGTTTAGCCTTACATGGAATACTGTTTTCATTTTTGGATCGGAGCACACCAATACCTTCAGTTTGGTCGCATCCAATGAATAGCTTCTCGCATCGTTGGCGACCTAGTTCTTTCCAATCGATTGCATCTCTTTGTATTTTATTGATGTTCGTATGCTTCGATTTCGTATTCTGATATTTTCGATATTACTTATCAATAAAAGCACTTTAATATGTTAATAACTAATATACTAAAAGATAGAATACATAATGTAATGTTTTATCTCGTTATTATCATCATCTCCATAACTAGTCCGATGTTGAACACAGGACAATTCCACATAAAAATGTTTAAAATATAATAGTTATCAATACATGTATAGCACACAGTTGTTTGTTCTAAAAATAGCTAAACTAGTTTCTTCTTGGATGATTTGGCATGATTGTTTACCCTTATATTTTATGCACTTCTGGACCTTTGATTCTATGCTCGTTGCCAACACTTTGATTGGTTTTGATAGCGTACCGAGACGAGGTTCGAAGCGTTCGATCGATGAAGGGCCCTCAGATAGCATATCGCCTCCTGTTGTCGACGACGTTCATCATCCAATGGGACGAAGCGCAGCGTAGGTGCAATAGCATCCCTCGTGTCAGCGTTCGTGTTACATCGGTCCTCCCGCTCGTGTGTCTGTTTCGAAAAAGCTGTAAAGACTAGATGGTGGTCCAGCAACACACAAAGAAAAAAAAGACTTTGATTGGTCTACAGGATGATGACCAGGACAGGAGTATGCGTTAGCCACCAGTGATTATTACACTATAATTATTAGAATTATGCTTATTTTATGGTTATACATATTTGTAATTGCTCCCATAGTATAATTAAAAAGTTTACAGACGGGCTATAATGCTAATCTAAACTGAGCAATCAAATGAGCAAAGTTCTAAAAATATTGTATGTGCATATGAAGGTTCGGCAGTTTTGCACTCATTGAAAACCGCAATATTTAACCGAAGACCAGAAACGACTGCCTGTGGAGTGGTGCAAAAATAAAAATATATAAAATAAATATATAAATAATATAAATATATAAATAATAAAAAACTTTAATGAAGGACAGCTTTTGGCTTTTTCTATTTATGGAACCAGAAAGTAAAAGCAAGTCGACAGATTAGGCCTTTCCATTTAAAGATATTTCCGACGACAGTTAAGAAAAGTTGGTAAGAAAATCGAGGCTTCTTTTTTCAGAAAATCAAGTATATACAAGATAATTAAGTAATGTCCTGATTTGTCCGTTTCGGTAGATAGGTACGTCAACAATTGCTTGCCCAGAGTGTTAATAAAAGTTCGCGAAAAGCGTCCTCGCAGCAATGACGTCCTACACTCCGATAACACGTTCACTAAAATAACGAATGCGTATTTGAAGGCCTCGAACGTGGAACTGATAACGCATCCACCAAACAGCCCGGATGTCGTACCATGGTACTTCTTTTTATAATTTTAATTTCCTAAAATTAAAGATAAATTTAGAGGTTTACGATTTACACACCCAAAAGCGGTGGTGAATGCGTTGTAAGAAGCCCTTGAAGAGAACTGAAGACTGGATCCACTGTTTCACACAATAGTTACAATTATTGTTGTTGCACGAATTTCTGCTTCTTAAAGGCTGGCAATGTATTTGCGACTCCTCTGGTGTTGCGTAAGTTCATGGGTAGCGGTAATCACTTACTATCAGGTGAGCTGATTGCTCGTTTGCGACCTATTCTATAAAAGAAATAGAAACTTACAATATGTCCTAAGTATATAACACGTATTTATTAATAAAGATATATGTAACCAAATCAAATCATCTAATGAAATAAAGTCATTCGAAATTATATCTTTTACTCTAAACGGAGTAAAAGATATAATTGAAAAGCTGTTTCTAGTAACCTAACGAGCGTATTTCTAAATTACCCCTCAGGCAGTTGATTCACTTAGCTGATCAAAGCGCTCGAGCAGAAATAAAATTATATTTCAGTTAATTAACACGGTATCAATTTGTTATATATCTTTTAGTCCCAGAGGAAATATTTTGTTATTGGCCCCGATTGCAATAGTGTGCAAAGTAGTCCAAGATTGGTGAATAAGTATTTTATATTTGCATGGATTTTTTTTTGTTTTTCGGGCTGACGGCCGCTGTTAGCCAGGGGGCTTTTACAGTTTTGCCCGGTTGAGAGGTGATCGAGCGCTTATGCCACTCAGTCGAGACCTCTATTAGTAGGTAACCAGCACAAGGGCTCCCAAGAGGGAGCCTCGGCTTGGACCGTTACCCTGTTCCGCGAGAGCGTCTGACTCGAGGGTGCCTGAGAGGGCAGAACCTCGGCTCGGTCTCGTCGTTCTGACTAAGAATTATCTACATTAATATCTCTATTATTATTATTGGCTATATGTACCACCACTTCGGAATGCGTGGGTGCTGGAGAAGAAGTGTCGCAAGAAACTCCAGCGACGCTTCTAACTGTATTGACTGGAGAGAACCGGCCTGTGACATGGCGGTACGCGATTAACCTTGTTTGCGCATTGCGTACATAATATGTATGAATTTATGAACGGATTTGTATTAAGAGATGAGATAATTATTAATACACATAATTATGAGTACACATTAATTATAAGATTAGAATTATGTAATAATGCATCAAAGTTATGTAATGTAATTATGATGCATTACAAATTACTACCTGATTGATGACTACCATTGGGGACTGAGATGGAATGCCTGGTTTCCTGTAATTGGATCTCTGATTCATTACACTTACCATACGAAACATCATATCATAATGATATTTCACGCTGGTATTCTCTGAGTATCTGTAGTATTGTATCTACTGATCCATGCATGCAGCTGCTAAAATCTACTAAACGAGACTTTATCAACAATAAAATTATATATTATGTTATTATTTATAAATACTTTACCATTACCATTTTTGTTTGGTCTGAAGATTTGGCTAGAAAATTGTCAACTGCGTCTAATACTTACGAGCACAGTGGGGCAGACAGTACAGCGGGACATTTCGCTGTGGTCATTATACGCATTAGCTTTGCAAATCTATTGGATGTGTTGTGTCCAGAATGCAGTGTTATATCTTATATATCTACACTTCAAAGAAATGGAATTTCGGATAGGACGAGTGTCATCACTAATTTCGTCTTTCGAAAAAACAACTACTTTTATTGCCAAGCAAACCTACACAACATGATATCCACTGAACCTCTATTACTTTTGCGTTGGCCTTTATTTTACAAATATGTACAGTTTAAGTTACAACCATTTCTATTGTCAAATAGACTGCAAATAAACGACTAACTTACACGGACAAGTCTTTAATAATTTATTTATTTAATTCATTTATTGACGTCATACGCATTTTACACATAATTTTATTTTTATATTTCCTGGTTGTTTGTTTAAATCATAATTCTCTTGCCCTCGTAAAAGGGAGCCGAAAAGTTTTCTATGAAACTACGATATTTACGCTTTTATATCATGATTTTATGATTTGGTGACATTGTCAAATTATACGCAAATATTTTTGTGACAAGAAGATAATGACAAGCTGAATATCATTTGAAGAAAAAAAAATATCACTAATAATATTCACTTTTAAGTAAACACATTAAACTATAATATATTTTAATGATTTATTGCTAAATTTAAGAAAGATTGATTGAGGAACCCATTCAGTAATATTTGTTGTTTCACAAATATGTAAATATTATTGAATTATTTAATTAGAAACTTGTAATGATCATTGTTCATGACTATACACAACTTTTTGTAATCAGAGTTGAATTATGAGTGAAAAGTTACTTGCAATTATTGTGTCCTAGCAGCAATATCTTAATTGCCTAAAATGTCTCAAAAAATACGCCAGTCAGAATTTCATAGTGTACAAACTGTTATTTCATTGCTAATATCACTCACAGGCAATATTACGTGGGGTTATAAATAAAATTAAAATCTTTCAGATTTTTAGAATAAAGATTCAGATATTTTTGCTATATTTACTTTTTTCAGATAGCTAATTAACCTTCGCATACAAAAAAGCATAACATCTTAAGGATATGCGTTGTCTTTAAATATGACTTTCTACGCTGATATTGCAACTGCGCAATATTATAGTTAGTTTAAAATTTCTTAAAACCAACCAAATAATTTTTATTTTCAAGTTTTTATTTCTTGTCTTATTATAAAAAACTCTTGAGAATAATATCGAGAGGCGATAACACAGCAACAGCAAATTCAATATTTTAATACAAGATATAAGTTATAAATATTATAGGTACAACATTCATAAAAATCTGTCATATTATCGATAATTATCTAACACATATAAAACCTCTGAAAATACTAATAAAACTATCATTACAAAATATATAGACAGTTTTGAAAAACAAACAACATAATAAATACCCCACTGAATTCTAATCTAAGTTTCTCATGGTTTTCTTAGTATTTTCTATGTGAGTAGGTTATGTTAGCGTAATTAATTTTTAAATTTACTTATAATAGTTATCATGTCCAAACACGCACAGTTTTTTTTTAAGATATTTCTGCTTGTGTGCTGTGTACCATATAGCTATGTGACGAAGTAGTCGAGGATTGAAAGACTAATAAATAATAAATGCATATTCAAATGTTTTATTTAATATCATAATCGGATGGAAAAATTTACAAGTATGTATGTATATACTAAGCTTAAGACAACTTTCGTTTGTTAAATAATAAATATTCTTCCACCTGTCACACTTGAAACGTAACAATAACAAGCATATGTGGTCTTCCTAATTTGGAATTAAAGATTAACAATTAACAAATATACAATTTTCACACACATAATAAATGTTTTTAATAATTTCAGTGCTGTGCTTTAAAAGCTCATTAAACCGGAAAATTGCATCGTAACATGTGTTTTAAATTGCATCGTAAAGTGGACGCTAGGAGAATTATTGAAGCAAAAAATAAGAGTACTACGATAACTTAACTACTTATAAAAAAAACAGATAATTATCCGAACTATGTATTATATTGATAAGAAAAATAATACTAAATTCATAGTGCTAAATAACAGCAAAGCCGCTTAGTTAACGTGGTATATATATATATATATATATATATACCTTTGCTTCTTATTATAGCTACCACTTAATCTCTTGCCCTATTAAGGATTCACTAACTCCTCGTATCAAAAATAAGTTTCAATATCTAAACAACTTACACCTGACATAACAGGATTAGTTTTTTTGATTATCCTCTAATAATAAATCTATAATCCAATGCACCATATCGGATTCCTCGCTAACTCGTTCACTGTTCAGACTACACTACTCTGGTTCTCCTTGCCTTATAATATGTTTTCATTATTGACAACCATGAAATATTTCATTGAAATATTTATTTGCGTGCTGAAGTTTAAATTTTATAATATGTTTATATTATTATAATTTTTTTTGCTTATGTAAGTAACCGTATATTCATAAATGTATATTTTTTATACATTTTATGTTATTATGAATAGTATGGTATTCTTATTTTTATAATTGCTGCACCTATCATATAATAAGGATTATTCTACTACTATGGTTGACTGGTAGAGAATGCCAATAGTATAAGTCCCCCTTTAGCAACCCTTTTCTTGTTAAAGGTAAATTCAAGAAAGTATAAATAAATAACTTTGTGAAGGCCAAAGTTTGGGATTAAAAGTTTATCTTTATGTATCTATAGTAAATACATCATTGTTGTGCATATATGAATGTAAATTTTGATATATAAACAAAACAGATTGCTGCTCCAATACGTAGTTGAATGTATTGTCTGACACGGATGCTTATATATATATTTTTTAAATGTTGCAACTTTATCAGTACTGCAGATTATTTTAAATTTCAGGTAACTAATTTTACGCAATGGATAAAGAATGAAAGACATTGGGATTGTAATAAGCTTTCGCCTTGTGACTTGATCCGATGAAGGGGATCAACAACAGATATAAAAGTAAATTGAATTGTTCTCCGAGCTACTGTTCCATGCCGCTTGGTTTGATCACTTTTTACTTTGACATTTATTTTATGGCTTTACTGGGAATCAATTTTCTTATCGAACCTAGGATACCCAACTAGTAGCAGAGTGGTTATGTATTATTAGCGGGACAACTATTCATTTTTTGACTCCTATATACTGTTTTATATATGGTTTTTTTTAGATGTAATTCTATCAAATGTATTAATAAACCCGATAAGCACTAACCTTAATAATGCTTGTGCTAGGACATGAACAGGTTCATGAGTTTCACCACTAGCTATAAACTAGCTAGCACATATAGATCAGATTGACCAGAAAAATACCACACTTTCACAGCATAACATGATATCAATCGATCTATCTATATGTCTATCTATCTATCGATGTAGCAGTTTCACAAAATATCTGCATAGAAAAGTAGCTTGACGCTGCTATGTTTTATCTGGTGAGTGGAAGAAATCGGAGATTTTATTAGTGATGAGAAGTCCTATCTTAGTTTTTATGAGTATTTTTTTAGTTTTATTATTTAGAATGAGTAAATGTGACACGCAATGATACACGTTTTTAGACAATAACTGTAGCGAGGCCCCACTAAAGATAGTATATAGAGGCAACATGAATAGATAGGCTCGACAAGATAAGTACGACGCCAACACAGATTAACAGCGTTACGCAGCTATGTTTCTTATAGTGAGTGAAGGAATACGGGTTCTCAATTACAGGAAACCAAGTATTCCATCTTTTGAACCACCATCATTCACTGAGGGGGGCTGACTTCAGGTGACACTGCACATGTATTTTGAATATTTGTTGTGAATGGGTGAATATGTCGTGGACCGCAGTTAAAACTCACTAAGCGGTGAACGGTGTGCTCGCTTGTAGGTAATATATACATACGATGTTTACATTACAATGTTTATTTCCTTAAATAACATTATAGTAGGTATCCTAATGGCTATAGGCAATAGAGTAATAGTACAAAATTTGAGATAGATTGACATAGTTGAAAATCTTTGCTAGTTTTCGTATTATTTTTGTTTATTCGGCACATCTCTTTTGGTCATATAGGATAAGTCTGTAGCATATTTGTATCAAAGTCTTTGCGTTAATGTAATAGAGTTCTTTTTTAGATAAACGGTAATTGAAAAAAAAAAAACGTTCTGAATGCTCATACTAATATTAGATCGTTGTTTCTCGAGCCTCAGTGGACTACTTGTATTCTATGTAAATAATTATTTCATATCCATGTAATTTCAAAGTCATCACGTCACTCCAACATTACCTTATGTTAATATATGTTGAGTTAATAAGATGCTCATGTTCATATTCTGTGATTTACGCGCAAAATCAATGGTACTTAAACACTATTATTTAGATATTAGTTAAAACTTTAACATGGTAAAATAAATTTGAATTGAACAAAGATTATAATAACATTTGTTTCTGCTTTACCTTAGATGAATTTAGCAATATAAATATTATATATGAATATGTATGGCAAAGCTATAAAATTATAATAAATAAAAAAAACATATTTTAACGTCAAAAAGCTTATGAATTAATCAAATTTTATATTTATATTTTGGTATATATACTAGTAATATAATACATCATTTTTGCTTAAATCTAATTTCTTAACATTGCTACCAATTTACGTAAGTAACGGAAATACAAAAATGGATCTATGATTTAATTATAAGGGTCTACTCCAATTTGCTTTAGGCAGAGTAATAATAAGTGGTTTATTGTAATTTGTAACATTATAATTCAATATTACATCAAATACAATTTTCAGCTATAAAGCCAGTTTTAAAAGTGTCAGAATTTATTGACCAAAAATGCAGAAAATGTCACGTAGCCAAAATCGGGTATCGAGATACTCAGATATTCAGGGCTAGTTTTGTTAATATGTTAGGCTTGGTTTGATAGTGTTGTCTAATAACTAAAAAAATAGCCACTGTAAATGCTTAAACTATATATCAGCATTGTGCAAGGAAGTTCGAGCCTAGAAGAAAATTAAAAGACAACGATCGCATCTTTTAATAAAGCTCAATGTATCATACTTCATTATAATGTTATTATTTTTTGATAAAATGATATTATTGACGATTTTATCAATTTCAATATTTGCGGGAGCCACTTCGTATACCTCGTAGACCCCAAGGTATAAAACTCCAATATATTGAATTATTAGAGCAATAGAGCAGACGTTGATACCACACTTATAGGAATGCCTTAGCCATGTCTTACCAACTGGTACTTGATATGCTACTTGCAAACATTTTGTGAAACACTTTAATTTATTTTAGAGATATGACAATTTTTTCGATTTATTAAAGAAGGAATAGGGTTATTTTAAAGGTTGAAGATACTTCAAACCATTATTAGGGGAGTAATAATAAGCTCAATAAACATTATCTATATCAATTAAAAGTTCATTACGGTGATGATTAATAAAAAAAATATTAATAGAATATCATTACGCGTATTAATTCCCAAGATCAAGATCCATAAGTTAATAGAAGTAATATTAAACAAATCATTTTTATCTAATTTGATCTCTATTAATTCAGCCATTGAAATGAGAGAAAGCTAAAATTCAATTAAGAGTAATGAAGTTAGAGTTATCCTGAAATAGTATCCCAATAAATATTTTTGTTTCTTACTCAATGAATAGCAATATATAAAAATATATGGTAAATGTATTGTTACCAGTTTCGAAAAAAAGATTAAAAAGAATGAAAAATAATTACTTCCTATCGATTCGTTATTTCCCAGCCTTTAATAACCTTTGAATATTCATAAAATGGCCAGTCTCTGTGGTGATTGGAAAATAAATATTTATTATTATAAAATTCTCAGTCGAAAATGGACCACTAATGAACATAAAATCCTACGTAATATAACCACGCAAAACACGAACAGCTTAATATTTTATGTCTTTTAACAACTTTTTTCAGCTTTTAAACTTACATCATTTTTAAGCTTACGAACGATAGTAAAATATTCTATGCGACTAATGTAAAAGATTTCAAATTTACTACATGTTTCCATAGACGGTTGATTATTATACAGACCCAATTATAGGTGAAGAAG
Source organism: Teinopalpus imperialis (assembly GCA_029286865.1). Lineage (NCBI taxonomy): Eukaryota > Metazoa > Arthropoda > Insecta > Lepidoptera > Papilionidae > Teinopalpus > Teinopalpus imperialis. The sequence continues at coordinate 8,432,521 of JAGSMU010000005.1, forward strand.
CATTCCATCACCACCAGCAATTCCCTAATTCTACCCGACAATGAACCATTATATAGACTCATTCTCGAAAATGCTGTCAGTGTCTCACTCATTTTCACACTAAGGCCGAATGCTGAAACGTTTTTACAAAATTTCATCAGGCAAATTGATTCGCTGAGGTCCGTCCCTAACAGAGATAACCCATTCACACTGCGTATACAAACTACCAGCAGTGTGGGTCTACTCCTGTTTTGTTGGTGTCGTATATGTCCCATGTCCCTGCAAAACAGACACTGCAAATTCCAAACCTTTCAATCTTAATATACATGCATGACATCGGTTTAAAGAACGGCAAGACAAGCAAGTGGTTGTGTTCGGCTCTATGATTCGCAGTTGATACATCTGGTAATAACCAAAAAGAAACGAACGAAATTGACCTGAAGAAATTTTTTTTTTTTCATTATCTTCCATTTCACCGTTTATAGTAAGCGGAGGAAGTAAGATATTGAATAATCAAGAATAATCATAAGACTGGTAATTCTAAAAATGATATTACACGATATTCGTGCATTCAATAATGTTTATTAAAGAATTGAAATATAACTTTAGATTTCAATGATATTGGTGAACCAAACGAAGCAAGTAAAATCATTTTATTTGAATAAGTATAACAAAATGTTGTTTACTGGAACATTTTCGAAGCTGCTGTTTGAATTTTGAGCTTTATTAAATTTATAGTAAAATATCCCTCCCTCGCGTAATAAATTTTGGCGACAGGCGTAAGTAACAGTGAAAAATTGCAGTCTCTGAGTTACAGCTGATAGTACATGTAAGATTTATCTTTTAAAACAATTTTTTTATATATTTAAACAGATATTTTTTGGTAAACTATTTTGTATAATACTTATCATACTGAATAATTCTGGATATTGATAAATAAGTCAAATATTTATATAATTATATTTATGATCATTTATTGTTTTTCGAAGTATACGCCCTCACTATCGACTCATTTTTGTATAGCCTGGGACCATTGTATGAAGCAGTGGATCCAATCTTCAGTAAGGACTTCTTCAAAGGCTTGGACGAACACATTTACCACCGCTTCCGGGCTTGTAAATCGTAAACCTCTAAGCTTGTTTAATTTTCGATCAAAGATGTCGCAAGATGCGACGTCTTAGCTGATGCGTCATCAGTTCTACATTTGAGCCATTCAAATACGCATTCGTTATCTTAGCGGAATATGTGGACGCGAACTCGTGGTGAACAACAAACAGTTTCAATCAGTTGTCGTACGGTATCCATATTGGATTTTGTTACCACAGTCACCGGCCGGCCTTCAGGTGATATTGTCATGAAGATGATCACGTCCGTGTCTAAATTTTCCAAATCACGAATACATAGAGCTGCGACATCTGGCTTTATCACCATATGCCGAACTGAAGTATATGGCAACTCTCTTGTTCACTTAAGCCACAGCAAAATCATAAAAAATCATTGAGCTAAAATGTTCACGAGTTAAATTCATTGTAATAGCGACACACGAATTTATAAGGGACGCCAAAATGAAAAAACAAATGACGGTCTTGCAAATATAAAAAGTAACATGTTTCCATTTTTATGTGATACAGCAAATAAATTTCTCTAATTTTATTTTGTAATTCCATTTCTTTTAAATAGTACATAATAAGAAATGAAACGGCTATTAAAGTTTAAAATATGTAGTAAAGCCTCGCTGTTAGGGGAAACTGACAGTGATATGAATAGGACTGCTGGTCATGCGAATGGTCAAAGGACCACGCTTTCACAGGATCAAGTAGTAAGTAAGTAAAGAGCAGCTTATTACTGATGTATGATCTACATCTGAACTCCTTAATATTACTGAACTGAGCACATGCTTGTTAAAGTGACTACATAATAAAATCAGATATTAAATTGATGAATGAGAGAATGAAACAAAATATACCATTAATTGTAGATCGTTAACTGACCGCAAAACAATTGGAAATTACAGTGTTCATACTTAACATTTTTTTACTGATATATTGACAAGTCATTAAATTGCTAAAATTTAAAAGATTTTTTACATAACTACATACATCTTTTAAATACCCTTGTTCTATTTTCAAAATATATATAACTTCTAAAACGAAAGTGTATTTAGGTATACTGACATTCGAAAAGACATTACAATTTCTTGCGGCTGCTTGTTTGCTCATAAAAGTAAAGTAAAGAAGGGAACATGAACATTTTAACGTTATGACCATAAAACTTTTCTTTGTAATTTAATATAGCCTTTTATTAATTTGCATGCAGAAATAAATATAGACATTGAAATCACAATTTTTCTCAAGCAAATATAATCGATAACAAAGCATAACCGATATTGATTAATATTATTTTGCTAAGTATAAGTATATGAATATAATTTCGAATAAATGCAAATCATCTGAAATAATTAATAAAAGGGCTTGCGTTTCATAAAATGTTTTTTTATTATGTATTTAAGATTTTTTTTTCTTGTTGGACGACAATGTTGAATATAGATTAATTTTACTACTAAAAAAATATTTATATATTCCATGAATAAATACCAACTTGCACTAGTACTGCTGAATATAAAGCTGAAATACAAATTTCCCTAGTGCAGGGTTAAGCGACACGGGTATAACTTGTTAATATAATCGCGTCACTTGGGTTGTCCTCTCAGGCGTATAAGGTACGCAAGCAGCATACAGATGAGGTGCATATAAGATAACCTCTTAGACATCTTAGTTCTTATAGTATTGAGTGTGGAGTTGGGTAGATTTGTGTACAGTGATTAAAAACTCGAATAAAAAGCTCCTTGTTTTCATAACTACCTTTCGCATATGACAATTTTTTTATTATCTTATGTTATTAATGAGTATTTTAGTAAAAATGCTCAAAAGTATTAAAGGGACATGGTTTTTATCTGTCTTCATTGTTGTGGATTGTTATTATAAAATAATCTTTTTGTGTTTCATATTTTGGTACATTTTATGTAACAATAGGCATAATAATATATTTAGGGTATCTATGAAAATCTATGTTATAAGCGTGCAACCGTCATTCTATTAATCAGGACAATCTTTTATCTATTAGTTATTTCAATGCTATCATTATTTATTTACTCATTATTGCATTAACCGTTAAACATTAGAGATTCACAAAGGGCGGACTTACTGCTAAAGGCATTCTCTCGCACTTTCCGATATCAAGTCGACGGCCGCCCTCTTCAAGCCGGTCGCTCCTAGCGGGAGTCCCTCAGGGCTCCGTACTCTCTCCCCTATTATTCCCACTTTACACAAGTGACATTCCGCAAAAGATCCGCAGGTCAGCCTCGCGATTTTCGCGGACTATACTGCCTTATATTATTCAAACATACACAAGGGTCGTATTACCATTCGTTTCCAAAATTTCGCAAAATGTCCCTGAGACATAAACTCCAACAATGCAAGTCCTATGTAAGACCAATTATGGCCTACTCCAGCGTCGTCTTCGCCCACGTAGCCGCGAACAAGTTAAATGTATTAGAGACGGTCCAAAACCGTTTCACCAGAATTGCTACCGGAGCAGAATCGTATCAGCGTAATATCGATCTTCACAGTGACTTCCAGCTGTGGCTCTTACAGCTTCATTGGACACATGCATAGGCTAACAGCATCAACATCAACAGAATCTTGAATAGCTACTATAAAATATGTAAATAAACAATTATATATACATATATAAATAAATATTATATACATGATATATATATATATATACAATATAAATACAAAATGTATATGCGTACATACATAAATTCATATATAATTACAATACATTAACTCTCTGACTACAGGTATCTTAGTAGGTAGTAAGTAGTAATCAACCAAACTTTTAAAACTTTTATTACTGACTTTTCTGATGATATTCGGGAAGGAATTGCAGAGTATATTGAACAGTAAATGATTAAACAAAAATACTGGCAAAGTGAGCTGTAATTCCATACTTATCATAAGATTAGCTGTTGCTCCTTATCACCTATTCTATAAAAAAATAAAATAAAAAGATCTTGTTATTAAATGAAGATCGAAGAAGTTTGCCATGAGATAAAGAGAGATATTGCAATTTATCTTTAACATAATGTAATTATGGATCATTTAAAATGGAGAAGAAAACAAGCCAAATTATAGAATAACGTCTTTGTTGTATGGAATGCCGATTAACCTGAGATCGATATTGGGTAAAATACAAATAATTTATAGAAACACAGTTAATTTTATAACGCTTAGCTTTATGACTTACAGTTATTGGCTTTTGCCTTGATATTTTGAGAATTAAATTATATATATTAAGTTAATTCTCGAAATTATCTATATATACATATATTAAGATAAGATAATCTAAATTGGAAACAATGTAGCCAAGAACCTCACCATAGTTTGTGATATCCATTTAGATCTACCATTTGTAAACAGGTTTATGTTCTTATCATATTATTTAATGCTAAAAATTAAAGAAAATTGTATATTTGTTGACAGTACAGTACATCAACAAGAAAAATTAAAGAAGTGAATATGAAACAACATTCCACCCCAGCTGCAAAAATAAAAACTGCGTGCGAATGACATTGACAAATTGCGCAAAAGAAATTTAATGTTATAAACAGAATTGCAAACATTTACGAAATTGCAAATCGATGCGACCATAAAAAATGGGTGAAAATCAACTTGATTTTATAACAAACATGTTTGTTTTGATTTTCGTTCTCAGGGATGTTAATGTATTTGAATTATAACTCCAAATTAAGGATGAATGATTCATTAAAGTGACAATCACGCATTTCACCTGAACTGTGTTCATGTTTGTCACTCCAAATATCATAAAAATATAAGTGAATAAAATATTAGTAAATTATATGCCTATTAACGTAAATAAGATAAGATATTGTTAACAGTGAGAAAATAAAAGTATACTAAATGTACCGGCATACTAATTTTAATATGTAATTATATGTATAATATAATTAATTAATTAATTCTCACAGTACAGATATTGGAATATCCTGAGGACAGTTATTCATCAAAACATTAAAAAATAAATTGTGCAATTTATTAAAAAGCTTGAATTTGATATATGGTATTCTTACAAGAACAATAAAACATAACATCGTTATTCTTAATACATTGCACAATTTAGTATAATATTATTCATAGAGAAATACGTGAAGTAATATCAGACAATTTGGCACAGATCGGCGACGTTTCATTTCGGCCATAGAACACTGTTACTGTTATAGTTTAAGTTTGAGACGATTCAAAGGTCTTGTTTAAACATCTTTTTATTATTTACATATTTAATATTTTTTAAACTTGTGGCATCTGACTGTCCTCTCATTCTCTCTCTTCATCTTATTGACTCTGCTACTGTTAGTAAAATAGCCACGTTGCAAAACGAATCACGTCCATTATGATGTCTGAAGCCTATGGGCTTCCTACAATGCTATTAGAAGAATATTTTTTTTTTTTTTATTTATTTCACTTAACATCTATCATTACATACATAATAAGTTAGCGTTAGATAAGTACAATTATAAAGATTTAATTATTGCACAATTTAAAAAATATTAATATACACAGTTGCACTACACTCTAGAGAATTCTCTCCAACTTGTGCGATACAAGTCATTTCAATTAGTGACGGTATTACCGTTCCGATAGCTATGGGCGCATGGGAGTGGGGCCCACCGCAACACAGAAATCTACCTTCACAGGCACTCGTCAGGGACACAGATTTTAATTGTTCCAAAACTTGAAGATTAATAGTTAAGATACTATACTAGCCTTGGCTCCCTACTGACGTGCACTCATTATACCATACTATATGAAGTAGAAATAGCGTTGGTTATATAAGTGCATAGAAACAATAGACCACGTACAACTTCAAATATATGAAGATACGTAATAAATTTATTTTGCACTTTTACTAATGAATTATCCAGGTATGTTTCCCTAAGATGAATGAATGTACATATATCACTAATAGGGTCTACTACGGATCTATACACTAAGCATATATGTGTAACGTTTAACTGATATTTTATGCATGTATACTGTGAACATAGTTATATATTCCATCAGTGCTGACCCATTCATACTTTTGCCATATTTTTCTGCAGCATGACACTACCGTGCTATGTTAAACCATGCGCGTAAAGTATCCAGCCAGTGTGATAAACACCCAGTTCCTTTATTGTCAATTAATCCCTCCGGCCGTGACACAATAGATACTCGTATATGTATATGCATCCTCGATAATGAATTAAGATGCAGATGAGGTTTACCATGAGGACTAAAATGGAATACAGTTATATACGGAAAAGTATGTTACGTACGCAGGTACGAGTATAATGTGACAATTAATACAAAATTCATCAAGCCGTTTATTATTTTATGTGCAATGATATGGATAACTTAAAAGTAATGGTAATACTGTTACAGTGGTAGAGCTAGGCTAGGCCAGTTTCTAGCTGGAGAATAAATGGGTCAGCTCGACCGGGGTAGGACCACGCCCTCACAGAATATCAGCGTGAAATAGCAGCATAATGCTGCTGTGTTTCGTCTGGTGAGTGTAGGGATCCGGTAACGAGGAATTCCCACTCAGTTCTCAGGGGTAACAACGCATCTGCATGATGATTTTTTGTCAAAGATAAATGTAAATGTCATGGGCCGTAAGAATCACTTGCCTTCAGGTGCTGTGCGTTCGTTTGTTACAACTAAAGTAATAACAAAAATGGAAAGCCATTCTTCGTGTCCCGCTATTTCCTATTGCTACCGACAATAATATCTGACGCGTCGATTAAATAAATAAATACAATACCCGATTAACAAACTAATAGCACTACCTAGGGCATCAAAAGTACGTAAGTACAAGCAACGTGTTGCACATCGTAAAAATATCTATTTTATAATAATATGACATAATCATGATTTCCTCTCTTGGTCTATGTTGACCACGGCGATATCTTCTGGCTATTATATTATGGCCGTAAGTCATTTGCGTAAACAAAAGTTACGCAGTCGTCGTCCTAATCCGATGTAATGCATGTGTAATATTATAAGATCGGAGGAAGGTTTAGTAGCAGTATCATAAGTATAAGATATAAGACGGGACACGCATCCAACATACCCATATCCCAAAAACGAACTATTCATGATACACTAATATAGATCTTCGGTTGGGAATCCAACCCTGGACCTACGACACAGCAGTCAGGTACTGTAACACACGCATATATAATTATATACATCAGTTTTCACTAAAATGATGCCAGCATTTTTCTGCAAAAAATCAAAAGTGTTTATATTCTATTGAATGGAAATAAATGACTCGAATGAAATCCTTTATGAAATCTGTTCAAAGTTTACCATGAAAAGTAACAGGAGTCTTACAGAACAAACAATCTTCTAACAAAAGTAAAATTAAACTAAGTTGTATTCGTAACTGTGTATAGTTCTAGAGTTAAACCTTATCTGTTCGAGAACTTTCGAGAAAGTTTAACCCATATTAGATAACAATTAAAATTTAAGATTAATTTATCTGGAAAAGAACATTAAGTAACTAGAAATCAAACCCATGATTTTTTTTATTTTAATGAAAAATGAATTATATAAATGATATTCATTGTTGTCTAAAAATACCTATCCAAGAATGATGTTAAATTTAAATAGAGGCCCATTGCTTTCATTGAGCACAAAAGTCGATTGAATTCTGGTATTCCGTTCGTCCGATCGAGCCTTCCCATTTTAGTTTTATTTATTTATTTATTAGGTAAATAAATAAGACGAAAATGGGATTCTAAATCTTAGTCGTAAATATGTGATATAATATATATTACACAAGTCAGACCACGTAGATCTACTTTAGCGTGTGTAGGCGTGTGTACTCGTAGTTGTTACAAAGGTAAGATTTTGTAGAGGAATATTTGTTTATTTAGCAAAAACATCTATTCTGAGAGATGAAAGAAAACAATTTTTTTATGTTTTTGATCTCAAAATTCAATTTATATAAAATAAAAGCAATATTACCCTCGGCACTTATCTTATTATTCTTATAATTCGTACATTGCCACTACCAGCGCATATATAGGATGTAATCTAGTCTAACGGAGGTCTACATTGCACAATCTACGAGTATTACACATTGCGCCACTTGTACTACGAAAAGGATTTGGGTGATTATTCTAAACCACCTGCCCGATATTTACTTCACGGAAGGAAATATTTAACTAAAGCGTCTTGATTACGCACGAAAAGGGAGACATAATTCATAAGGCCCCAAAATACTGTGAGGTCGTTCTTTGATAATCGGATAAAAACTTGATAGTTAAAAACTGATAGAAGCCTAAGGTTACTATGATGTGAAGACGGCAAACACCTGCCTCCACCTCAATATGAGTGTGTAAAGTATTCTAAACCAGCTGATTTAAAAAAGTTAAAATTATACGTAGTACAATCTACTAAAAATTTATTTATTTTATTTGTAGCATTCACATAAATATAATAATTCATTCTGTGATTGTGATTGGAACGCACGGATCATAAATAAAATTTTCCAATTGGAAGATCTCAAGATGAATCCCGAAGGATAACCTCGCTATATTTCTAGAAGAAGTTTGGAGATCATAATTTCAACAAAAATTATGTTCGAGGAAGTACATCTTAAACCGGCAAATAAAAAGATGTTACCAACGACGATACACCAAAAACATACTGATCTACATGTAATTAATATACCCAGTAAATTTAAAACAATTTTAACGTTTTTGATGATTTAAATAATTGTATGAAAACTTTAAATAAATACGAAATATCTGAATATAATGAACATAAAAGTAAACATACAGAAAAATATCAAAAATTAACCATCAAATTAAATGTCATACGCAATTCTTGATAACACAACTAGAAACGAAATATTTTATGTATGTGTAGTGTTGAGGACTGTTTGTTGTAAACTATACGGGGAAGGAATTAGTTGAAGATTTCGTCTTTGATACGTCTCATCTTGTTTGTTACCTATATTTATACCCTATATTACAACCCTACATAAAATATAAATAAATCCCTAATGTATAATTTTTACTAACAAAATATTATAAAAATATAAAGGCATCGACCAATATAACAATAAAATATCGATGCATATTATTATTAATTAATAATGAATATTTCATTATCCTATTACCAAATTAGGTTTAATTTTTATCTTTATTTTATTATTAGCTCTTTCATTAAAACGTGAACTGAACATATTTTTGTAATTATTTTTTTTACTGTAAAGTAAAATAACCATAATTTTAACAAAAACTACAAGGCTATCACGTTAAATGTTTGCGGGAATGTGCACAATTTCATTATTAAAAATATTTACGATTTACTTTTATCACATTGACAATGTTTTTGTTACAAAAAATATGAAGTTATAAAAAAAAAATATTTATTTTAGCTTCATATACAGTATGAATAAAGGCGGTAAATACATAATTATTTAATATTGAGATGATTCTGCCAATCTGCTGAGAAATTGTTTCCGAACCTTTACCTTAAACGTAATAAAAAAATATAATACTTGATTGTGTATGATTAGAAATATTATTTCAAGAACCGCTAATGTGTACATTTGCCTTTCCGACTTCTATTTGATTTGTTATAAAAATATTTAAAGCAAAGGCCCGAAGGAGCATGCTTGGCAATTTGGCAGCATCCGTACCGCACCGTCTCCAAGAAAGATCATTATTTAAAGCAGCTATTGGGGTCTGAGCAACATCGTAACTTCTGTTTATACGTTGTTGTGAAGGCTGTAGATGGTTTTATGTACTCCGCAAACTATACTGAAATAATTAATATGTTATTATGTTAATATGTTATTATTTGAATATGTTATTATGTTAATATGTTATTATGTTAATATGTTATTATGTTAATATGTTATTATGTGAATATGTTACTAATATAATTTTTATATTATACGCTAGCTACTAGTCTTACAAAATATTAAATTTTGACATGGTTAGCAAGACGCGACACTGAGCAAAACCGTGGGCTTATACGGTTTTACCTATTTTTTTACAATTACCTTTTTATTTGCATGAAATTAAAATAAGTACATTGTGGTTAATTTCGTATAAAATAGAAAAATAATATTGATTAACTAGTACCAATCACCGCTCATTTTGTATTAAGACTTAATGTACCCACAAGCCTTAGGTATGACAACGAATGTGTATTTTGTATCTTTGTGAAGTTAGGGTATGGATGTCATAGGCTACAGTGATCATTTATGATATAATCTGTGTGCTCTTTTGACACACAGAATAGATACAGACTACTTCTTCTATCTAGTGATTACCCAGCCTACCACCAACGTCCGTTTTCCGACTGAGTCTTCTCCACTTTGCCAGGTCTTCGGCATCCTCTTTTTAAGATTGTTCTCCACTGTTTCTTGGGCCTACCGCTGGATTTTGGGCCTTTAGTCATACAATGAGGTCATACAGACTACTATTATAAAAATAGCGAACGACATTACATATTAACCGCAATAAAAAATTGCCTAAAAAGTAAAACAACATTATTTCACCTACACAGGCCAATATAGTCGCTACAAGGGCCTATATTTGAGTTCAGTCCCCCTTACCACATGACTTATAAACCACCGAAACTTCACATTTTACTAGTGAGTAGTTTTTTTCTTTTATACACGAGGTAGGAATCGAATGCCCTTGAACATCTATCACCAAAGGAGGTGGAAGGTCCCTAAGTCCTATCGTTTCGTAAATACCTCTGGTGACCGATGATTTCACACAACAGCTTGGGGCGAAAATTCTGTTAAAAGTGCGCAGTGACAGTTGCCGACAAGATGGTGTGGATAAAACTCGGAATTCTGTGGCAATATACGATGATTAAACTTGTGTTACTAACTGATTATGTTTATACGGCCGCTTGGTGTAGTGATTGGGGTAACTAAGTGCTGCAAGTGGTCCTGAGTTCGATTCATAGCCAAAGAACAATATTTATGCACACAAATGTAGCTCTTTGGGTCTCCAAAGACCGCATAAACACCGCATGCCCATACCCAGACGGGTATGTTGTATGGATCTGAACCTTCTTTATATATAACTTTTGAATATATACATTATATTAAATTATTTATTACACTATATTTAGGCACATTTTACGTTTTTTATCATTTAATATTAAAACAAGAAACATGTTACGAGGTAAATTTTAAGATTGCTCTCTTACATCGTCTTAAAAAAAGTCGTAAATGTTGTTCTCTCATAAACGAGCACAATTTTCTGCTTGAGCGGCCGTTCCACTGTAGGAACATGCAAAATTTTACTAGCTTTGTGAATACATCTCTCTATTTAATATTTATGTTATCTATAACAAAAAGCACGTTCGTGTTTATATTCTATTCTACATATTTTATGATTTCGTAGACTTAATGTTTATAATTTAAAGACAAGTTTATTCAATATCATAGCTATGGAGACCAACATCAACTGACTGAAGACATAGAAGCTGGTTTTTTTAAATATTATACACGAGTGCTGCTTGGAAACAGTACAATATTTTTGTAGTCGAAATATGTTCTGTTTTATTTTAATCCTATTTAATGTAACGGTACTTGCTGATTATTGATAGTAATGGTCAGATAAAATGTAGATCTGCACAAAAAAAATATTTACTTTTTTTGCACTTGTATTAAATTATAAAAAATATTATTTAATCGTTTTTGATCATCATATTCACAGCCTATCACTTCCACAGTCCACTTTCTCCTCGCACGCTCCGCATTGCCCACACTCATAGATTGCCAAAAAGCATAATCCTGAGTCACCTGCATCCATCGACTTCTTACATAGTTTTTTTATCTGTATAACAATGATGAATTCGATAAACGAAAAATCTTTGTTTTAAATGAAATGCGTTTTGCTTAGGAGTAATTGTAATAATAAGACAGATTTACAATATTTTGGGAACGGAGACGTGCGTTCACGTAAGATCTTTCGGCAGTCGACGCGGGCAGTGGTGCGGGCGTATCAACGTAATATCGATCTGCACAGTGACTTCTATCTCGTCACCATTCCTGAATATTTCCAGTCTCACTCGCAGCGCTTCTTCGAGAAAGCGCATTCGCACTTCAACCCGCTAGTGGTAAATGCCGCAACCTATGAGCCGGTACCGAATCCGGAAACTAGGAACCGTCGACCCCGTCACGTCCTCGACGAGTCCATCCACAATGGACCCCGGACCGTCACACACCACCTACAACTCGTCGCGTCACCGTCGCCTTCGAGCGCGACGCACTCTTCGCGACACGGCGGACACTAGATACACCCGTGTGTCATGGTGGTTCTCACCGCCCACAGCTTCCAATTGACTAGATAACAGGTGGCGTCCATCATAGGCTAGGTCCGCATACCAAAACCTCGGACGGTCAGTAGTCATCACCATTCATTCTCCACTCTGGAGAATCTTCCGATAGCTAGGACTAGGCTAGCTAGCTAGCTAGGATAACTGGCAACTTGGGCGGCACTATCAGATAGGAATGTGATCAGAGCAGACCGTCACGCTCAGTTTATGAGCGCTTTGTGTAAGTAAGAGAACTAAAAACTACTTAAACAGCTCACGGACCCCTCAGTTCCGTGAGCCCTGTGTCCGATTAAGCTGTAAAAGCCGCATAGGCTAACAGCATCAACATCAACGGAATCTAGAAAAAAAACCTCCTGAATTTTCAATTGCCTGCAACGATATGCTGGTGTTAGTATTTTGTACTTAATATTACTCAATAGATTGTCACAAGACCAACAATGTGTTCGTTGCATAGTGTAATTCTAATACGTATAACACAAAAAGAGACCACCATAGGGCATTAAAGTAATAGTACAATTCGCTTACAAAACAGGTAAAGTGTAAGTTTTGTAACCTATTTTTCAGAAAATTGAACCAGTTGTTGATCTATCTCGTTTCATTCTACAGTGATATAGTAATGTTAAAGTTAAATATAGCTGCGGCATGAATGGAATAGTTCGAACGGAGAAGGACCACGGCCTAACAGAATATTAGCTTATAATATTAAATACGGGCTGTTGTGCATTTAGGGGTCCAAGGGGCCAATTACAGGTATTGCATGTGCAGATTGTGTGTGTTCCATATGGATGCAGATGTCACTTACGCAGCCATAACTTACCATCAAGTGAACGGCGTGTTTGTTTGTCATTATTGGTTTTTTTATAAAATATACTGCGTCTATAGATGTACAAGTTTATTATATTAACAGTCAATGTAAGTATTGATTTTGAATTGCAGTGTTGAACAGAAATTATTATATATAAGTAAAAGTAATATATACGTATATATAAGGAATATATATAATAATATATATGAAAAATATATATGAAAATTTTCATGACAATTCAAATTAAAAAAACAGAACATTTCTTTAATTTGAATTTAGCCGTGACTCACTCCGTTGGTAAAGAAGTGTGGTGTCAGGCTCGGTCGACAGATGGCGGTATAAGGGATGCAATCTACTACGTGGGTAAAGCGGGGCTGTCATTGTCTGAGAGGTTTGAAAGATATAAGAGTGTAATTTATTATTGTGTTCAAGTGTTAAAAAATATTGAAGAAAAGATTGAGATTGTGAATAATAAACGTTAAATGTCGTTTCTTTGATTACAGAGCACCACATGGTTTTATTCACCGACAATAATAGAAACAAACATTATATATATATATATATTTGATTGAAATAATAGAATTACAGGGAAAAAAATATCGGCTTATATATACTGATTTGAACTAGCCATCTCTAATAAGCTGGTGTACGTTTATCGATTCGATGGTGCATCTCCAGTATTTTGGGCCATTATTACCCTATTAGAGAGAAGAACAAGAAGAGAGTAGTATAGTAGCTAGTCCCTAGCTGCAACTTGAATGGGCCGTCTCAACCGGCCCTCACAATATACCAGCGTGAAATAGCAGCATAACGTTGCGGGATCCTTTCTGCATGGAGGTGTAGGGATCCTAGGACCCACTACTACAGCTTATTACTGGTAAAGAAGCCTTCCATCTCAGTGTCAGGGGTTAGAAGGTATTTGTGTCTTGAAGCTTTGGTCAGGTTAGATGTCATGGACCGCTGCCATCATTTAGCATCAGATGAATTATGTTTGTTAATCATGCTTAATATTATGAAATATACTTTATTGCACAACCTAAGCTGTTTTTGTAAAACAAGCAACTTTTGAAACTTTTGAGAGATTTTGTTATTTATAATTAATCGTTTTTTTTACTGATTGTGTATATAGATATAGTTTTATAATCCAAATACGCCATCTGTTGCACTAAGATTTAGGGAATATATCATCTCAAATTTGAGTACCTACTAAAACCTAAAGCTGCTGTGCAATTTACTAACACTTATAAAGTAACACTTACAATAATGAAAATAATAATACTATATTTAATATTCGTCCTGTGGTGCCGGCTCAAGGGCCCCTCACCGTATCTTATTCTGTGAATTTCGAAAAGACTATAAAACGGCTACAATAATGGGTACGATATTTGAAGTAACACATTTTACATTAATTTTACTCAGACTGATAATTAACAATAGTTAAAATTACAACCTAGCATCAGTTACTAGACATCTTATTTCCAGAGGGAGTCATAGATGCAATGACTAGAGTTCAGTAGTGAACTAATAAGAGAATGGCATGTATAAATAACTTTTTTTTTTGCACCTACCAACATTTTATCTCACTCACCCTGGGTTGAATGGTAAAGAATGCGCGAAGCATTAAGTCCGCTCATTTAAGAGATAAGACGAAGAAATAAATAAAATAAGTAAATATTGCATAAACATTTGGAAAATGGACAATTGGAAATTCAAGAAAATCGTTCTTTTATTTCTAAACGGAGCAAATCATTAATTACAATTTAAAGCGGTAATTTATGCTTATCGTAGCGAGCACCTGCTCGCTGCCCTGCTCGGGGCGTAGGAAAATATGCAAGGAAATATGCATGTCTAAGAAATAAATAAAAAAATATCCTGAAGACACGTGGAGTCACGCCCTATGCCGGGCCTATACCAAACAATAGGATCAATATTTTATGAGTGTAGCTTTACTTTATTACTGACCAGAAATTGTAGCTGCATCTATATTTTAGTTAAATATAGAAATATAATGTTGAATATTAAAAAGAAAATCAACAGCAAAAAGTAACATGATTTGATTTTCTTTATGTACAACAGTTAATGCTGTTAAATACTTCGTTTAGGGAATTGCGTCAGAGATTTCAGCCGACTAACAATACAAGCCGAATCTGAGTTGAATGATAATCAGCTTTTTCTCCGCTTGTTTATTTAATTATAAGATTTATTTTTAAATTTTAATGTAATAAAAAAAATAATAAAGATAAATAGAATATTAATTTATTCAATAAAGCAGTATAAATTATAAAATATTTTTAAATATGAACCTAAATATTACTTGACAGAAACATAACGATACTATAGAAAACAATGTTTCCTAGTTTCAATTATTATTTTGCAATAACGAAAATTTTATGGAAAAGTTTACTAACGCAATTTCTTGAGAAGATGTATTATATTATTACTATTATATGTAAAAAAAATATTTAAAAATGTATAGTATTTATTTATTTAATTATAAATAATAAATACTTTACATTACATTTATATAATATAGTTTTTTATTATTGCCTGAGGGCTTTTACAGGTTCACCGGGTTGAGATGTGACTGAGCGCTTATGGCACTCAGTCGAGGCTTCTATATATGGGTAACCAGCACAAGGGCTCCCGAGAGGGAGCCTCGGCTTGTACCGCTACCCTGTTTCGCGAGAGCGTCTGACTTAATGGTGCCCGAGCGGGCCGAACCTCGGGCCGGGCTCGGTCAGTTGCTTCTGACAGAGGATTATCTAAATTAATATCGCTATTATTATTAACTAACTGTACCACCACTTCGGAATGCGTGGGCGCTGGAGAAGAAGCTATATACAGTCTACTACTCTTACTACTCCCGGTGGGTAAAGTCAATCGAAAATAGCATGAACCGATGTTCAATGCTTGCCATTCACTAGGACATTCACAACATCTTAATTTGTAAAGATTATCAACCAAACTTCAAATAACTAAAAAATCATATGCCATCGACATAGGACTCTTGTGTCTACGGTAGATTTTTTAAAAAATGAATATATTTCTATACACATCTTATCGTTTTTTAAGTGCTCTCAGTCGATGCGTGCCTACAATCCTCTCTGTCGTAAACGGCTTCTGCCCCAGATGGTAAGCGCACAAGTACTCACATTTTCCTCAAAATCACTTATTGTTTGTAATTGGTCGGTACTTTCTCTACCATCATGCTGTATCTCTTGAATAACAATTGACTGCTTGTCTAAGCACTGTTGTAATAAAAGCATTTATTGTAATTCTCTACTCGATTAGTACCAGTCACAAGTGACAAATTTATAGATGGATATTTGTCTTTATTAAATACTATATGTAGCTATGATGATACTGTATTGTTCCGTAAGCTATGGTCATTATAGCTTACAGAACAATAATACGAGTAAAACATTATAGACAGTTAGATATCATGCATACGTTTTTCTTAAATTGTATTTAATTTATTAATTTAAATAAAATGTATTTCTTCAGTGCAATTGACAATTCAGTTTCGGACGGCATGCACCTCGCCGGTCGTGACCGCCGCTTCCTTGCATAATAGAATCACTTTGGTCTAGACTTTATTCTATTAGTAAATGCCGTAAAACCTTTTGGTATTTGATTTCAACGTTTTATAACAGAAAATTTAAAAGTATGGGACTTTTAAATTTTAAGTTATCAGATGAACACTAAAGGACCTTTTCCAATAACCATTCTTAACAAGTATAAAAAAATAAGTCGATTGAATACGAAAAGAAAAGACAATAGACTGCTTCTTCAGTTTAGATTAGCGCGAAATAATGTCATTTGGTAAAAATAACTGTAAACAAAAATACATCTACTCAGTGTATATTCTTTATGTTGAATCAATAACACACAGGGTTTTACTACTACTACTACAAATTATAATAAAACACGTAATTCTGAACTAGATAAACAATAAAATTAGGAAATTGTTTATTAATAAAATTATAATAGAATATGTAGGGTAATACCAGATTAAAATAATAAAGTATTTATTGCATAATAAAGGATTTTGTTTGGGACTGGAAATTATCGGATCAAAAAATTGCAACAAGTAGTTTTGACAGTCCTCTCTTGATGTCAACCTAAACTACCTAAAGAATTCTAAAGAGACCGAAACAGGTTAAAATCTGAGGATGCAAGGTCAGGGGTATATGGTGGATGCATTATCATTGCTCAACCATGCTCTCTCAATATTTGCCAAGTGGCTAAACATGTGTGTGGTCTGGCGTTATCATGATGAAAAACTACACGGTTACTGGTGATCGATTTCGGTCGCTTTTTCTTTATTCTTTATTTAAATCAGCTGCTGGAAGTAGAGATCAAAATCAATAATTTTGCTTAGCGGTAAAAGCTCATAATGAAAAATGCCCTTCCAATCCTACCAAATACACAGCATCCCCTTATTGCGAGTTAATCCAGGTTTTCCTATAGCCTGTGGAGCATGAGGGCCCTTTGTCCATGATTTTTTTCATCCATTCTGGTCATATCCAGACTTTTTCAAATGACTCAAAACTGTTTCTTGTGTAGTAGTAGCTATTTCGTAACTACTAATATGTCGATCTTACTCTACGTTTTTTAAAAATAGTATCGGCTTTGTCTGTAACGGGTCACAAATGTTTTATCGCGTTTTTCCATTTTTAGTTATAAAACTTCAAAATGTATCGAATTTCTTCGTTGGATTCGCTCAATTTGGCGGACAGAAAAACAAATGAAAAATGGCGGAAAACTGGTTTTATTTTTTAGATTTCTGTTTCTAATATATTTTCTATTTAATGGTATCAAAACCAGCCAGATACAAACAGTACCCGGACCCATTATATTAACACATACATTGTATTGTTCTTATGATTCACGGTTCATAGTTTAGGGATTCATCAAGATGCTGAGTATACACTTTATATTATTTCCGCTTATTACGTATATGAATTTGTTTTGTGTGTGCATTTCCTTATTTTATTTCCTTCAGATAATACCACTATTTTCAGTTAATAAATAGAAATGACAAATTGGCAATTTTCTTCGATTCCCAACAATCAGCCTGAGAGTTTGCGCAGGCCATACGTTGATGTCACTTCATTTGCGGAACGCTGGTTGGAATATGAAAAGGTCAGTTGTCCTTACCGTTTAGGATTTTTTGTCACCTTCGGAAATTTATTCATTTTGGTAATGTCGGCAAGATGTCAACTCAGCGTAGTCATTATCTAGGACTAACGTCACTAAACTACCTAACTTGAGATTTGATATCGTGTGCACGTATATGAGGCTACCTGTATTGGCCCCGCGTAGCGTCACTTAGAACATCACGACTTCATGTCCACGTCTAAGAGAGGAAGTATGGGTGTTAATATTGACAGTTAAATCAGTGATGTGGTCGGAAGTGTCTTGGAAAACAACATCAGATTGTGTTGACTCACTGGCTCCCAGGCTCAACCTCACCCAACCTCAGTCTTAACATTTTCTGTAACTAGAACTTAAGAGTAAGAAGAAAATTTTCATGCAAATTGCAAAATGCAAATTTTACTAAAATAAAATATTCGTGATTTTGTCTTATTATCATTATATTTAAAAACATTATTGAAATTTGATGGATCGTTTTCATATTATTGTCGTATTACATGATGTCATAGAGATTTATTTGTATTGTATAAGCAATATTTTTCAATAAATTGGAAGTAATGTCGATTATCATATAGAAATTAGAGAAAGTATGAAAGGTCTGTCATAATTAAAATCAAAAGAGGCGATTTTACACATATCGCAACAGTTCGCTAGTTTCCACTTTATACATGAGGTTGCAATACCCATCGTGTAATTAGTTTTATGTCGCATACTATGTAACAGTGGAATAAAATCAAATCCTCATATTTAGAAGAAACTTTTGCCTGTCACCTCAAATATAGTTAAAATATCAAGAATCACCAGTCAAAAAATTTATATTTTAACGAAATTATCAAGTACTCTATAATTTAAAACAGTTCACACATGTGGTTAAATTAATTTTTCATAAACATTATAGATACGCTTTCTTATGTAGCATTTTTAATCTAGTACATAGTTTAAATGAAACTTACATTATAAAGAAATATTCATTTATTTCGATCTATTCTAATGTTATAGAGTTGGAGATGTTTAGTATTTACTTGGTATTTTGTATGTATGGATGCGCAGATTTCGTTTTTAGGAAGGTTCTGAGCTGTATAACTTTTCGTTACGATCCTAAGGAGCAGAGGAGCAATCATAAACGGTAACCATCTGGTGAGGCGTAGCTAATTACGGGAAACGACAACGGCCGGCATCACGGTTGCGACGGCGGCGACGATTAACAAGATGTGAGAGCTGATGTGAATTACCGAAGTACCATTCTATACGGCTCAGTCACGTGCCATTGTTCGCCTCCATATGCAAGAATTGTATTTAAAAAAACATTGTTTTGTAGATTGTGTTGATTAATTTCATTAATATTTTTTCGTTATGTAGGAACTAGTATTTTTGGCTTAATATACTTAAATGTTAGCTTATAGTTACATTTAATCAAATTAATTTGTAGGTTTTTTATGATTAGTTGCTTTATAATCCAAATTTAATAAGAATGTAGATGCGGGCCAACAACTGGAAATTTAAAAATAATCACCAGTTTTCACATTTGTGACATTAAATACGAGTTCGAACAGAAACCCTCAGATATGGGTCTTAAAACTAACCACAAACTCAATGATATATTGATATGTTTGATCAAGCCTTTGAAATCAAAATCAGGCCTTGTCCAGTGGACAAATAACGGCTGTAGATGTGTAGTGCATATCCGTTTCCTAGTATACATATATATAAATATATATATACGTAATAAGTTCAATAGTTTGTATTTTTCCCTTGGTGTTGTTTTATTTATTTATTGTAACAATATTCAAATTAAAGGATCGAAATTGCATGCCAAGCAATTTGGCAGCATTCGCATTGCCCTGTCTCCAATATAGACCGTTATTTACAGCAGCTATTGGGGTTCAGACTACGTCGTTACTTCTGCTTAAATGCCCTGTTGTAAGCCCTAGATGGTTTTTGCTACTATCAGACACATTTTTGTAACAAAGATAAATGTACACTACATTAACTCAATTTGCACAATTATAAATTGCCGAACTATTGTACATTAAATAGTAGTAATCAATTCAAAACCAAATATATACACATTTTTTATGAGTCAAGGGTTAGGTGAACTGCTTTTGAGTTGATGAGAGAAGAAAACTAACTAATGAAGAAAAGCAACATATGTCAGAATAACGACCACGACAAATATGCGAAGGAAAATAGCTTTATTAATATTTGTTATCAAATTAAAAATCAAAATATATATTTGTTACTTCTCCTCGCTTTCCTTAAAAACAATGCCACTGAGCTTAGATCTTTAAAATACTTTTAATATTACTAGTTTTAGATATTTATATAACGTCTCAAATAAAAAATAAAAAATTAAACAATATTTATTCCAACTTTTAAAGTTTATAAAGGTTTTTTACAAGTTCTCTTTGTTTTACCCACTTTACAAACATCATTTAATTTTGAAATTTCTGTGAATTTCAATTTTAAGTGCTAATTTAGCAATTTATATAGGCACGCACTTAAAAACTTGCTCTTTATAGAATGGTTTTGCCATCAACCAAACAAAAGTGCTTTACATTTTATAATATCATTAGAAACCATATTATATAAAAACAGTTATTCTTGATCAGTATATAACAAAAATAGGATAAAAATAGGAAACGTAAAGAGTCAAGAGGTCCCTCGGTACTGAAACTAGACGGGTTCCTGATCGATTAGCATGAAACCTATAAAACGTAACCACTCTGGGATGACAGTCAATCAATATATATCAATAATTTAAAGGAATAATAATAAACTTCTGATAATAATGGCGATAGTTGAGTGAAGACCTTGAGTATCAGACAAAGATACACTTATAATGCACCTTGTGAGAATTTCTATATGACTTAGACATTACTACTTGGTATTAGGTCTATGTGGTGTCTTTCGTAAAAATACAACAATGTTGTATTTTTACAAAAGACGATAATAATTCTCCGTAATTTGTCATGTTGGACGTTTATTACATGCCAAACTTCGGCCGCATGTCTATGGCTAAAAGTACTTGTAGAGATAAATTAAAAAAGTTATTGGCAGTTTGCTATGTTAAAATATTTTTCAAGCAGGTTTAATGATATTTTGGCAAAAAGGTAAAAGACGTGTAACCCAACAGATATTACCATTAAAGTTTCTGGCATACGTTGCTTGTGTATTTTTAAATATATATATATTTATATATATATATTACGTATATTATTTTAAAAACTTCTTTCGATTTTGCGCCATTTCACATATTTTTTCATGTTCATTATAAAATTACAATATGGGATTGCAGCGATCGCCTTGCATAAAGTGGGTATGGAGCCGCCGGTCATATTTCAGACACTTCAAAAGCTTGGTGTCAGCCGTATGTTCGTATATTGTACTATCAACAGATACAACAACACTTCCTCTGTCAAAGACCTGATATACATATATATATATATATATATATATATATACATACTTTATATATTATACTACTGAATATTGGTCACGACAATTTGATATAAAATAAAAATAAGTTATTTTCCTTCTTAAATTCAATTCATTTTATTCCTCTATAATTATCATGGTCTTGAACATCGTCTTGCTACTTAAAAATAGACACCGGATAACTGTTTCTCCATTCGAGTTTCGCCAGCCTTGAAAAATAAATACAACCATTCTTCACTGGTACACAATCCGGGCTGACAAACTATTCATCCTTCGAATATTTTTTTATAATATAAAAGGTGACACACTAGCATACAATTCATATGCTGGTAAGTGTTCACTAAGCCGTGAAAAAAGGTATAATAATAGGAAAAAAGGGATGCACATGTACTGGCACCCCTGTGGACTAATATGGAATGCCCTGTTCCGTGTAATTGGATACGCAAATCCCTTCGCTACCAAAATGAAACACTGCAACGTTGTGTTGCTATTTTGCACTGGTATTCTGAGATGGCATGAACTTTCCCTGGCCGATCAATTCTTGTTGTAGCTACAAACTGTAGTGATAGAGTTTGGACGCTGCAATGTCCAAACGCTGTCTTTTTTTTATTACATAGAGAGTAACAAACGAGCACACAAATCATCTGATGGCAAATAATTACAGCGGCCAATGATATCTGGTAATACATTGTTAACAATACATTGATCCTTGGCTAGGAATCATAATGCAGATGTGTTGTTACCCTTGAGAACTGAGACGATCTCTATACTCACCATACGAAACCCATCAGCATTATGCTGCTGTTTTACAACGGTATTTTGTGAGGGTGTGGTTCTACCCCGGCCGAGATGAACCATTAACCCTGCAGCTACCAATAATCTGCTGTGTAGTTGTACCACTGTTAAATAAATATTTTTTAGCATTCTTCACTGTCTCGCTTCCCACTTCGACATAATTTTTAGCTGCCTAGAATTCACCACTAGATATTCTCTTTATTCAGTAACCACTATAACATAAGGCACTTAAGCTATTAAATTATTATATAAGTAGGTCGAATTTGCGTCATCATTTTTTATGTTTACAGTGTACTTCTACTTTTTTTATCATATATTATTTTTCATATGTACGAAGTGATATATCTTATTTTGCTACAAAATCATATCATTTCTTATACATAAATTTATTTATGTTACTTTTTTATATCTTAGAACATTATATAAATAAGTAATAATCTTTCTGATCAAAACTGGAATAAAAAACTAAACATGCAGAAGAGCTTATTAAATACCGAACGCTTAGTGAGCTTTGTATTCCATACATAAATGTTAGAAAGTAGTTTTCGGCCAAATGCTATATTTCTAAATTTCTAAATGAAAATTATAAAAAAACGATCTCTCATAAATTGTTTTCTCCGTCGAAGCTGCGTGACTGACTATGTTCGAAAACCTGTAAAGTAATAAAGTCGCTTACTTATGTAAGCTACAACTTTTTATTATTTACTTACTCTTATTTATGCTAGCTAACGGTTTTTTCTTACTAGCTTTTAAGTAATCTAGGACAACAGTCTTACATTTCAGGATGTGCGTGTAAATATTTATATTTAGTATTTTTTATAGATCAACATAAAACTAACTATTAAATATGTACTATATATCTATCTATATTAATTACTATCAATAAACGATTATTTATAGAATGGTATTATCAATTTTTTTGTCTTTTCTTACAAATAGCCTACTGCTTGCTTGACTCCAATCCCACCCTTTGTTAAGAAGTGAATATATTTGAGACAGTTGGTATGTTGAAGCTTGACTAGCTTGCTGTGGTAAGTGTTTATTTTGTCCGCCTTTATGTGGAATTGTAAGTTATTAGTAACCTACAGTGGTCATATTTATAAAGTGTTAAATTCATGGAATTCTGTAGGTGATTCGATATAAATAAATATATAATCTAACCGTACGGAGATTAACGAAAACTCATCGTGGCTGAAAATTTATACTCTCAATATCGTTGCCGTAATTACTTTTGAATATTCGTAAGCCAGTAAATCTCTCTCAGCGAATGTGTTTTAAATTTTAGTATAAATATGAAAAACAACAATTTTAACCTCTGATTTAGCACCTGAAAAATACTAAATATATAATACAACAATAGCAATTGATTAAGAAATATTTAGTGAGTATTTTTTTAGACTGAATTCGTATAGATAAAAAATTCTCTTATAGATTATTGACTATAATAGCAACAAAGATAGTTATTAGTGATACGAAATACGCTGTGGTTCAATTATCATGTAATAATTTAAAATTACCAAATTATAATCGAGCAGAAAATTGGCACGTTAACTAACATAACAAATATGATGGTACTTAACGTTGTATTGAATTTGTGTAATAATATTGTCTTTTTTGAAAAGAGTAAAATAATTTCCTATATTTTATTATATCGGACATTTACTTATTATTACATCCTAAACTTCGTTTATCAATGTGTCTGTCCGTTCGTCATTGTTGTAAAAATAAACTTTTAGAATTATTAGTAGTTTTCACTGGAAAAAAAAATATAAAAAGCAGCTTTTATTTAACATTTGTAAAGTAAAATATGAACATAATAAAAGGCTTTTTAATAATACCTTTAAGACCATAAACTTCGTTTTCCCGTATTATCAAGATAATTATTTCAAAAGTTCAGATTCTTGTATCTTGCAGAACTTTAATATTTATCAATTCCCATAACACACATTGTTTTAGATTATACATCTAGAAAGATTATAGAGAAAATTGTTGATTAAAGATAAATCGAGATCAAGCAAACTTGATAAATTTTAATAAAGTTTACAACATCTTTGTCTGTTTACTTTAATTTTTGCTTCGCCTATTATAAAATCAGATTATACGTAACTAGCAATTCCATGCACTCTACGCATTCATTTCATATGAAGGTAATGTAATGTCCTAAATGTTATTTTTTCACGCTATTACCTTAAGTAGTGCCTTCCTGCGCTTTATCACTTTTTAACAATGGTAGAGCCGCAATTCAGCTAGTTTCTAGCAGCAATATAAGTGAGTAGGCTCGATTGGGGAATGACTAAGCCTTCACATAATAACCGCGTAAAATTACAGTATAATGCATGTTTCATATGTTGAGTGTAGTAATCTGGGCACCTTAATTACAGATACTGAGGCATTTCACCTAAATTCTCAGAGGAGACCACGCTTACGCATCTTGATTCTTTCTTGAAGATGAATGTATATATATATATATATATAGGCCGCAGTTATAACGTATCATCAGAAATCACACGAATCAGAAATAAGTAACTTATGTGTGGTAAGTTAAATTTTAAATTTAAAATTAACGCGTCATACAGACACCATACTAAAGACATCAGCGAAAACTGTTGATTTTCTCAATAACTCAAAAGAATTTAAACGTCACAAAATATGAATACGAATGATATGGAATAAGCATATGTATTCTCCTCTATACAATATGCTCTCAGAATGTAGAGAGAATTCAGCGGGTACTTATAAGGCACTTCACTTACACTTTGAACGGTATTGCAAATAGAAGGACTAAAGCTGTTTATTATCTATAAAGGTATGTATACCTTAATACAAGCGTTGTTACTTTCCCGTAATAATGTTTCTCTTCAAAGTTATGACTCGTGGTCAGTTTTGGTGTATCATCATAGTGTGTGAAATTAAACGTTCTACCACCGCCCAAATCTACCAATATCGCAATTCGGCTATTATCTGTGCAGAAATACCTTTGATATGACACTGATCAATCTCTGGTAGCCTAATATTTATTTTTTTACGTGACTTTACATTGAAACTAGTTTTGTGTATTTAATAACATTAGCAATCGATTTATTAAAAGGACGAAATGTTGTGGTATACATAATTGAAGTTTTTGGCATTAATGTATTTTAATTATTTTTTTCTTTTAATTTGTGTAAAAGTAAATTTGTAATAATCAAGAAACTATGCTAATATTAAAAATCCTTTACTAAATATTTTTCTTTTCAGAAGTAAGTTTTACAATATTTCAATACATAAAATAACGTCTGCAGCATTTCAAATACACGAAAATATTAAAAACCTTTTGTTGAGCCGTATATGCGCCAGTCAATTTGTATTATGTAGCATACTCGTATGCTACTCACGATTTATGACTTTTCATAAAAATTTTCTTAAATTTTACTTCTTCGATTGTCGGCGCATTACGTCAAGTCTGTAAGGACTACTATAAGGATACTTCAGAAGACTTCATCTCTTTATTCCATCAAATGCACATCGACTCCATTTCCTCATTAATCACAAGACTCTTCTTAATTTGCATTCAACCACAATATTTTAATAAAATATAATATAATGAATAAATAATATAGCATTTTACTGTAGAAAAAATATATAAATATATATCATCACACATCTCTTCTTATGATAAAGTTGTTTTATAATTGTACAAATATTTTCTGGATCTGCGCTAATTTTACTGAGTTACGTAATTCAAAACTAATTTTAAATAAGTACCCAATAAAAAGCTAGCAACAGAAGCGTTGCGGTGAGGTTTTAATACCATTTAATTATTTTAATAAAAATGAAATTTGAACTGAAGATGTGAGAAATATTATAAATAATTACTTAAAAAATTAATTTGCTAAATGCTCTATTCAATGATAACATATTGGACAATAAAACAAACTGACACGTAACGTAAGCAGTTATTGTTGATTACTTGTGTGAAATTTTCGGACCACACACGGCAGTTATCCCCAATAGAGTCTAGAGCACTTGATAATGCAGAGATTCGGGGCGAAACAAATGTTATATATTTGTGTTGTTGAAATATTTTATGTTTAAAAGGTAGCATTTTGGTCATGTTTGATGGTGGAGACTAGAAACCGAGGATACAGTTTGAATGAAAAAACTGGCATTGCTTATACATACCGACAGACACATAACACATACCAATACATTACACAATCGATTACACGTTGTGTACCATTACACAATCGATTACACAACCTACTATGTCTACATCGCCAAGGAATTGGGGGAGTATTCTACTTTTATCTACCTATAAATACTTCTGCAATATAAGTAACATTCCAGTCCAGCGGCATGGATTGGGGTTTTTTCTTCATTACACTTCCTACACAACCATGCCACGCACGTAAATAAATGTACTTAACGTGATACAAGTGCATTTATTTGCGTTTACATTTTCTAAATACCGAAATAAATAACAGAAATAAAAAAAATCTGTAAAAAAAAGATTTCTTTTTATATATATATATACATAAATAATTTCTAATTACAATAATAGAATTTCCTTGAACTACAACTTCTTTTGTTTCCTTATACAAAATTTTAAACCTTGTGTGATTCACACCACTAAAATTTCGTTACACGTTCTCAAATGTTTGTTGCGTTAATTCTAACCTGCTTAGGTAACTTGTTAAGGAAATCCTCGCGGAAGGCTTCAAAGAACGATGCGGAGGCTAACAACATGAGTAGAATATAAATAACAATCAATCAATACTTGAATTGTCTACAGAGAAATATTACATAGTAACGGAATAGCTCTAAAATTGAAATAAAGAATATTAAAAAAATACTAGTAATAGATAAAGGAAGAATTGTCTTTAAGCATTGAGTTATATTAGACGAGAAAATATGCAGCAGTTTTCCGCCAATCAAATTTAGACGTTGTGTAACTTTTTAATAATACAATGAAATGGAAAACTATTTAAATATATAAGAGGGAATATAATTTAGTATGGTGGCTGATGACAGACTGGCACTTCATCATGATTAAAGTTTAAGGTACAAAATTGATATATATATATATATATATATATATATATACATATATATATATATATTTATATATTTTTATATATGTATATATTTTGAGATAATTAAAGTTATGTTTAGAATACGCAATCGTACAATGATGTTCGTTTATTTTCTGAGCAAAAAATAAGCGGCATGATAAATTGAAAATGAATTACACGATAAACGTAAAAGGCAAATGAAAGATTTTAAAATTGGTCCGTCGGGAAATTAAAGAATATTAACTCTATTTCATTTAAACATGAAAAAAAGTTTGTAATATTACTTGTTCTTTATATATTATTATATAATACCATGGATATTACCAATACATTGTGTTAATATTGTCTCAGACGTAATTTAGAAACCTCAACGGACGAACATCAATTTACAGGTTAGGTATTTCAAAACAGGACCTTGTGTTGGCAGTCAGTAAAATTTATTGTAATTTAACTCCTAAACCTTATTGATAATTATATCTGAAATGAATAGAAGTATTAATTTTGTTTTTTTTTATTGCATTGAGAGAAAGAAACGGCCACACAGTTCACATGATGGTAAGTGATTCCTGCGGTCCCTTACATCTACATTCATCCGTCATGACAAGAAATCATAAAACTGATGCTTTGTCACCCTTGAGGACTCAGATAGAATGCCTCGGCACCAGTAATAAAAGCTCTCCGGATCCCCACACTCACCAGACGTAACACAGCAGGATTATGCTGCTATTGTACGCAGCGTATTCTATGAGAGCGTGGTACTCAAATCGAGCTGATCCTTTCATTCTGCAGCTAGGAACAAACTGCAGTGTGACTCTTCTACTGTAAAAATAAATAATTGTATAACAAATTTGTTCCCACAACTATATAAAATATTTTCAGTAGACACCTTACGACTCGTAAGATTCAAGACGATTATTAATTTACAGTCAGGGACATACTCAATAAAAAGACCTGAATATTTTTCTATTATTAAGCATATAAAATTAATTATTTTATATTAACTGTTTGGTACATATTTGTCAAATATTAAATGTATATTAATTACTTTTGTTATATTGTTTTTTTTCAGCAGCAGCTCACCCGATGGTTAGTGATTACCGCCGCCCATGACCATCCCCTACATCAGAGGGTTCACAAATGCGTTGCCGGCTTTTAAGAAAAGTGTAGCCTCTTTTCTTAAAGGTCACTAAGTCGTATCGGTTCGGAAACACCGCTGGCGACAGCTGATTCCACAGATTAGTTATGCGTGGCAGGAAATTTCGCATAAAGCGCACAGTCTATAAATATAATTAATTAATCTTTATAGTGCTTTTACTTGTTTAGTAATTACTTTACCCCGAAGTACTATTGACAATAATTAATCAAAGTCCAAGTTTAACTTTGAAAACATTATTTATAAAACGCTAATAAAACTTGATCTATAAATAAGTTGCTATCAAATATGATAGTCGATTTCCAACTACTGCTATTTGTTGTAGAAAATCCATGTAACAGAAATATACAGAGACTAGAAAATGGCTGAAGATCGAATAGATCAGCTCGGTCGGGAAAGGGCCACGTTTCGACAAAATATCAAAATCAGGAAAAAGTGTCAAGAGGATACTGTGATTCATATTAGGAGTGATGAATACCGAAAATCTAATTATTTACATTGATTGTCAATTTTGCAGTTTACAGTTCCAACCCTATAGGCATGCTATGATACCGCCTAGTACGGACAAAAGACAACCTTTTATTCAGATCAACCTTTGTATTCTTAATTGTATCAATTATCTTTACCAAATAATGTTACCTGCATAATATATACCGCTGTACGATTGTAGATATAATTTTGTATATTAATAAAGATTTTTTTAAACATATAATTATTTTTTCTTACGGGTCATTATATTATATGGTTCTATGCCCGTTGCCAACTATTGGGCTAGTCTATAGGAATATGATTCAGGATCTCGGCACTTATGGATCCGGACTATGTGTAGGGCTGATCAATTGCCAACAAACTGATCATAAACAACTTTCCTTAGTAAAAACGCAACGTTTTTTTTTAACAAGATTCTAACAAATTTTTAGACCGGTAAACAATGTAAGTGCAGAATAATAATTTTTATATGAAATGTTAATGATGATTTTTACAGACTATGGGCTATTCGATTTTTATTTCGAGTGGTTTATGATACCAGGCTTGCGGCCTAGCACTTCGAGTGTTAATCGTTTACGTTATTATTTATTTCCATGTTTTAGATTTTTACATGTAGTTTTGTTTATGTGTAATCAATCACAATTCACAAATTAATGCAATTTGACAAGATTTTTGTAGAGTGGAGTTATACTGCAAGTTTTTCCTAGAAAAATGGATCTACTCTCGCTAGCTTAAACATGAATTTATGGACTATTGGACCACAGATTACGCCCTAATAGAGTACCAGCGTTAAATAGCAGCAGAACGCTGCTATGTTTTTTTTGTGATGGCAGAGTAGGAGTAAGCTTAGTTACAATATCGAATAATTGATGAGGATGAATGCAGGTATTTATCGGCTCCAGTCATAATGTACCATCAGGAGGACTGCGTGCTTGTTTTTCCCCTTTTTTTTCATAAAACTACAGTTACAAATAAATAGCGCTTCTAAAGCTTCAATACTTTTAACTTATATTATTTTGATTAATTATTATTGTTATTTTACTTATTTATTTATTTTTGGTTTGAACTCCATATAGAAGTGAGATTTTTTAGCAAATAAAATGTACCAGATTTCATTTATTAAAAAATAAAACTGAAGCTAATACGTTCAAAGGAATGAAAAACTAATACAGACAGGTTAGAATTTGATCCGCTAAAGGTGGATCAACAGCAGCTATAAAAGTAAATTGAATTGCCCTCCGAGCTACTGTTTCTTGTCACAAGAACCGATAGCTGATTGCTTCAATTGATTCTTCGAAATTTATTTATGTTTTATATATAATGTTTAGTTACCAGCTATTTTAAATTTTATATTTTTGTAAATAATAATAGGCCCTTACATATTAAATTGGTGTGTTATATGGAAAAAGTAAAAAAATGATTTTTTTTATGAAATTATATATTTAATCAATCGTAGTACTCGGTACCATTATTACCTATGCACTTTCACCATTTTATAGGTAATTCATTGATTCCATTGCTGAAAATATTTTGGGAGCGAGAATTAATAAAATCTTTGAAAGCGGTTTCCTGTCTCATCGGAAATTATTTTTTTCCATGCAAAAAATTATCTAAATTCCGAAAAAACGTGATAAGGTCTAGAGCAAGGTCCGGCGACCATGGTGGGTGTCGGAGACATTCTAATCGCAGCTCCTCGAATTTAGCGACCGTCTGCTGTGAAGTATGGAGTCTAGCAGTGGGCTAGAAGCAATTGACCAGTCCCAATTGTTTAACGGCTAGCTTCCCATCATAGCTTGCGATATTTGATAAAACAGATCTTCCGTAATCGTCTGTCCAGATCTTGGGAAGCTGTTGTGTATGACAGCAGCACTAGAACACCAAACACTCACCAGTAGCTTACTACATTACAGTAGCAACAACTAACAACTACGCTTGGGACAGGTTTTGGCCGGTTCTCCTGGGTTCCACCACAGTGATGAGACTTTCCAATTCTTATACAGTATTAATTTTTCGTCACAAGTAAAGATACGATACAAAATTCACTCGTTATTGTCACGGTTGAGTAATGTAAAGCAGCACTCTATGCGTGTTTATTGATGTGCGTCACTCAATTCATGCGGTACCCGCTTGCAGTACCAATTTGTTTAAAGTGAACTAAAATTGATTTGTCACTCACACCGAGTCTTGCCACTAACCCTGACGTGGTTTGCAATGGACCTACTTCCACGATCACCTTTAAATCTTCATTGTGAACTTGGGTCTCATGTTGAAACCAAAAACGTATCGTGATTTCTTTTACAATATTTTCCCAATACACATCATTAATCCTTCGAGCTGTTTCTGCAGCGCTGGTACCATGGTGAAACTCATATTATTAAAAAACGCGATATTTCAAGTTTTCCTTTGTTTATTCCATTACTTCATTTGTTACAAAGGATGTCAAAGACTAAATAAAAGGAGTGAAAACATATCAATCACTAAATTCGAAACGGAAATATACAAGCCTAAATTTGAAATACATTTAAATTTGGAATTCCTAACTAAACACTAGATTATTTAAGTTAATAAAGTTAACATTATATGGTCATAAGTCTTTAAATATTGCATTACGGATGAGCTTTAGAACTTTCCACAATTCCTCAAAGATAGAAAGCTACACTACCAGATACTGAGATCTGGTTACCACACGCTATACCGCAACACTACGATGCTTTTAAATGATTTTTATTGTCTGTATAACGTGCGTGGTCTAATGAGCTTGGTTTCGAATTCGGGTCCCTTGATACGATTTACAGTGGAAGAACAGTATTTGAGCGATAATAGTTATTAGCTTTTTGGGTCTGGATATGTTTTGTATATGTCCCGTATCTCTGACACTGTACTAAAACTTTCTTTCGATCTCACAGTATATATTATAGTGCTGTAGGTATTAGCAAACACAAATTGCCACACATATACCTCCCACCAGAATGTTAAAACCTGCAATTTGTGATACACAATTATTGCGAGCTGTAAATCTTACCACCACGCCACTTGTTGAGGTGTCATCTAGCAAGAGCTATAAGATATCACCGTGGTCAAAATAGACTAGGAGAAAATAATCTTCTTCCTATCAAAGTGTAGTTTATTTCTGATTTAGTGAACCATATTTAGACGAAAATAACTGTGGTGTGGCTTTAACGTTAACTTAAAAAAAAGGATGTTAAATATGAATATAATAAATCCATGCAAGTTCTAAAAATTCTATAAATTTTCTTTTTCATTTGAGTAAGAGCTATAGTTATAATTAAATGGAAATTCACAGACGCAGAGCTTAATTTCAAGATATGTAAATAACAAGCGACTTGTTTAAAGAGAACCTTAATTTACTCAATTAGTATTATCTCTAGACGACGCCGTAGTTTCTTTAAAAAAAACATCGGATCATTTACGCAGCGGGAATTTTCACTCAATGAAAACGATCCTTTTTAAGTCTGAATAAAGTGATGTTGTATTTATGTTATGACATTTATTCGCAGTTTCTTTAAAACATCAAACTGAACATGTTACCACAAAATATGGAATAGGAATGTTCCATCAAAATTTAGATTTATATCAAAGCTGCGGAAAATTAATATTAATATATTGATGCTACGTTGGTTACTATAGTGGCCGTTCATGGTCAGGGTTACAAAATCATAGAGTGATTTATTTAACGTACATCTAATCATTCTATTAAAAGTTTAGTTAAAATAATTTTCGTCAGCATTACTGTTCACTAGTTATTCTCAATTATATTTCAGACTAAACTGGCAAGAAGTTGGGATATCTCAGGTAATATAATATGTTGGGGAAAAAGTATTTTCATATTTTATATACAAAAATAAGATTTTTTTCACAGTTTATTTACATTTGATTATAATATATTTGTGCCATTTTGTTTAATAACTTTCTTTGCAGGTAGTGACATTATCCTATCGCTGTAGAAATTTTGACTTCTGGACAAAAAACTGTTTTGACAGACCTCTTGATATTACCCTAACACTACCTAAATAACCCTGAAGAGACCGAAACAGGTTAAAATGTGATGATGCTAGGTCAGGGCTATAAGGTGGACGCATAAACACTTCCCAACCTTAACGCTATTAGGTCAGTAGGTACAGTTATATGAGCAAAGATACGTAAATATAAGTATGGTCTTATCAGGTAAGTTTCCGTTATATTTTGTGAAATATATCATTTCATTTTGAAGTTCGTTATGAAAAAGTAATAACAATTCAATTTATTGAGTTCAGTACCAGCGTGTTACAGTAGCAATAATGCTGACTGATACTTTTGAGAAAGAACAATTTATTATATGATTACAATTTTTAAACAGTTAAAGGAAAATTATTTTGTTATGTCCGGCATTACCCATGAGCTGGGGTCAACTAAATTATTTGGAGAAAATAGAAGAAAGAAACATCAACGTTATGTAGGTAATATCTTTCAACGGAGATATTACAAAACATATAACGAACGTATCAACAAAACGGTGAATGACAAAAACAGAGCAATATTAATGTAGTAATCTGGATGGTAACTAAATTCTTGCCGTTTTTTAATATAAATTAACATTTTGTTTCAATTTTTAAATTCATTGACTCTAAAAATTCATCCAACCAAGATCTCATTTCTGCATCTATTTTAAACCACACTCCGAGTAGAACATTTGAAAAAGGATCGAGAGATTGAAAGAGTTCTTAGAGGACTTAAATGGACTCGAACAAAAAAGTAAACATAGATTCTGGTTGAAACATACATTCCCTTTCAAACATAAACATTTTTCCAAAAACATTTAATGAGAATGCGACATATATAATTTAAAAAAAACGGAAAGAACCTGATTCCCAACTTTACCAAGTCCAAGATAATATTCCCATGTTATCTATAAATCTATCAATCGAAAATATTTTTGTGTTAAAAGCGAATAGTTATATGAATTTGTTATTAATTTAATAAAAACAAATTATTGTTTGATTGACTACTACTAGTAGTTATTGTTGATAAGTTAAACCACTATATTGCAGCGTCCATTAATAAATATTTTATTTTTATGTTGCTCTTCTTTTCTTGAATACTACAAAACATGGAATAACCAATCTAGTACAACAAGTAATATATATCGGGGGAAGCAGACTTATTTGTCAACGTCCTCGGCGAAGTCACTTGGCTCCCGAAAATAAAGTTGAAGAAATATCAGACGTGAGGAAAAATGATGTTATAGAACCGTCAAGAAGTACTTTATGTTTTCAAGTTGCTTCAGTAAAAAAGAAGAAGAAGACCAAGAAGACTCAACACGTATATATATATATATATATATATATATATATATATATACATATATATACATATATATATATATATATAGTATATATATATGTATATATATATATAAATATATATGTATATATATATGTATATATCTATATATATTTATATATACACATATATATGTATACTATAAGTGGCATGAAATGGTATTCTTTATTAGATCTTAAGAAAGTTTTTTATACAATAGTAGTTTTTATAGAAAGTGGCAAAAGAGCAAGTAGCTCACTTCTGCTCGTGAAAATTCGTTACACCAGAGCAGTCACAGATGCGCTGCCCGCTTTTAAAGGTTCAAATGCATCCGTGAATGGTGTAGGCTCATGTCTTGAAGGTCCATAGGTCATATCGGTACGGAAATACCGCTAGCAATAGCTGATTCCACAGAGTAGTAGTGCGTGGCCGAAAAATTCACGTAAAGCGCACTGGTAGATTGTTAACCATCGAGGTGTTGAAGATGAAATTTTGAATTATATCTTGATGTACGATGTTTAATCTCAGTGGCTGGAATTAATCCCAATAACTCCTCAAAAATACTCCCAATGGTGAAATCCTAAAAAACTGCATAGAGATACATTTCATCGCAATACCAGTGAATAGAGCCGATTGGAAAGTACCTGGTCTTCAACAATTCGACCGCTCTTCGTTGAATACGGTTAAATAGAAGGGCTAGTACTGGAGTGCCCCGATCCAGACACGAAAACAGTATACAGTTATTGCGGTATTGGCAAATTGATGAAAAAGATAAAGATCATCTATCTCCACGAGGAAAGGTCACAGGTCAAGCACAACCGTTAGAAAAATGGAAATGGAAACGTATTACCAGGAGTGTGGATAATGGTTTGGTTCTTGTTTCTTCGTCATATGGAGTAGAGATAGTGATTAGCCACTGTGGGTTAGTGATGTTCCTCTGTATTGCTGGTTAAAATTTACAAATACTACCTACCCTACTACATTTATAACCATAGTATAAGATGTAGATATCTTGAAGTCTCACCTAGCCCGTAATATAATTTCAACAGTAGAGCTGGCTGTAGCATGAATGGGTAGGATTGACTGGGGAAGAACTAGATCTTCATTAAATACCAGCATAAAATAGCAACATAACGTTGATATTTCCTGTAGCGAGTGCAGGGCATTCTATCTCACTCCTCAAATATATCAAAGCTCGTGTATCTTGGATAATATTAATTATTGGATAATAATAGTTGAGTATGGACGTTGTTGTTTACAGGCCGTATTTATCACAATCAGATAGACCTGTACTCGTTTGTCACCCAAGTTGTAGTTTCATAAAAAAATCTATTTTAATCTGCAGTTGAGTCAGTCTTTTAAATTATGAATGTATGTATATGCGTACTCAAGTAATCATTGAAAGAAATATTCCAAAGCAAAATTTTCTGTAACTTCATGTTTTAATTAATATAAATTTTAATATTTTTTTATAAAAATTAAACCTTTATTCAACTTTATATTAAAATTTAAAATAAACCTTATAATTGAATAAACAAGCTGACAAAGAACCTGATTATTATTCATCTCAAATAGGACTTGTTTTGTTCGTCTGCAGAAGTCTCTAAGGCTATTCCTTAAACAGATTACTTAACCGTATTTGCTGTACACAAAAAGAATATAAAATTTAATAGTCGTTGTGCTCTTGGTTTTTCATAATGTTAACATATCCTTTCCATGTTTGATTGGAGTAGACGAGACTACAATAGTTTTTACATAACCTGTAATATGAAATTAAGAATATTACAACATACACCCATATATTTTACGTACTTATAGAAGAATATCGGCTATTACCAGAGTGATGTTACAGATTTAAGAGATTTACCGTTTGTTACATATTTCTTAACTTATACTATTCGGATGATATTTAGAAACATAGAGTATCGCTGCAGCTAATTTCTGGTTGCAACAGCAATGGACTCGACTGGGGAGGTATTGTATTCTCCTCGCTAGCAGGCCTTCCGTAGCGGTGATAGAAACCTAAAAGATAATAAAAAAATACTGCTATTGCGGCAATATAAACATTCAAATAACATTTACCTAAGTACTGTTCCACAGACTTATAACACTCGGCATACACCCCTGAAAACTGTATTAATTCTCTCCTGAATTAGTTCTCGAAGCAAAAACACCTCTTTAGAAGACAAACGTTCGTTATTAGAAGATATACGTTTACGTAACGTTTTAATTACATAACGTTGCGGGAGCAACGATGGGTTATGTAGGACTTACACCGACTAAAACACCATGTTCCGTTTACGCTGCATACCGCAGGGCAGCCAGAACGCTTACACATTCGTGCCCCTTTTCCACCCCTGCGCTTGCCGTCCATCGGCAACCCCAACATCCTTCAAATTGTACATGGGAAGCAGACCTACCCGAGTCCGCCACAGAGGCCACGTTTGCCAGGTATGCGAGGACTACACCTGCAATGCAATCCTCTTGTAGCGTATCAGGTCCACGGCTCCGCCGCCAACCATAATTTGGCCGGGGAGGACAGTGAGAGCTCTAACGTGACACCGACACTTCTTTTCGCGGCCCCATCGCAACCACATCAGCGATCCGACCCCCGCTAGAGTCACGGAGGATAGCGAAAACGGCAATCTAACACCGACACTCTTCTCCCTCCGCGACTCCACCTCAGCTGCGGAGAGCAGGGAAAACGCCTAATCATACCATCAGTTCCACCCCTCATAGTTCACGAATCCGCGTTGAAGGTGCGCGGTCATAGGCTGGCCACATGGGTTCCTCTTAGCTTCTCCGTAGATCAAGCTACTAATTCTCCCCGCGACGACAAGGCGAGAACCCTTTTGGAAGGGTTCTGGTGCAAGCCTACTGTGACATTTAATTCCTCTGTTATTGCAGCTGCAGATCTTATCTTTGTGTTGGGTTGTTTATATATACAGAATTCAAAATTTCATTCTTATCATCTCGATGGTTGGCAGTCCACCACTGTGCGCTTTAATGCGAAATTTCCCGCCACACACTGTAGAATTAGTTGTTACCAGCGGTACGAACAGATACGAGTTAGGGTCCTTCAAGAAAAGAGCCTAAGCCTTTCATAAAGTACGGCACCGCATTTGGTATTGCGGATGTTCATATGGTAATCACATATCATCGGGTGAGTTGCTTGCTCGTTTGCCTATTCTGTATAAAAAAATATACGGACTAATTACAGGTACTACAGGCGGATATTGATAGAAGACCCACGTCCTCACATATAAGATCGTGAAATAGCATTATAAAGCGGCTGAGTATCGTACTGTGAGGCTAGGGATCTGTGGACTTAATTACATGTAAAAAATCTAGGCACCTAGATTTTTTATTGCATTTTTTTGTGTTTTGAAAAAACATTTCACAATCACGTTAGTTATAATATCTCGTATATCAAACCGTTATCAAGACAAAGATATAATAATGTGAACGAAGTTTATTCGTGCCTTTTTAATAGATAAACTGATATAACGCTTAGATATTAATTTCTGGACCAAAGAGAAGAAAACGAAATCAAATTATGTTGCATAGTATTATCAAAATATAATATGCATAGCAAAATCATAATCTTTATAACACGTCTTACGTACTATTGATAAACGGTGACTACTTAATAATAATGTTGAAATATACAATATATTATAACGTATGAATATAATTAAAATACAATTCAGGGATTGTGGAATAATAGAGAATATATGAATTGATTGATTACAGCTGAATGCAAAATGTTCGACGCCATTATCTTACTACATAATAAAAATCGTTGGGTAAGTATCGATTTAACTACGACTTATTTTCACAATAATGGATAACTATCAATGTAAATATAGTTAATTTACATTCATAGTTATCCAGTAAATATTTTAGCCATGCAAAATACATGGAATCTGAAAAATTATGTTTAACACGTAAGCACTTATTTGGGGCATAAAATCTAGCTGGTACGGTAAGCTTTGCTTACACAAAGAAGTGCCTTATGCTTAAATAAATACCATAATTACGTTTTAGTGATAGCAAAAACAATAAATATGATTATTACATATAAATATGAATATAAACTATATTTTAAACTGTAACATGAACAAATAAGTCCTCTACAAGTGAATGAAAATATGAGTTTTACCTTGGACGACTAAGGTCGAATACTTCGTTAGCAGCACGTATTTATGTATTTATTTAGTATTGCTATGCTATGAGAGTATAATGTTAATAAATAGCCCCGTTAGAACCGACATAAAAGATACAGGCAGCATATAGCTACTGCATGGCTCTACAGAATTACAAAAATCTCATATGAATCAATTTAATTTGAAATGAATGATTTTTTTAAGTTACAGTCACATAATATATATTAATTAAGTGATAAACAATAAAATAAAAATATAGATATTAATGATAATTGTTTTCGATATTAGAAGGTGATAGATAAAAATTTATAGGATATAAACGAGTAAATTGAAATTTGATGAATAGTAATTTAACTCTTAGTCTCTTGATCATTCTAAAAGAACTTTAGTTAGATAATAAAAGCTATTGATATAGGTACGTCACAAACTCTAGGGGAAAACAAAAGCTATTTTGATGCTAAGATCGAATAAAAACTGCCGTATAAATGAATAAGCCCCGAAATGGCCAGCCTCCTGCATTGAACATTAATGGATATTAGATAATATAATTCATTGTAATTGTACAATGTAATAAATATTGGAATATAAGTTGATAGTATTGATAAGAGTTGATAGTTGAAAAGTAATAACCTAAATGGAGTTTACTCTTTAGTAATACTCTATATAATATTGAATTGCCGCGCACTACTACTCTAGGCTCCCATATTATAGAACCCAGTCTCATATGTACAAATTAATTAAGTCTTATACTACCATTTTCCTCGATTAATTGTTGCAACGAACAGGAATAAAAAGGCATATTGTTTGAGTTTTGACTTCCATTGTGAAATGTTTTATTGCTGACTTTGTGCTTGCTTTACAACGAACATTAGCGTCGTCATAACTTTATACCCCTTTATCTAAATTCGCAGTACTTGCTGATGTCTTTTGTTCAACTTTTACTTTACAACTAGCTTAACTCTGAAAATACAGGAGAATAAATTTAGCTCTTCAAGTTTTAATAGTATAATACACAAGGACATACGAGTAGTTACTTTCTTAAACGAATAAAATATTTAATTTGGATAAGACGGTGAGTGAATTCGAGGCTCTACGTTAATTGTAGATGATATAAGAGTGATCTACGTGTGTTTGTTTAGGATTTTATTCTTTGGGACGACTTGAATTTAACTTTTATAAAACTGATTAAAATAAACACAAAGTTTTTAAACTAAATAAAAAAAACGACTATAAAAATTTATAAAATATTAATTTCATACTACAAACAAAATACTAAAATACCATTGAAATAATATATTAAAATTATTAAATTATTGATAGATAAAATGTTTACAGATCTTTTAAAATACAAATCATTAATTAAAGTTATAATATAAAATATTGTGGGTTAGAAGTATTAAAAACTATGTGAGGGCTTGCATCGCTAAGCGAGTGCTCGCGTATCGATCTAACACTACTATCTACATATACGTACAGTTGTACATCCGACGCTGCCTCCAGAACCTTCAAACGAGTTATTGTAGAAGCAAAGTCTGTGTACATTGACAACATGGGTGAGAGACTAGTTGGTCTCCCTTCGGGAACCCGTGCATTTTGGTCTCTCGCTAAAGCTGTCCAACGGAACTTCTGCCAGCCATATCTTCCATCTCTGCACAAAGGAGACGACATGACCATGACGCGAAGGAGAAAGCATTCAGAAAGAGAGCCTAGGAAACATTTCTTAGGCTCTCTTTTTGCGTCCAACACGATTCAAAATTTCATCCTCATCACCTTGATGGTTGGCAATCAACCACTGTGCGCTGCTTCATGCAAAATTTCCTGCCACGCACAACTACTCTGTGGAATCAGCTATCGCCAGCGGTGTTTCCGAACCGATACGACTTAGGGACCTTCAAGAAAATAGCCTACACCTTCCTTAAAATCCGGTGACTCCTCTGGTGTTGCGGATGTTCATGGGCGACGGTGATCACTTACTATCGGGTGGCCTGCATGGTTATTTGCCGCCTATACTATAAGAAAAATAACCTATGGAGACGACCATATGGCGATTGCTCTACAGAATACATGGAACATGATTCTATTTACTTTTTCTCGAATGCAAATATCGTCATTTTTAATGCCACTTCCATGGAACAAAACTCACTCATGGAACTAAAACTAATTTACTCTAAATTGGAACTAAATTAAACAAATAATAGTTTGTAACAAAAAGTTGTAGAATAACAAATAAGATTACAGTTCTTTGGGAAAAATTTCAAATTATAAACTATATTGAACTTGGTTTCTCTTTCAATTTCAATATCTTGTATTTCAAATTCAATAAATATTCGACTGACTACCAACTGAATATCTTTACTTTCCCCTTGAACTCATAGCTAAGGCAGATTAGATAAATCTACTCTTTAATTTAATTAATGTTAATGCTATTAATAATTTTGTGTCTGGTGCACAAAATTAATATAGTTGCTGTTCAATAGTCTTCTTTACATTTATTTAAAAAAATATAGTGTTATATTTGAACTCTTGTTCATTTGATGGTAAGTGACCACTGCGGCCCAAAAATAAGAGACATAATACATCTATTCTCAACGAAGAATCAAGATGCAAAACATCAACGTCATGCGGGAACTAAGTTGCAATTGTTAAGCCCAGTTATTAATTCACTAATTTTTCATTTTTATAGGCAATTAATTGACATTTAAAATAGTTATACTTTAGGAATATCAATTGCTAGTTGCGTCGAGACAGTCCTATTAGACGTTTTCTTTGGCAGAATAAATTGCTACCTTTACAATAGTGCGAAACATGAATTGTGTTTTACGATAACCATCGGCGCCATTCTTCTACTATTTGATTTATGTTGCCTGTCTGCAAAGCGTACGTGCCAAAGATATGTGATATCAGTGTATCTTGCAACTTGCTTATTTAAGATGTTAAAATTAGACGTTTTGGATTTATCGATAAGCCGAAAAATTTAGTCATATGATAAGATTGGAATATGTATTTCTTAGGTCTTGTCGGGGTTGTCGAGGCCATGCCTCGGTCTCCTACAGGCGCGGGGGATATTCGAGGTGGGATTGTAAGTGACGCAACTCAAAATCAGCGGGTTTGGGTGTGTGACAGCAGAGTCGGAATATTGGCGGGAAGCCTGCTTCAGGTACTGAGCTATGGTCGGCAGCTCAAGATCTTTGTATGGATTTTTATTACGGCGCATCGATGGTCTTGCGCATGAAACGATTTTGTATTACCTGAAGTCGTTGAATGTGTCGCGGGGAGGCATGCGCAAAGACGGGGCGTGCGTATAATGGGTGTGGATGCACGCTTTGTATATTGTAATTTTATTTAGTAGGGATATTTTGTAAGTTTTAACTATTAGTTTTTTTGAACGCTGCTCGATTCCGTATGCGGTTGATGTGCGGATAGAAGATGAGTATGAGCCTAAGTAAGTTTGACTGATTTTTCCCAGGGATTGAACGATAAAATAGCTCTATGGTTGGGAGATGCAGCGTTTTGTTACGCCGAGGGAAGTACATGGGTGCACTTTTCAATATTGAATATTTGCTTTTATCAATACAGTTTCATTAGGTATAATTTTTAATGTAATAATGGTTATGCAAATAGTTCAGTTCAATAACTTTCTGCGGTAAGTTTACATTGTGTGTTTTGTTTCTGACTGTTCTATTTTTGTTATTATGAGTTATATTGTAAATTAATATTTATATTATGTTATATGTTTTACTTCTTGTATATTGTGAGTTTTAGGGTGGTGGTGGTGGGGCGGGTGATGCAGATATAGCAGTTTATATATATATATATATATATATATATATATATAATATAAATAAATTATAAATAATTATTTATTTATTATACAATAATATTATTTTATATATACATTCTATAATGTTATCTGAAAATAAATTTCAGTGATAGAGGCAAATAAAACAAGATAGGTGCACTAGAATCAGGTATGGAAACTTTAACTTTTCTGCGTCTCGCAGAATTTTGTACTTGTAGTTTTAAATTAATTAGATTACACAATTCACTATAAAAGAACACTCAGATATTTCTCTGTCTTGCCGCAAAATCTAATTTTATATCCTCTCTCTAGTTAAGCCAAAGATTCATTTATCTTCGTCAGTTACCTCATTCAGTAAGTTACATAAATTGGTAGACTTGCTTTCTATGAGAATATTGCTAAATTAGATTTAAGGCGACCCGATAAAATGTATAAATACCCAATTTCCTTTCCATATTGAATTTATAATCAGCTTTCGAAGATAACGATTTTAAATGAGTTTTATTATTAAAGTTAAAAATTTATACTCGTTATTCTAATTATTATTATATTGAAATTTTAAAACTTTTTCTTTTAATTTTGTATATAAGAAGAGGATAATGTGGAGGAGCATACAATAAAGTTTAGTACTTTGTTTCTAATTCACCTGTATACTGTTTTTCTTTACGGCTAATATTTATGAAATGATAATATACCCTAATGGTTGGAAATAGTTTACTGTATAAATATTCTAAAAGGGAAATGAGTAAAATAAATATTTGGAAAATACGACAAGTAAAAACAACAGAGTTTCTGCTTTTACGATTTAATCACTCAAAAAGGCATTGTACACTGACTGGCATTGGCTTATATTGACCCTTCCCCACTATTGGCTGGCAGTTGGCATGGCGAGTGGGGGGAATCAATGTGGCGG
The DNA here is from genome assembly GCA_029286865.1 of Teinopalpus imperialis. Lineage (NCBI taxonomy): Eukaryota > Metazoa > Arthropoda > Insecta > Lepidoptera > Papilionidae > Teinopalpus > Teinopalpus imperialis. The sequence continues at coordinate 8,476,025 of JAGSMU010000005.1, forward strand.
GGCTATGGTGGACATTTACGGCGGGCGCATAGGCGGTATGTTGACTTCCACTTCAGTTGACTTCCGTTACATTCGGCTCTCCTGCAACAATTGCTCCCGCAATGGGAATGAATGGGTGCATTAACTCTCTAATAGGTCGATTAGGTCTTCTGTTTCAAGTTGCTCGTCTTAGCTGCTACAACTATCTGATATTGGGGCAATACTCCTATATAGTGGAAGCATGTCTACTGGCACTAAACCTGTGAACTTTTGTAACCACGTAATGCCTTTATACTCCTAATTAGATACCTATCATTTAGTAATACCTTTGTTATTTTATATGAACCAGAGTATACTTCATCTAATTTGGTATTAACCCTAGCGGGAGTACACGTAGGTGCTTGCCTCCATATAACTAAATCCTCTTTTAATGTTTTCCTATAAAGGTTATTGTTCTGTATTTCTTAATTATTTTTAATATCTAATTCGGCTTACTTGTTTTTTAGTTACGTTATGATTGAATTAAGTTTATCGTCTTAAACCTGCACTGTATGAAACTAATCTACTACACGAAGGCGATTTACATTTACGCTGTCAACCGGATGGCTACAAAGTGCGTCTACGTGCTTCATACGTTCTCCTGGTCTATGTTCAATACTAATGTCGTAGTCTTGTATTAAAAGCCACCACCTAGCAATACGCGGAATCATGTCTCGTTTTCTGAGTGTTGCGCGGACTGCGGTACAATATGTTACTAACTTAACGTTTTTACCAACAACATACACGCGAAACCTACGTAATAATTCGACAACCGCGAGAGTCTCAAGCTCGTAACTATGGTAAATACTTTGTTCTTTAGTCCTCACTCGGCTATAGTATAAAACTAGTCGTAAATAATTGTCTGTCTGTCTTTGTAGCAAAATGCCGGCAATACCTAGTTGACATGCATCGGTATGTATTTCAGTTGCAAGTTTGAGATCCTTTAGAGCTATGACTGGTTTTTTACACAAACTGTCCTTTAATTCCTCGAAACTAGCGCTCTGTTCACGTTCCATAATTCAAGACATGTTCTTTATTCGTTAAATCTGTTAAAGGACGAGCCTTAGGAGCAAAGTTGTAAATTTTTCCTATTCACAAATTCTAAAATTCTATTAATCAAACGCATAAAAACTGAAGGCACGTTAGCTAAACCGTAGGGGACTCAAGTGTATTGGTAATGACCTTGAGGTGTCAATAAAGCTATTTTATGCACATCTTCTGGACTAATTTGTAATAAATGATACCCTTGGGCTAAATCTAAGCTGGTGAAGTACTTTTTGTCTGGTGCGAAACTTGATCATCTATAATTGCTAAGGGATATATCCATCTTTTACAGTGATGGCATTCAAAGCGCGATAATCGCCACAAAATCTACTGTCACCGTTTTTTTTTGACTAAAATTACCGGAGATGTGTAACTAGTTCCAGACTCTTTAATAATGCCCGCGGCTAACATATCATTTACTTTCGTTTGCTCTATTACTGGTTCGTAATGCGATAGTCTATATGGTTGCTGATGGACAGGTTGATTCGTAGTAAGATTGATTTTCATTTGTACCAAAATCAGTACAGCCTAGGTGTATTGGCGGCGAAACAATCTTTATGTTGGATTAATAAACATATTAGATCATTATGTTCTTGCGTATTTAATGGACCTACTTTAATATCATTAATTTTATCGTCCCCAATCGAAAAAACGCAATGGCTTGGTTACATGGCAAGGAAACATCATTGGCATGACTAGCAAATGAGAGGCAACTCACTTGATTATCCGGCTGTGGCTCCAGACAACTTTCTGCCCTGCTCAGCACCTTGATGTAGCCGTCTCTTCCTCGAAGAAGAGTAGCAGGTAACGAGTAGGACGCTCCGTCCAGTCAGTGTCTTGAAGGTGTGACCACGTTGTTGTAAGCTTTGTTACCCAGTACGCGAACGACGAACCAGGTGGAAGTTTTTCCTGATTTACTGTAACAAATTTGAATCGATCATTTTTCTCTACGACACCAAATTCACTTAAAGTGTCTGGTACAAGTTTAAATTCGGCGACGCCTCTGGTTACGGTCAACGTCATATTTTCTTTTTTTTTTATTGGCTGACCAATTAATAAATTGACATCGCTCATATCCACATCAGACAAGTAGGCTACACACGACAAAGGACCATCAATTTTCAGTTGAAATTCTACTGTTACATTTGACCAACCCACCAGAAAAACTTTTTAGGTCTACAGTAGTTGGTTTTACAAAGTGACAATTCATTTGCTACTCGGTCATTTAGCACATTTACTTGGCTTAATATAAGCCTTGCTATGAACGCCATTCACTTTTGCCAATTTCTTGTAAATATCATTATAAGACCTTACCAAATTCACCTCTTTGGTGTTAGAACCAGACGCTTTATTACCGGCAAGGTTGGTTAGACAACGCAGTGAAATATGTCCCCTATTCCACACCTGAAGCATTTACATTTGGCTGGCTGAGGACAACCACGCAAGAAATTACCAGTCTTCTTGCATCTAGGATACGGATCTACGTCAGGATTTGCAGTACAAGCTAGAATTAAAAAAAAATATGTAAAATACTTTTTATCTCTGCTGCTACTGCAATGTAAGATTAAATTGCAGACTCGCAGTAGATACGCATTTTGTCTGTATCTTTTACGTGATATTCGAACCCATAGGATTGTCTTATGGCAAGGTTACCTTTGCGGTATTTTAAGTATCAGTTTGGAGAGTAGCTTAGGACACTGTAGGTACTATCACCTTGTGCTAATTTAGAGGTATAAATGCATCATATATATATCTCTTCACAGATAAGGTGGAAACAAGTGAAGACGAGAGCACATAAAATTTGAAGTCCTCGTTACATAACTTGAATTTATATCTCAGGAAGCTTCTTTTGTATCTTATCTGAAATTTGATAAATACATAGCGGTCTGGGGACTACATACTTGTGATGCATATTCCATATAGCTACGTATATAATAATATAGTTTTAAGTCATATCGTTAAAAGATGATGCTGATCAGACTAAGCCTAACGCTTGTTTTCATACATTATCAATGTGGCGATGAAAAAGAAATTTACTATCTACATCTTTATAACCAGTCTGGCCATAAATGCTGTAACATAAAAACTTTTCTTTTTTTCAACTTTTTAATTATTTGAATTTGGAACACCAATATGATATATAAAACTTCTTTCAAATTTGCGCCATTTCACATATTGTTTCGTGTTCATTATCAAATTACAATATGGAATGGGGTGTTAAAGAAAATAGGATTGTGGCAATCGCCTTGCACAAAGTGGGTATGAAGCCGTCGGTCATATTCCAGACACTTCAAAAGCTTGGTATCAGTCGTATGTTCGTATATTGTACTATCAACAGATACAACAATACTTCCTCTGTCTTCCTCTTCTGTTATTATAACTACAAAAGCTGTTAATGCTGTTAAAGCCAGAATTCGTCGAAACCCTATTAGGAAGCAAAAAATCTTATAGTGAGAAATGAAGATTTCCGCTAGGACTCTGTCGCGTATTACAAAACAAAACCTGAAGCTCGGCGCTTATCGTCGATATACAGGACATGCCCTAAATCAATCTTTACAATTAAAGAGAGTGGATCGATCAAAACACCTTCTGTCGCGATACGCAGGTGAAAGGAACAGAAATATCCTCTTTACCGATGAAAAAATTTCACGATTGAAGAACACTACAATAAGCAAAATGATAAAATGTACGCTCAGAGTTCTATAAAAGCTGCTCAAGTGTTCGGAAAGGTACAACGTGGTCATCATCCTGCGTCAGTGATGGTTTGGTGGGGCGTGTCTTATCAAGGAGTCACAAAACTACAATTTTGTGAAAAAGGAGTGAAATCTTCAGCCAAAGTGTATCAAGATACAGTCTTGGATCATGTTGTGAATACTTCAGCAATACACTTTTTAAAAATATACCGTGGACTTTCCAGCAGGACTCAGCACCTGGTCACAAGGCATGAACTACCCAAGCCTGGCTTGAAACCAACGTTTCGGACTTTATAAGTGCTGAAGACTGGCCCTCGTCTAGTCTAAACCTCAACCCTTTAGACTTCAAATTATAGTCAGTTTTAGAGGAAATGGCCTGCTCTAAATGACATTGAGTCTCTTAAAAAATCTTTTGAGCAAGCAGTGGCGAAATTTCCCTTGGGAAGAGTACGTAAATCCATAGATTCGTGGCCAAACAGATTAAAGGGCTGTATAAAAGCCAAAGGTGGCCATTTCGAATAGAATATTTTTTTATTTTTTGCTGACTGTTAAATAAATATGTAGGTATAAATTTTAATAATATTACTTTACTTCATTAAAAAAATGCATTTTCATTTGTAACAGAACTTATGGCCGGACTAGGTATATACATCCAGATCTTTAAGTGAATAGCTAAATTGAAAAAAAGACGTGAATACGATATATCTGTATATCAATAATCTGTAAAACTAAGTAGGTCGGCTTGGAGGAGGAATACATCAGAGGAGTTGCTAACAATTTGAAGAATTTTCATATCGTTAGCAAAGAGGAATACATAATAAAAGGAATCCTTGGCGGATTCCAGATGGAATAAGCCTCCAAGAGTACACAGTTATTAAGTACTACTGCTCGCAAAAGATTTGGAACATACGACGTGAACTAACAGTTAAGGTATCCGCTAATTACATTGATTTGCTTATGATTATACATTCCTTAAGAAAACAAAAAAAAGTATTTAGTTTGACACGAAGAATCACCTTTGATGACAACGTATTGCTGGTGACTAAGGGAGATTTTTAAACAAATATAGACTCATATAGATGATGAACGACACGTTCTATTATCTTTGCTATGTAACATAATTTAGATATTGGCCTATACTTTTACGTATAAAACATATATCTAACATGTAACGGAAGTCAACTGAAGCAGAAGTCAACATACGCCTGCCGGAAATATCCACCATAGCCCCGCCACATTGACTCCCTCCACTCGCCGTGCCAACCGCCAGCCAATAGTGAGGAAGGGTCAATATAAGCCAATGCCATCCATTGTACAATGCCTTTTGAGTGATTATATCGTAAAAGCAGAAACTCTGTTGTTTTTACTTGTCGTATTTTACATTCAGAAGTGTTAAGTGAAGTACACAATCACCAGTAAGTGTTGAGTGTATGTGTTGTATTATCAAATTACAATATGGAATGGGGTGTTAAAGAAAATAGGATTGTGGCAATCGCCTTGCACAAAGTGGGTATGAAGCCGTCGGTCATATTCCAGACACTTCAAAAGCTTGGTATCAGTCGTATGTTCGTATATTGTACTATCAACAGATACAACAATACTTCCTCTGTCTTCCTCTTCTGTTATTATAACTACAAAAGCTGTTAATGCTGTTAAAGCCAGAATTCGTCGAAACCCTATTAGGAAGCAAAGTAATATTATTAAAATTTATACCTACATATTTATTTAACCGTCAGCAAAAAATAAAAAAATATTCTATTCGAAATGGCCACCTTTGGCTTTTATACAGCCCTTTAATCTGTTTGGCCACGAATCTATGGATTTACGTACTCTTCCCAAGGGAAATTTCGCCACTGCTTGCTCAAAAGATTTTTTAAGAGACTCAATGTCGTTTAGAGCAGGCCATTTGCTCTAAAACTGACCATAATTTGAAGTCTAAAGGGTTGAGGTTTAGACTAGACGAGGGCCAGTCTTCAGCACTTATAAAGTCCGAAACGTTGGTTTCAAGCCAGGCTTGGGTAGTTCGTGCCTTGTGACCAGGTGCTGAGTCCTGCTGGAAAGTCCACGGTATATTTTTAAAAAGTGTATTGCTGAAGTATTCACAACATGAGCCAAGACTGTATCTTGATACACTTTGGCTGAAGATTTCACTCCTTTTTCACAAAATTGTAGTTTTGTGACTCCTTGATAAGACACGCCCCACCAAACCATCACTGACGCAGGATGATGACCACGTATTGCTGGTGACTAAGGGAGATTTTTAAACAAATATAGACTCATATAGATGATGAACGACACGTTCTATTATCTTTGCTATGTAACATAATTTAGATATTGGCCTATACTTTTACGTATAAAACATATATCTAACATGTAACGGAAGTCAACTGAAGCGGAAGTCAACATACGCCTGCCGGAAATATCCACCATAGCCCCGCCACATTGACTCCCCCCACTCGCCGTGCCAACCGCCAGCCAATAGTGAGGAAGGGTCAATATAAGCCAATGCCAGCCATTGTACAATGCCTTTTTGAGTGATTATATCGTAAAAGCAGAAACTCTGTTGTTTTTACTTGTCGTATTTTACATTCAGAAGTGTTAAGTGAAGTACACAATCACCAGTAAGTGTTGAGTGTATGTGTTGTATTATCAAACACAAAACAATACTATACAAGATATAAAGTATCTTGTATAGTATTGTTTTTTGTTTGATTTACAACTCAGTTGCATCATTGGTTTAAATTGTTACAAATATGTGGAATCAACAAATAGCCAAAGGTTTTACAAATTCTCCTGAAATGGTTAAAAAGTAAAATAAAATTATGAGATACATCATTATTTAAAACAATATTGGTTTATTTACAAACTATATTTATCTATATTCAGAAATAAGATTACGATACTTATTTGAATTGCTTTTAAGCCAAAAATAAATAAGCAACAAATATTGTTTTTAGTTCAAAGAGGCCGTTTATTCCGATTTCTTAAAGCTTTTTTTTCTTCTCAGTGAAAGCAATCTCTATTATTTAAAACTTGCTTACTATAAAATGTAGGTATTGGATTTCTTCAATAATATTTTATAGATACAAACTTTAAAAATCTTTGATTTCCTTAAGTAAGTGAAATTCTACAATTAGATGTGCGATGGAACGATCATAAAAAGCATTAATGGACCAGGAGTGTACTACATATTACATACTATATAAGTGAGTGTGCACGTGTGTTATGATATTATTACTATTGACAGTTATATGGTTCTAGTAAATTTCCAAAGCCACTCATCGTGTGTCGGAGATTGGCTTCTATCTCTGTCTGTCTTCTAACTGTCCACTTGCTGACACCTTCGAACTTATTTCAGCTCCAGCTACACATCGAATTCGATACCCGTCTGGTGTAGATTTCGCAACGAAGTGGAGACAGTAAAATCATTGGCGGCTATTTCTCAGTCTCCGACTAAAGACGTTCGTCTCCTGATATCTTCTGTATACCCTTGATACAGCAGACTGGCTCATATGGAGCAGCGATTGCTCGCTGACTAAATCTTTGTTGCAACAGGACAACAATTTGAGGAGCTTTGGCAGACGTAGTGTCCACTGTTTCATCAAAAGAATGAATACAATTTGTGGAGCTGTGTACAGGTCAACTTCTGATTAGCGACGGACTTAGGGTTTTTATAGGGGCGGTTCGCAGCGCAACGCGTGCATTTAAATTGTCTAATTAAAAAGGGCACTGAATATTTTGATATGATAATGGTGTTTATGTTATGTTAATTAATTAAGCTTTTAATAAACTACACATATAGTTTTTATAAATAAAATGTATGTTGCTCCAGAATGGATATTATAAAAATAATATACTCTTGTTTTTATATATTTTTGTTTTATTTTGTTAAACACGTTTTATATAATATATAAATGAAATGCAATTATAAAACCTCAGGTTATTTTTCTGAAACGTATCTAAGAACACTTATTTTAGGGTCACCGCGTTGAGGAACTAGATGAGGGCCTGCCTGACATATATGCGGTCACATTGTGTGTAATTTGAGCTGCATTGTTTCCTAACAACGTATCTACTATACTGTAGCGTGGTCTCTAAGTTTTATTATATTGCTTATAATATATTTTTTCAAATGTAATTCCGTAGAAACAGTTTCTTTTTATCTTAATCTCTCGATAATTATACGGGCTGAAATAGTAAATACATAGAGTGCGTTTTACAAATCAAAATAATAAATTTTAAATTACATATTTATTATTTTGATCAATGCGTCCTTGTCAAAATGAAAGTGGGACTGGTTCTTAAAGCATAAATCGTTCTGATAAAAATAAAGAATCCAATGTTGAACATCATTCTCAAATACTAATTCGAACGATCTAATTAAGTATAAAATAACGAACAGCTGAGAGATTTATGAGAAAGGAAGGTTAAAGATGTTCACAATTATCGCAAAACAAATAACCGATTTTACCAATCATTATTTTATAGATTTTACAAACAAACGTTATATGGGATGCCTTAATATATGACTACGGTATTATCGTTAGTGTTGCACTAATTTTGACTGGTGATTGTGAACTTCACTAAATTAAGCCCTGTCATATTCACGCCAATATTTAATACTATGAATAGATCTTATTCTATGATAGTATTTGCAATTGTTATTCATTGAAGAGTTTACGTTGAGTTGTAACAATATATGTCAAAGTACACTTTAAGAAATATGTATATTTGCTATTCTCACAATACATCACAAACTTAAAGCACATTGCAATTAAAGCACATACATACATAATGTATAATAATTAAACAGAAAACTTATTATGTATATAAATTTAAGTTCAAAGTAAAAGCTTGCTAAGTAATACTCCTAATCAGTTTGTAAGCTGCATGGAATCGTAACGCTAAACCCTTGGTGGCACGGCATTGCTGGTAGGATCTTAACTATAATGCTTGGTGTCCTATGTTTCGTGTAAAGATAAAGTTAATACACGAAATACGATAAAAGCTTTTAATGATAATGATTAAAATGAACGTAATTTCCATTGGAAAGGAATCCCTCTAAGCAAAAATAGTCCTTTTGTTAAAACTAGGGAATTTAAAGTTTATTTAAAAATGTGGGAAATAAAGCCGTTTGATTTCACCCGACTCCATGTAATCAGTTTAATAGATCCGTTTCACCTCCATTATTTGCCAACCTAACGTACTGTGTAAAGCGACGTGACGTCCAGTGAGGGAATAATCTATTTAGAGAGGCTTGTTTGCTCCGGGCTTTATGTTGATCGAAATACATATAACGATGAAGATAAAGACATAACGAGAATTATTGTTAATTTGCAAGCTTACACAGCTTGCTTATAATGAAGTGCCTTATTATTTAATAAGGTACTTGCAGATTTTCATAAATTGTTACTAAAAATTATTATTAAAATGTTCGTATTTAAAGCAATTATCGCAATCTGAAAGAAAAATTAAAAACTCACAATAAAATTACCCAAATATGACAGTGTGAAATGGCTTTTCGTTTACTTAGTATAAAAGAGTGGGTCGTTTTTGAACAGACAACGTGTACAAAATAGGTAAGATGTTACATTCTCAAACAACGTGGATTATTCCGACCACTTCATATTATTTATTATGAAGTTTATCTATGTGAAATTATTATATACATATAGATAAATGTAAAATTAAAATGTTTCAACAATTTAAGAAAGTATATTGCAAAAAATTTAAAATGCCTAATATTTTTTTTATTATCTTGTTTTGAATCCACGAGACAAATAAATGAGAACTTTAATAAATACAGATTATTATTTTTTTTGTCACTACATTTATTTCTCTAAATTATTTCGTTATATACGCCATTAGTGAAGTTCTCGCTAAACATTGACTGCAATAAAACGTTACTGAAAACTATTTATTTATACCTTTATCGTCTATCATCTATGTAATATAGACAAAAAATAATTATTTAAATTTTTTATTGACTGTAATCAACCTTCTATTATATATTGACTTCATTGAAATCTTTTAGCTTCTCTCACTCTAATTGAAGGCTTAGTATAATTTTCTGTTTAGTAGCTTCGGTAAAAACCGGCATCACGAAATTTAATACGAACGGTGGATTAATTAAACAGCTAAATAATAAAAATAAATTACTTTATCACTTTAATACCAACTAGTAATCAAAACAATGTAAACTTATACCTTACAAATATAAATCGTATTATCAACTTAATACTTATTTCTACGTGTTGTCTCTTATTATAATTATTTAGTAAAACTTTTACTACATGAAACAACGAGAAAGCTATATAAAGTTATATACTAACTAGCTCTCTAGCTACCATACAATGAAACAATGTAGCTCCAATTACTCACTACGTGACTGAAAACAACGGACATACTCTGGCAAAACGGACATATTCACTATTAATTTGTCTCAATAGAATATGATAATGATAAAAGGCTGCAATTACATAAACAGATTACTACAATTTGGTTTCATCGTAAACCCACGTGGGAACGTAAGTAATGTAGAATAAGGACATACTTTTAATTTTTACACTGTTTACTGTGTTTTAGCTATTTGGTACATACTGACCTCAAGCTTCAAATGCGTCGCATTCTAAGCTGTTACATAAACCGTATAATTTACGAGTATATATTATAATTTTCAATACTATTGAATCATCACTTTTAAAAAAAATAAGAATTCATTATTTTCAATTATAACCTATTTGGGTTAATAGAAACACATAATTTTACCCTTCATTTGCGGCCCACGTCCCGACATGTTGTGTACAGTAATGCCTTTATAAGTCGTTTCATAAACTGTTGTCCATACAGTGGCTAGATGTTAATATTTTATAATAGTTATTTTGATCCAAGCTTTGATTATGTGATATTTATATTTATTATCTTTAAAAAAGTATATTTTATTACAAAGACTAAATAAAAATTTAATTGGTTTAATCGGAAGCGTATTATTTTAATAGGCGAATATACTATTGGATTTAATATCATCGACATCATCTCAGTTCATCATATGTTCAATGGGCTCATGAGGTATTGATTTCCAACATTTGCCACATGTGTTGGAATAATATATAACTCAAAGACGAGAAACAACTGGTCACTCGTAAATTACATGATATCTATCATACACAGGTGCTATTCATAGGAACATTGAGGAGGATATTTTCATGGCATAACCTCGACGCTTTAAGGATAGAAGATTCCTTTTAGGAACAGTTTGTAAACTACAACTTTATAAACTTTATAACAAATCCATTAACTGTCTAAAATAGACAGTGAAACAAGAAGCTGAATTCTATCTTGATCTTGTAATGTTATGTTCAAGAATATTATCGAATAATTCATAAATTTTTCATCAAAAAGATATACCATACCGTTTTTAATACGTCACAATCATATTTTATGTCGATAAAGACGACTTGATAGATACTGTATTGGATTCGGAATAGATCAATAAATCTGACCCTGAGATTTTTTTTTATCACTGAGCCAGTCAGTAAAATAAAAACTAATTCGATTCAATGACGGTGAATGCAAACTTTGCCATACAAGAGTTATAATTATAAAAGCTTACAATAAAGAAAACCAATGAAACCAAATGAAAGACCAATATATCATACGAAGAATTAATATATCTATAATATTTATCCAATATAGTTTTTATTGAGATCCAATTAATCAGATACAATAATACATGTCTGCTAACATTAGAACACTGGAGTCCCACCGAGAGATTAGTGAGGTTAGTGAGTTACAAGACACATAAAATAAATAAGCTCACACTCTAGAAAAGAGCGACAAAACTCTTCGCAAAATCAAAATCATATTCATATAAAGTGTATTGAAAATCAATTTAATTTTAATAAATGAAAAGCCTCCACGTCAGCAAGTAATGCTAGAGAAAATCGTGATCAGGTTTTATATTTCGGGGCGATGATCGCAGCGCTCTGAACTATAATTTCATTAGGCTATGTTTAAGCCACATACACCTGTCAACTTCTTAAAAACTTACCTGACAAAGAGAAAACAAAATAATTCATGATAACTATGTGGGACTCGGTATAAATAATATATTTAAATTCAATTCTAAATATAAGATTTCAAATAGCCTATATTTAGAAATGGGAATTCATTCATATATCAATTTGTTTCTTGAAAATGTCTTCTATCTACACTTTAGTATATTTTTATGTCTCATTTTTTTTACTGTTTAACTCTTATAATAATGCCAATCATTTCTTCAGAATAAATCTAAAAGCCGTATATTAACATATGTATGTACAATAACAAAGTTGCATAAGCAAAATATACAAAATGATTTTCCTTCTACTCCTATGCTTTCGAATAACAATGCCAAGCGCAACAGATTTTCTTTGTACGAGTACATAAATCCAGACCACAATAAAATTCAGAAAACAAGTTGCTTAAATCTCAGGTAACAAAGCAATCTTATGTTAGTATTAGTATTATCTTATTTAATTCCTGGTAATTTCAAGTTACAATTCTCTCTCAAAAACGGTATTAAAAATTGGTAAGAATATAATTTCATGAAAGCTTATAGTAAAATATCGAATATACGTTATTTTATTAATTGCCCTATTTGTAATATTTTTACATATGTACATCACCAAAATCATGTATTTACTTGATTTACAAATTTAAAGCACTTTTTAGCATGATTGTAGTAAGATAACCAGATTTATACTATTAATTGTAACGTTTCATGTTCATTTTTACGGACGATACATTCTGTTAGCCCGAAGGCTTTTATGGCTTCACCGCGTATAAAGGCGATCGCACGCTTAGAGTGTTCACAAGAGACTAGAGTAGAACTGGCACAAAAGTTTAGAGAGAATCTCAGCTTGGACCGTTACCCAGTTTGCATAGGTGAGCTGACTCAAGGGTGCCCGAAAAGCCGAGCGACGGCTCAATCAATTATGACTAACAAAATAATATTAATAGTAATAAGAATTAGTTCTACCACTACTTTAGTATGCGTTGATAATGCAAAGGAATGGCTTAAGAAACTCCAGCGTCGCAATTATTTAATTACGAGTACGAGTAACCAAAAATATTGTACCATCAGAAATCAGACAATATAGTCTGTATTTTCACCTATCTAAATTTTATTTACGATTTATCATAATAATATTCAAAGCAGTAGCCCGAAGGAAAAGAAGTTTTTCATTTATTTATTACTGCAGATGCTGGTGTTCGGGCTACATCGTAACTTTTGTTTAAATACCTCGTTGTGAAGCCGTTGGAAGGTTTTAGCTGCTCCCAGAAATTATCTAGAAAAATGCAATCGATTTTCATAATTATATAAAGTACGTTAAAATAACACTTAATATTTTGGTAATAAAGTTGCAAAAAAATATATTACTATATAAATTAATTTTGTGGGTTCTAAAGTAATTAAGTGTTACACTGTCCCTGTACTTTTCCTCTATGTTTTTTTTATCAAAGTGCATTATTTCTTATATAAAATTGTACTAGTTCTCTTATTAAAATAATTCAAGAGCTTTATTGTTACCTTAGTACAGTGTAGAAGAACCTATATCAAATTTAATAACAAGATCTGTATTCCAGCTCACTTTACCGGTTTTCTTGCAAATTCATTTGCTGTCCGCGCTACACTACTCTGGAATTCCTTATCCGATGAAATCAGGAATGTCAGTAATAAAAACAGTTTTAAAAGTTTGGTTCGTGATTACTTACTTAAGTTATTTGAAGTCAGATAAATTTATCATACACATATGGAATTTATTGGTATATTATGTATTAGTTATTTTTAGTTTTTCTTTTCTTTTAATTAATTAGTTTATTCCTACACCTATCATACACATATGTACTTATCTTACCAAACCTTGGGGTGGTAGAGACTGCCTTTGGCATTATGTCCGCCCTTTCTGAACTTTTAACATTGTTAAGGTTAATGCAATAAAGAGTAAATAAATATCTCGTACGAGTTCATGTGAATACTTTTTCGTGGTCAAAAAAAATTAAGAACCTCACTGCAATTACTGTTCTCCTATATTCTCTTTAATTGTTTTTGATGTATTTTTATCAATATACTAACGGCTTAGGGTACGGTCTGCGAAACTTAAGGTCATAGGGTCCATCTCCTAGCACAAGCATTTTTCAGCTTATTTGGACTGATTAACCGGAAAATTAGTAAGGACAGTAGCATTGCTAATTATTTAAAAAAAAATGTGCTATATTATCCCATCTTGATGAAAGAAGCTGTATCTTGTTACTTCCGTTGGAGAATCTAAAACATCAAAAATAAATAAAGATCAATTCCACACTTTGAAGTTGTATTTTTAAGTTCACGTTACACCTTGTTTTCGTTTACTGTCACAGTATTTTATGATGATAAAGATTTCCCCATTCACATTTTTTGAGTCAAATTGTAGCAGCTGTCGATTTTAGATCACCATTAATTTATAAAACAGAATCATTCACGGGCAAAGCTTCCACTGCCAAGTCAACATGCAAAATATTTTGTACTTTGCTCATAATAATGCCTTATTTTGTAGAAATCTGCTGATATGTCTTTTTCGATCCCATTAAAAAGTTTTCATACAGCATCATCATTATTTTCGATCATTCCCGTAGCCGAACAGCTGTTACTTTAATTTCTATGGAGTTAATATAATGACACAATGTAAAAACAAATGAAATTCACAGAAAACAAAATCTATTGTATATCTAATGAATCTATTAAGTAATAAATGACAAATCTGTGACTTTATTAGTGAGTAAATAGTCCTTGAATCTCGTACGTACGTATCAGTAAAGTGATCTTTTTGTTCGTTATCTGCGTTGATACTAAAATAATAATTAAATTAATTACAACAAACCAACTTTATCAATTCTTCGTTATTGTTTTTTTATTTTTTATAGAAGATATTTTTATATGAGAACATGTTATAATTATACGAATATTAGTACGTACAATACGTATCGGAAGTTTTATCAAACATTGGACATTGAAAGAGTAATTAAATTTGACTACTAATGACATTGCGCGACGCTATTACTTGTCGATCGATGAATATATCATGATAGTTGTTGACCACTTTTGTTCAATAATGAAAACAAATTTAAAGGCCTTTTGCAATTTAAATATTTGATTGTGTTTATTTGTATAAAAATGAAACGATAAGTATTATTATTTTAAATAAATGAAATTATAATTAAGCTAGTTTACTTAAACATCATAAAATTAAATGATGTAGTTTGAGAACATGCTATTGTTAGCGTTGGTTAATATATAATATACCTTTATTTTGAATATATAATTTTGTATCAAAAAAAGAAAAACATAAGAACAAAATCCCTAACTTAGGATGTTTCACAATTTTCAATCGGCTTAAGGTTGGCTTCCAGGGCTTAAACTTTATCCGTCTTATTGGTATTCAGAAGACCATATAAACGAAGGAGCGAAAATAAAAATGAAGGGACAAAGGGGAATTTACAGGTGAGAAATCATACTCTATTTTCTCTCCTTCAGACCATTATTGAAATAAAAAATAAAATCATAAATTAGAGAAGAATCTTGTTAAAACGAAGCACTATAAAAAGTCTTAGCCTGTGGTATATAATAATAACTATCTTTAGATATCATTGTTAATTAACTATTCAATCAATTCAATTGCTTTTACATTTCATTAGTTCAATTGCAAAACGGCTATTTATATTCGCAAAGGACTAAAGTATTAAATAGGAGTGTTTTGATATAGTTGTTAAATAAAAAAGCAAAATTACAAATAATAATATATAATAAAACAACGATATTTCTAAATGTACATTGTTAACATCAGCTGTATATTAGAATTAGTCAGATAGTAAACTATTCTGTACGTAGATAAATTCGGAGAGAATAGTTTGCTTCGAATAGGTATTGTTACCAGTGGAGTACGATACTATTGTTTCGATGATGTTTGATGCGTGATTAGTAACATAATTAGAAACAGGTCCATTATGTATATTACGTAAGAAAAAATTAACTTTCACTTGCACAATGATATAGACGATGTGAAATGTTTGTTAATTATTATTATTATATATATTATTATAATGTATGTAAATTATACAATGGTCGATAAGATAATGGACGTAGAAATGAAAATCTAACCTTTCTTATCAGCTCAGAAAGACAGAACCCTTAATAAATTGTGTTCCTAATATTTCATTATATAACTAGTCTGGCAATAAGCAAAATGATAAAATGTACGCTCACAGTTCTAAAAAAGCTGCTCAAGTGGTCGGAAAGGTACAACGTGGTCATCATCCTGCGTCAGTGATGGTTTGGTGGGGCGTGTCTCATCAAGGAGTCACAAAACTACATTTTTGTGAAAAAGGAGTGAAAACTTCAGCCAAAGTGTATCAAGGTACAGTCTTGGATCATGTTGTGAAACCTTTCAGCAATACACTTTTTAAAAATATACCGTGGACTTTCCAGCAGGACTCTGCACCTGGTCATAAGGCACGAACTACCCAAGCCTAGCTTGAAACCAATATTCAGGACTTTGTTAGAGCTGAAGACTGGCCCTCATCTGACCCAGACCTCAACCCTTTAGACATCAAATTATAGTCAGTATTAGGGGACATGGCCTGCTCTAAACGACACGGCGACATTGAGTCTCTTAAAAAATCTTTGGAGCAGGTAGTGGCGAAATTTCCCTTGGAAACAGTGCGTACATCCATAGATTCGTGGCCAAACAGATTAAAGGGCTGCATAAAAGCCAAAGGTGGCCATTTCGAATAGAATATTTTTTAATTTTTTGCTTACTGACTAATAAATATGTAGGTATAAATTTTAAATAATATTACATTACTTCATAAAAAAAAATGCATTTTCATTTGTAACAGAACTTATGGTCGGACTAGGTATATTGTTCGCTATTTACTAATAAGGCAACTAAACTAGCAGCATGCGGTGTAGCCTCATACGTGAATATGTCACTTAAAACTAGCACTCTTTGTGAGGACATAATGTGTCTTTGAATTTAACTATGGACCCACATTTGAGTAATAAAATTATATTTTTATTATTTGATATATATATATATATATATATATATATATATATATATATATATATATATATATATATATATAAAGCGTAATTACTATTATCGTGTAAATAATATAGATTAAAAAAATTAAATTTGATAAGCGGTTGGAATTCCGTGACGGGCTCAAATAGGCTCATGGGCTTAGCCCATTGCTTTATCCAATCACTCGCATAGCATCGCCGAGCAGGCCACTGACGGCTCTGATCGAGGGGCTGAGCAACACTATATTGTCAGCATAAATTAAATTATTGACAAAGTTTCCATTCAATTTTGGTCTAGATCACCTAAAGGATCAGCTCATTTATGTACAGGGTGGAGAGCATGGATGAGGATAATCCCACTTGCCGTACACCCATACCTGTTCTATTGAATCTACCCATTTTACATTGCTTATTGCATCAAAATTTACACGATTCCACAGCATAGGAGCTAAGCGTCATGTATATATTTACTAATCTCTACGTCAAACAAGCTGTCCAACACCTTAACGGTGATTGTCGCCAAAGAAATTGTCTTTACTCGCATCAAAAAAAACGGTTGCATTCACTTGGAAAAACTGATTTTATATATTGAAAATTTTACAATTTTCAGACTTGATGGAATTGTCAGACCGTTTAGAACAAATTACGGACACCGATTTTTCTTTCTCGATGAGATCGAGCTAAACATGTGACCACTGCTCTCCGAGAGTACTATTTCTCATGATAAGTTTGGTCGGCCGGCTTGCCTGACATAAAGCATGCATGAGATGCTCTTCATGGAACTGTTTAGAATCACCAGCCACCCACACGGAGCTAGAGATAAGAGAATGTGACAAGTTATCGCATAAGTAACTGGATAACTTGATCTTCAGCATACTCAGGAGGATTTCCACACGTGTTCGAGCTGGAAGAAGAGATAAAATTTTTGTTAAAAAAATGACATAAAAAAGTTTGAACGTTATTGTAGTTCTTAGAGGTAACCAATAAGGAAGTGCAAAAATTATTGAATTTTGTTCTCTAACGTCAGCTACGAGCGTTTTAATTTAAGGTATTTATATATATATATATATATATATATATATATATATATATATATATGTATATATATATATACTTTCAAGAATAAATAAATGTATTCACTGTTAAGTAAAACCAAGAAAAGAGTACTTTTTATATCAAGGGGCATTTACGAAGTACCGGTAGCGTCTCTAATTGTAATTGTACACTAAAATATTAAGTTAGTTATGTGTCAATTCGCGTGCAAAACATTTATAAAGATAAATACATTAGGTTTCATAGAAATGTAATCCATATTTAAACTTAAATAACAAAATTAGCAACATAAATAAATTTCTGGCTCATACCTCAACACGGACATACGTCGCAATCTCTAAAATGAATAGAATATACTTCTAAACAAAATGTAACCTTCTATTGCACACCTCGACACTAAAAAATACATAATACGTTTTTGACTCGCCTAAAGCGAGGAGCTGATATACATCCCCCACTACTGAGGGAGGCGGTTTCACCTTCTCCTCAAGCTCAAGCTTAGGGTCCACAAGCCTCTCTGACTTTGGCAAGCTTTTATTTTTTCAAGTTTTTAAAAATAAATGGTACAAAGTAATAACCTCGACCAAAATATGGTTAAAAATTCCGGTCCGGGTTATATCTCCGGGCTATATCAGTTGAGCTCAAGTAAGCCAAGCTACGTCTTGGGACAAAGAGCCTAGTCCCTAGAGCGTAGACCATAAATAGCGTTACAAAAAAATACAACCTTAAGTTGTTCTCCTGTTGCTCTTCAGGTCCAGGATTCATCAAGGATTCATCACAATGGAAATGTGTAATGTCACAGTATACACCAAAATAAGTGGGTATAAAATATAAAATATAAAACATAGAATATAAAAAACTGTAGGACCATTATCATAACTGCTGCCCGAACTTTTGCGTATTTGTCTCTTCGTCTATTTTATTTTTCAAAATGCAACTATATATATAGATATGTATCTACACAAAAGAACTTTTGTTTTATAAGCAACAGTGTGTTGTTTCGGTATTTCTTTAACATTCTTATCAAAGAGATGTTGATTTATTTTAAATGGGAATTTATTATTTTAAATTAAAATTTTAATGTTTAACGTTTACTTGCTTGATAAACATAACTCTTGTGTCGTTATTAATATGAATTGTTTTATACACTTTGATTACGAAAAAGACGATTTTTATGAAATTCTAATGCGAAAACACTGTTATAAATCAACCTTTGGGTAAAAAATATATTTACCTATATGTTATTATAACAACAGCGCCAGACAAAATAAATAAAAATAACGAGAGGCAAACTTTGTCATAAAACTGAAAATAAAAGCCATTCTATTTAAATGACATTTAAACGCATTTGTTACTTCTTTCATAAATCTCAAAGCGCGACGAAAGAGGAAAATTAAGTTAAATTTTTCGTCTTTCCAATTATTTACATGTAGTATTCTTAATACAATACTGTATTGTACCTCCAGAAGTTTTTTTACAATAAAATAATACAATAATAGACACTTTTAACAGTTAATTACTTTAAACACTAAACTACTCGTAATATATAAAGGGAAAGAAATAAAATATGTAAATGCTCTTAAATTTCAAAATGGTAACATTAGTAACACCAATATTATAAATTTAAGGATTGGGTCCTGCTTAAAAATTTTGTCGCTACTTATCACGAAGTACTTTTAAAGAGTAGTAATAATGAGTAGGGGAAAAAGATTTTTCGTATTTTATATCTATATATATCTTTCATTTTTCGCCCTAAAGTTTATAAATTTTTGTCCTGTGCCGTATGTTTAAACATGTATTTGATATGAAAATATATGTCTCTGAAAGACGCTCTAAACCTTATTAGAACAACGTATGTTTCTGAGAACTATATACGTTATATATCATCTCTGAATTTACCTAATAGAAGAACAAAGTTTGCCGGAAGATTGCAATCTAAAGTGGTAATGAGTCGACCATATAGCCCCTAAAATTGATAGCCATTTAGGTAGAATGGGTCTCTAGTGGCTACATCTTAATAACGCGCTATGCATGTACGAAATCTGTTTTAAATGAGTATGTAATAATGACATGATAACACTACGAGTATAAACAAATTCGTTCTATTGTGAATCCTAGACAATAAATTACATCTTTATATAATACGTGCCAGAAAACTCTAAGTTTATAAATTATTTATATAATAATGATGAAACGTATATAATACCTAGGTCTCACTGAAAATCTAGAAATTAAAAACGGCTCAATGTAGAAAGTTGCCGATATTTTTATTGTTTTCCGAAGTAGTCTCCGTTCCTTTATATACGTATACATTCGATGGAACTACTGAGAAGAGCAGTGGGCCCATTTTTCCTTAGGAGTCTCTTCTATGGCATTTTCGAACGCACTCACCGCATCTTCAAGGCTCGTAGAGCGAATACCTCGAAGTTTATATTTGGTTCTTGGGAATAAATGAAAGTCGCAGGGTGCCAAGTCAGGGGTATGGCGGATGACTCATTATCTCATCTGCCATAGTTAAATATTAAATTATTTGTTTTGCGGAATGCACTGTAGCGTTGTCGTGGTGAAGGTGGATCCTGCTTCGAGGTCGCTGCTGTCGAACATTTTTCAAGACAACAGGCAAACAACAATTATCATACTAGTCTGCAGTAACTGTCCTTCCATCTTACAGCATAACTGTTACGGAATGACCTTTCCGACTAAAGAACGAGGGAATGATCTTTTTTCCTTGACTTCTTCGTATCCATATATGTATATACATATATCCACGTAGAAGGTGTTGCGGATAGTGAGAAGCGCCGTCGAGTGATCTATCAATATTTCACAATAAAAAAGGTGGAACGGTGGCGTAGCAGTATATGATTTGCTCGATTTCCGCATAGGGATTGAACAGTCACCTCAGAGGTGTTTATTTTTGTATGCTGTCGCAGGTATTCTCTCAGGTAGGCCTAGGCGACTCCCCCCCCCCTCAAGGGTTCTCGCTTTTTCTTCTGGCTTAGTAGCCGTGGATTGTTCACCCACGGAAGCTATGCGGTGGATCGAAGCGGAGTCGTGGTGACAGACGGGTGTCAGTCTTTCGTTGCCACTCTCCCTATCCTCCGCGACTCAATCGCGGGTCGCACCGCTGATGCAGCTACCGTGGGTCCCGCGTGTGGGAACCGTGGAGTGCCAATATTGCATTGCCGCTATCCCCGTCCTCCAGAGCTGAACACGGGGGCTGGGATTGTTTTTGCTTTCCTAGTCCCTCTGGCCTCTGGGGGGTGCACTCGCAGCATTCGTCCCACCAACAGAGAAAGACCAAGTAGGAAGGCGCATATTCCTGCGCGCCTTTCCTGAAGAAGGGCTGGCGATAAGTGGCGGATGCAAGCGATGTCACTAATATGTGCGAAAGCGTGGCACTGCCATACGTGGCGAAGACAGAATATCATGGGGTTTTAGTCCGACATCTTTGCCTGCATCATTTCCCCATTTAAAAAAAATAAAGGCTACTCTCATCATCTCACTCAACCGACTCAACCAACAAGGCGTTTTAGGTGATCGAATCAATGTCAGCCATAACTCGACTGTCTAAGAAACGAAAAGGATGGTCTCCACAATAAGCGATCGTTTCCGGGTGCTTCCCACAAGGGTTCCTTTAAAACACTTCCCGCTACAACTATCTGCCTCTTCGTGACAATTCTTCTTTCCAGCTGATTCTTTCCGGATACCTGGAAAGACGCCGATGTCGTAGGTGTTCCAAAGCCACGAAAATCACTCGACATTACCACTGGCTATCGTACAATTAGTCAACTAATACTCTTCAAATCAATGAGGAAAGTATACAAGAGAATCATCCTTAGGATACTTAAAAATCATTTTCTTGCCACACATCCACGGGCAAACGCCTTGTGGAGTGATTCCAGAAATGGAGAATAGAAATCCGCCTAGAGAAAAGTGTCGCCATCTACTGATGGAGAGGCGCTATCAATTTTCTATCTAGACCAAAACTTACTCATAGCAGCTAGGACAGATCACTCTCTTCGACAGACACATTCCATGGCTTAAATCGGTCACTCTTGGCCATAAACTTACTTTCGCCTCGCACATCAAAAATGCGAAAATCAAGGCCCCCTTCGCAGCGGCCAAAATTCATCCAATCCACTGCGCGAACAGTAACATGTCCCTAAGGAATAAATACCATCTTTACCGGGCCTACAATGGCTTATGCCAGCGTGGTATTCGCCCTGTAATCATTAAATCGCTACAGGTTAGTCAAAACAGTTTCATTAGGATAGCAACTCGAGCAGAGTGGTACCAGCGAGATATCGATCTACAAGGTGACCTACATATGCCCACTATACCGAAGTACTTCCAAAGTTTATCGCAGCGCAGTGGATTCAACCCGGAGAAGGTGTTGCGTTGAGTGGAAGAAAGTTAAAAACTTAAGTATAAAGATTAGTTCGGAGGAGTGGAGAAGTTGAAGGTGGGACTCGGCAGGAAAGAAGTTGCTCTGAGGCAGTGAGAGATCAGTAGCGTGCGATCAACCCGAGGAATCCGTGCCTGAAGGAAGTGACGTTCGGTAGTGTGTCAAACTGTAAGCACATTTTAAATATTAAAGTAGAGTATATCAACTCGTGCAAAGTTTAAATTAATCAGTGAAGTGACAAATTTAAATTTGCAAGAGGTTGTAGTTTTACAAGTCAGTTTGTTTGTTTGGCTTTTAGGTAAATGTATTCTTATAATTTAGTTATTTTAAATAAAGATTGAGACGATGAACCTATGGCCGGCTGAT
Source organism: Teinopalpus imperialis (assembly GCA_029286865.1). NCBI lineage: Eukaryota > Metazoa > Arthropoda > Insecta > Lepidoptera > Papilionidae > Teinopalpus > Teinopalpus imperialis. Next base: position 8,498,706 of record JAGSMU010000005.1, read on the forward strand.
AAACCATAGAAAATATAGTTTAAAATACTGAGATAATTTTCACTAAAATATCTTGGGGCTCGTAAAACTTTCTAAATTGTTATTTCAGTGACGTTAGTAGTAATTAGACTAAGCTTTCTTTGCCTGATTTTATGAACGTTATTAAAAAATAATAATAGTGTGACTGTTTATACAATTATTATCTTATATTTTTTGTTTGTCATCGGATTTGGTGCCTTTTAAAGCAGAAACACCAAAAAAATATATATTATTATAGAAAGTACTTACTGTTTATTACTTTCAAAGGTAGAAGCGTTATTTAAATTGCAACAAGATATTTTTGCTCGCATATCTTCAAACTAGATAGCACAGTCGTGGGTGTATTTTTGTAATAATGATTTTCAGGTGTCAAACAGGAATTACATCAATTCACTCAACTTCAACTTATGTTAAGGATGATCTGTACGATGTAGCTGAACAAATTTATATTGATTTTAGATATAAGTTAATATTTGTCATAACGAAGTCTCAACGTGAACTATATTTTGTCTCAAGGGCAGTCAAATTTAAATTGTCTCAGATAAAAATACGGAATGGCCTACATTTAAAGATTTATTGAATTCTTTAATTCATAATAATGATAGTTTGGGTAATACCCAAAAATCATTTCTGCACTCTAGACATTTAACAGCAGTAAATTGGCTGGACCTCGACGAAGTATGTTTGGCAGATCCTCAGTATCACACTCCGAACAAAATAGACATTCGGTCCGGGACCAAAGTTTATGGTCAGGTGTAAAGAAAGTTCCTTAAGATACTCCAGTGGCATATGTCCCATCTCGTTAAAATAAACACTGAAAATAAACATATACAAATGTTATTGAGGAATACATGGCAATGAGTCATATCGAAAAGGTTCAATACGATGAATTTAATAATAATAAGCGTTAGCTTTCTCTAGTGTTTGAAAGAGTGAGTGAGGGATTGAGTAAAGGAGAGTTCATCCAATATGTAAAATGTATCGGTAAATACAGGTAGCTCAGATAGACGTAGACTTTCAGAGACTAATATGAAAAGAAAATCTTACAGATACAGCCTAGAATTACCGATTGCTAAGGGTTGAATTTGGTACTGCATCAGTTCCCTACTGGGCGGTAAAGACTCTTCAACAGGTGGAAATTATCAATTTCCAAAACATCTGGTAAAATATTACCCGATATTTCGAAACTTATGGATCAACTGGGTTGGGTTAGGTTAGTACCTAGAGTATGGGGGGTGGTGAGGGTGTCCCACCCTGCTCCCTATTGAGAAGGGGTCAGGGCTTCGTTGCAGTGCAATGGGGCACCCTGGCCATAGTCGGCTGCTACGTCTCTCCCGCGAGGTCCCTCGCCGACTACGAGGTGTACCTTGACGAGGTGGCGCTTTGCGTTCGCAGGTGCCTCCCTCGTCCGTCGATTGTCCTGGGAGACTTTAACGCCCATTCCAGGGCGTGGGGGAATCCCAGAGACAGTCCGAGGGGAGAGACGGTGATGGAGTGGGCGGCTGGAATGGACCTCCGACTGGCGAATCGGGGGTCTGTGAGCACGTGCGTGCGGTGGCAGGGGGAGTCGGTCGTGGACCTAACATGGGCGACTCCCGCTGCGATGCTTTCGGGCTGGCGGGTTGCAGAGGAGGTGGTCACGTTATCCGACATTGTGTTCGATCTTGCAATCCGCCACCCCGACGATGAATCCAGCCGCCGAGAAGGCAGCCACGCGCGACGTTGGTGTCTCAAGCGGCTAGACCGAGACTTGCTCGGGGCCGCCGCCAACGTCGCGATATGGCCAGAAAGCGCCGAAGAGGTTCCGTCCGATCCGGATGTGGAAGCGAACTGGTTCCGGGACACGATGACGCGTATTTGTGACGCGTTGATGCCCCGGACCGGTCGCCCCAAGCGTGGGGCGGTGTACTGGTGGTCGGCAGAGATCGCGGAGCTCCGAGCTATCTGCTTGCGGAGCCGCCGCCAGTACACCAGAGCCTGAAGGAGACGAAGGCGAGCTCCAAGTGAGGAAATAGCCACACTCTACGAGGCGTATCGAGCGGCCACGAAGGCGTTGCAGGTAGCCATCTGCAACGCCAGGTCTCGGTCCTGGGAACAGCTCCTGGAGGGACTCAACGAGAATGCTAGGAAAGCTCCGTCCCTGGACGCCCCCGGTGACGGAAACTCTCGATCCGGCCCTTTTGGAAGGAGTGATCAGCTCGCTCTTTCCGGAGGGCCGGTCAAGTCCCTCAGTCCATCCCCAATCTTCGTGGGAGTGGAGAGACGAGATGGGGGTGACCGAGCAGGAGCTGGACCGAGCCGTGACCCGCTTGAAAGGCCGGAACACCGCGCCAGGACCCGACGGAATTCCCGGTCGGGTCTGGGTGTTGAGTCTGGCTACCCTAGGGAACAGGCTGAGGCAGCTGTTCACCAGCTGCCTCCGTAACTCCAAGTTCCCTAGGGCCTGGAAGGAGGCCCGACTGGTCCTCTTGAAGAAGGCAGACAGAGTCGCAGATTCTCCCTCTGCGTACCGTCCCATATGCCTGTTGGACGAGGCTGGCAAGTTATTCGAGAGAATTCTTGCCGCCCGTCTCAACGGGCATCTGTCGAGTGTCGGTCCCGATCTCGCCGAAAACCAGTTCGGTTTCCGACGGGAGCGTTCCACCATCGACGCAGTGATGCGCGTCCGCTCCCTGTCGGAGCAGGCTGTGTCCAGGGGTGGAGTGGCGTTGGCGATTAGCCTAGACATCGTCAACGCCTTTAACTCCCTGCCCTGGGACGCGATTAGGGGGGCACTCGTACACCATGGTTTTCCCCCTACCTGCACGGCGTGATCGCGGACTACTTGCGCGACAGGTACATCTTGTACATGGACCGAGACGGTACGAGGATCCGGAGGGAGATCCAGTGTGGGGTTCCACAGGGGTCTGTGTTAGGCCCGTTGCTGTGGAATCTCGCCTACGACTCTGTTCTGCGAGTCGAGCTCCCCGCTGGCGTTAATGTTGTCTGCTATGCGGACGACACGTTGGTGGTCGCCAGCGGGGACTCCTTCGAGAGGACCAAGGAGTTCGCCGAGCTTGGGGCGGAAATCGTCGTCGCCAAAATCCACGAGTTGGGACTGGAGGTAGCGCCTCACAAGACCGAGGCGCTATGGTTCCACAAACTGCCGCGGAGCAGGGAACCACCCGACTCGTGCGTCCGAGTAGGTGGGTCTGAAGTCAGAGTGGGGCGGTACATGAAGTACCTGGGCCTCACTCTGGACAGTCGTCGTGGAGGGCCGTAGCCTCCTTCTGCGAGACCGTAATGGTCCGAAAGGAGGCTGCCGAGTGGGATAGAGAGAGGACCGATCCTGCTCGGAGACGGGGACGACGCGGCGCTCGCGCGCCTCGTCACGGCCCTCCCATTGGTGCTCCCCTACCATAAACGGGGCCCTTCGGGTCGTAAGTAGAAAGTACCTAGAGTACCTCCCCGATGGGTTCTCGCCTTGTCGTGGCGGGGGGCTTAGTAACCGTGGCTTGGTCACCCATGATGAAGCTAAGAGGAACCCAAATGGCCGGCCTAAGGCGCTCTGTGGCCGGCCCGAGGAGGCCGCTCCAGGTGGGCTCGTAACGAGCTCGCCTCGGAAGCGTGTCGGTGGACTGCTGGGGGCGGAAGTGGTGGAGCGAGGCCGCCTTCCCCGCCCTCAGTAGCCGAGGCGGAGTCGCGGAGGGAGAGGAGTGTCGGTGTTGCGTTGCCGCTCTCCCTATCCTCTGCGACTCAAGCGGGGGTCGCACCGCATGATGCGGCTGCGGTGGGGCCGCGGGGGAAGAGGAGTGTCAGTGTGTCGTTGCCGCTCTCCCTGTCCTCCGCGGCCGAACGTCGGTCGGCGGTGGAGCCGCAGACCAGATCCGCCGCAGAGGGCTGGGTTTGCTTAATGCTTTCCTGGCCCCCATGGTCTCTGGGGGGCGGACTCGGGGGAGTCCGCTTCCCACCTGCAGAGGAGGCCGAGTTGGAAGGCGCGTCCGTGTTCCGGTGCACCTTGCCTGAGAGGGGCGGAGAGGGACTTCTCCCCCCGGAGGAGGGGCCGGCTTGCCAGCCAGCGCAGGTGGGGTCGCGGAGGTGTGCGAAATCGTTCCCGTGGCCCCGCCATACGCGACGAAGGTTGACGAAGGGCGAACACCATGGGGTTTTAGTCGGTGCGAGTCCGATATAACCCATCCTTGCCCCCGCAGGGGTGGGTATGCGAAGGCATTTCACCGTGTAAAATAAAAAAAAAAAAAAAGTTCCTAGAGTAACAACCAAAAAATTAATACAAAAACTGTATTTGTGATAAACTCGGATAATCAACTGCCCAAGTGAAGCCCCTTACCGTGAAGACTTAGGTCAATTGTCTAACTTTGATATACTTCTATGGCATCCAATCCGTAAAGCTCTAGCGTATTATCTGCGTATTGTTAAAGGTAATGGTCAAATCCACGTGTCTGTAGGTATTGCAAAAATAAAAGTCATACCAATTAATACAGATATTCAAATATAGATAAAGGTTGAAACTGATGGAGGGGTGCTTCTAACAAGATTACTTGTGGAAATTTGGTTACGAAAATCAATAAGTCAAAGATACATTTGGATAGAATAGAACGTAGTTCTTTCGAGGATAAATATTCATCCAAACCTTTATTGCCAATAAGTTTCCATAGATTCTAACAACTTCAACAATGGTCGCATGACCATCTTCCAAAGAAATTCCTATACATTGTGCCATAAAAGTTACAACTGCGGATAAAGGGACCAGAGTACTTATATTGTGAGGTAATTCCTTGTACAAAACCAACAAATGTAAAAATTATGCTGGAATAAGTCAGGTGCATTTCACAACATCTGATTCGTCGATATCGGGTCTATTTTCTTCCTTGGCCTCATTGACGCAGGTGAGTCAAATGTGTAAGACATAAGGTTACAATATCAAACCTAACTTATAGACCAATGCCAGCTTCCCTAGTCACACCAGTAAGAATTCAAGAATTCTGGAGTTAACTATGTAGGGCCTATAAATGTACTAATAACGAAGGATCGAGGTCACCACATTTCGAAGAGATACAACTTTTTTTAAACCCTTTTTATAAACCATCGATGGCTCAAGTTCTTCTTGCATACTTAAAAAGGTTTATGCGTCGTCGAGGTATACTTCCTGATATATAAACTTACGCGACAAGGCAAGGTCACCTCATTTCGGAGGATTGTGGAAAACTGGTGTAATATACGTAAAATATTACTTGAGGAGAGTTATAGGTGACTTAAATTTAACATATAAGAAGTTGTCAACAGTTTTAGCACTGATGAGGTGTACTTAAACTCGAAGCCTTGACTCGAACCAAGAGTGAATTAGGATATGATAGGAGAAGCCTTCGTGACTGTACCAGATGAAAAATTAGTAATCCTCTAATCTCTCCAGTCGCTTCAAAAAACAGTGCAAGGATTTTGGCGAAAGTGGTCACAAGAGTATTTAACAATGTTTCTAACTCGTTATATGGGCCACGCAAAATCCCGAACCTTGATGAGATGAAATTGCGCATAGAGTTGCACATAGGTATTATTTACTTTTATTTATTTATTTAAACAACCTTTGGTCACACCTTACAAAAAGTGATACAAAGGGTAGACTTAATGCCTTAAGGCATTCTCTACCATTCAACCCGTGGCGTGGAGAGACTTTGTGGTAGGTGTAGTGGCTACATTGTAAATAAGAAAAAAATATATATATCTTAAAACTTAACATTTAATATATGTATATATATATAAATACTTACATACGTACACACACTTATACATACAAATATATATTATAATAATGAATTTAATATAATAAAAAGCAATACATAATAAACATAATTAAACATATAACAAACAATGACTAGAGTAATTAACCATATCAATTAGTATCAGATATCTTTAAGTAGTATTCGCGTACCAGCCTTTAAAAAGAGAGCTTACTCGATACTCTTCTTATATCTTCGAGTAAGGAGTTCCAGAGACGTGTAGCCTGAAGGGTGAAGGAGTTGTCAACGAAGTGAGTGACGTGATGAGGAGTTGTAATCATTAGATTCGAAGAGGAACGAAGATCTCTTTTGTGAGATAAAGAAAGGTATTGAAAGTTATCTTTAAGATAAGGAGTAGTTGGATAGTTCAAAATGAGAAAAGAATAAGTAAAGTTCTAGAGTTACGCCTCTGCTAAATGGTAAGCCAGTAATGGCGAGCACGATATTGAGAGCTGTGATCATATTTACCAAGTCCGAAAATATACCTGATGCAATTGTTGTAAAGGCGCTCTAGCTTGTTAAGAGAAACTATGTTCAAATCCGGGTAATCCGCATAATCGATAATAGGTAATATAATCTAAACAAGCATAAGCTTGGTCGTAAAAGGAAGAAAATTCTTCAAACTGTAGTGAACGTAACGCGGCATAGACTTTACGGCTGACTTCCGTGACCTGTATGTCCCAGTTTATTTTATTGTTTATAAATGGACCTACATTTTTTATTTTACTGGAAAAATGTATTATTTTATCATTGTAGTTGATGTTAGGCAAGTTTGAATTATTATATAAGAACCAAAAAATTTTTGAATTTTATAATCCAATGAAAGTTATAATCTATCAAAAAGGTTTTAGCTTGTACTGAATACAAGCTCAGTTTTATTTACCGATGAACTCGTTGGTTCAAACTTTGGTTTTTTATTTTTTGCATAGTTTTACCATCAAAAATGTCTTCTAAATTGCTATTAATATATATAGCATTAATAAATATCACATATTATACATTATTATATCAGTAAACAAAAGTAACTTATTACTCATATATAGATTAACAATAACAATGACAAATACATCGTCTCGTGTGTTAATATCGCACCGTGAAAGAAAAGGATGTATCTGTACTATAATTATGTAATAACGTACCTAAGTAACACCTGTCAAAAAAGGGACGATAGTTATCTGAAATGCTGGCCAGTTTAGCCATATAATATGATAATACTACACATATATCATATCTCTTTTACTTAAGACCGAAGTTAATAAGTACCTAAAAACACATTTCAATAAATAATACCTACTACATGATATTACAATTAATGACTTGAACACTACACTGCTTACTAAAATTAAAAACTGTACTCGAAACTTAGTTTTTTTTATGATACATCCAATAAGCATAACAATATATAACCGCTAGTAAACTGTTTATCCATATTCTAGCACAATTAAGAACGAGATTCTTTCTCGATCGAGCTGATCTATTTAACAGTATACAACCAGTAGGTGGTGCTTGCGTTAACACAAACATAGTAGAAGATTTAAATTTATGATAATGATGATGTGTTTAAAACTAAATTTATATTGAAAGTAATAAAATGAAATGACTTGCTTTAGTAACAGTGAAAAAATTGCAGTCACTAATCTATAACTTCTTTTGATATTTTTTTTACATCCAGAATATTTATAATTAAAACATATTAAAACTTATTACATTAAATTAAATTCTTGAGTTATTAAAAAAATATTATTATAAAAAACAAAACTGTACATTAAAACCACTGTATGATTTTTCCGAGACATTCATTGCAGTTTTGATTTTGAGTGCAGCCGGTATAATAATATGTAGGGACATTTAACAATATCCGCCCTTAAGTCCCGGACTTTTAGAATAGGGCTAAGGTGCCCCTTGTCTAACGTGTAAAGTGATTAAAAGTGGATTACAGGTTCGTAGACAATCCGAAGATGGTGACATAGATTAGTCCCGGGTTGCCGTAGTACAGGGATGGTGCTAGGGGAGGCACGACGCATACCCTAGGACGCGTTTAGGTTCAATACAGAGGAGCACTTGTGTTTCTTATATTGTTCCGTGTTCCGGGATACAGGAGCCCCTCTCAATGACAGTGCAGACAACGGCCACTGAGGGGTTTTTAGTGGGTGCAAATCCCACATAATCCTGTCTGCCTCCAAGATTTACCGGCAACAAAAAAGGCGCATTTAACTATATAGACATCACCACAGTAAATCCATAGATCTTCGCATATTGGAGGGCTTAACAGGATTTTGTAAGACTTTCTTTTTTTTTTAATTTATTTATGTCTAACATCTAGGTTACCTCAAAATTTCCTTTGCAGTCTAATGCGTGGTAAATGAACACTGAAAATTGCAATGCACAATTTCATTGGCGCCGGTGCTGGAAATAGAACTTATGGTCGTATATGAAACTACGCTAAGCTATAACATAACGGCTTCACCCCGGAGGTAGCAGAATTTTAATATCTGCTCTTGCGTAACAAATTCAATTACAAAATATAGCTCTGTGTTAACTGACTTAAAACTAATTGTTCATAAGGTTTCCGGTAACATAAAATAACCACCATTGGCATTTTACCCTAACCATTTTACTCAGACTTTGTAAGGGTGTCTCAAGTTGCGCAGGTTAATACGATAAGCATTAACTTAAACACCCTTATGAGTACAGCGAGCTTATTTGCCAAATTAAGGCAATTTTCTTTAAACAGTAATTTTTTTTGATCAAATTACAATAAAATTTCAGTTTAGTATTTCTGTGCATTGTGTATGTGTATTTAGAGTATAATATTTTTTACCACTCTCAAAGCACGCAAAGCAATATAAATAATAACATTGACATTGTTTTACACATTTAATAATACTTATATAAAACTCTATAAATGTGTACCAATCAGGAGGCTAACTATATATAACCAACTATATATATAACTAGTTGTACATATAATTTATAATAAACTAGATGATTTCCCAGCGTTATCTAGGTATATTAGGTAGTTAGCTAGGTATATTAGATTATTATTATTTAACCTCATATTATGATACCTACTTATATACCTACCGATATATATCTATAACTTCCTTTCCAGCTCACAGTCATTCTAGCTAGAAATACGCTGGTAAGGTACTAATTTTTTTAATTACAAAGAAAGTTAATTCTATAAAATTTTCGGCTAAAGAGCCCACTTGTTCCGACGAGACGCTTAAACCTTTGACTTGGGGCTACAGTGTAATAAGTACAGATGCGACTTTATAAGGGTGTAACCTAACATATTCTAAATAGTAAAATTTACTTCCTTAATAACAGTGCTTTTGAGAGCTATTCTAATCAATTTCCTCTTATTTTGCCTCTCTGTTTTATCACCGACCTGTTGTCTCTAGAGTGTCGCCGTTACAAGATGAGACCAATTGTTAGATGTTTTTACAGTAAAGACTACACTGAGTGGGCTGGTACTGAAATCATTTACTGCAAAAGGTGATCCTTCAAAGCTTTAAAAAAATCAATCATAAGTTTAGTAACAAATTTATATAACTTTGCATATAATCCAAAAAATAATAATTTAAAAAATATAATACATATTTATTCCTTTTGTAATGTAATATTAAATTAAATAAAAATATAATAATCATGAAATTGGCTAATATACGTACATTATATGTTCTGTAAAGATAAAGCAGTTTTAAAAAATAATAACTGGCTTCATTAACTCCACGCACGAACACATAAACTCTTTTAAATTTAATAATTTTCTTGACTTTAAAAGCTTCTAAAATTAATGTACAAAATTTCACACTGTAGTTTGTTTAAAGTTGCAGCATAAACAGGTCGACTCTACTATGGAAAAAACATGCCATCAGCAAATATCAGCATGAAATAATCCTGAAGGGTAGAACGCATGTGTATTTTGAATCTTTGTTGAGGATGGATGTCCTTGTCAATAGGCTGCAGTCGGACTTATCGGGTTCAAATCTCACGTTGCATGCACTAACGACTGTATGTTTTCCGAATACGATATCAGTAGTTTGATCTTAGGTTTTCATCTCTTACAACAATGGTGTTCATTGGTACTTTTATTGAAGTTATATGCAAAGTTCAATAAAAGTAATTCCTCAGTCAAGTTGACCCGTCTTAGTGCTCCTTATAATTTATGAATCTAACTGGAATGTGACTCTACCATGTAAATATTAAAATATGTGATATAAAGAAATCATTGCATAATCAAGCATACTCTTAAACAATAATTAAAATATAACAGTGTTGATATACTAAGTATTGAAAACAATATTTTCTGATAAATAGAGTACCTCTTGCTGAAATTAATTCTCCTTCTATTATTAAGCATTATTAATGGAGTTGTTTTGTTACGTTTCCAAATACGACACTGCCTCGTGAAGAAAATCAATCATTACCGTTCACGCGATATGATTAATTTTATTAAGCATCTTTTGTATATATACAAATTATTAATAAATTTTATATATTTCCAATGTTTATATGAAAAGTGTTTAATTGAGTATATGTTGATCTTCATTTGGTGACAAAAGAATATAGTGGCTTATTGCTCAAAAGTATTAATTTCTATCAAAGTGCACGTTTAGGCCCAAATGTCTACTTGTCTCTAGTCTTCTACTCTCTGAATTCTATATTTTATCTATGTCACTTTTATCGAACTACTATTTATTTGTCAAACTACCACCGACATCGCTGATAGTCCTTTAGGTCGTAGACTTCCGTCCACTAAAGTCAATTTATATGTTTTATTCATTACGTTACTTTTCCCATGACCATTATGTACGAACTTTACGCAACATAAGCTCATGGCCAGTACTCCGGATTGTAAATAAACGCGAACATGCGTTTTTCTTCATTTACGGTCATCATAGTCGTCAACACGAGCTATGCTTAGTCCAATTCTGAAGGACTATGTCCTTTCCCGTAGATTGCAGTAAATTATGATTCTGAGTCAACTGAATCATTAGCCTTCCCGCAAACTTATGTCGTCCTAGACAGCAATTGCCAGTCCGAGGACTTCGTAGCCACCCCAGAACCTTTCATCACTTCGGTGTTTAAACATATATCGTGCGATGGCAATCGAAAGACTTCATCATGATAGATCGGGTAACATGTCCAACTTTACTTAACATTTATCTTTTGGAACTTTTAAAGAGGTCATTACGGTTAAGCAGCAGCAATTATCCACACGAATAAACGCATTTAACCGTTGAAGATTTCACAAAGGGACATTCATTTCGGTGTTTAACGATGTGCTTAACTTCAATGGAGTTCTTTTATTATCATTTGATTTTGAAACATAAAAGATATTTTAAATATTGTATAATAAAACCTTACACGAAGTAACCATTTTCATTGCACACTTTGCTAATCTAAAAACCTGAACATATTTTCATTCATCTATACAAGATGTAAATCTTTGAAAGTGGCTATTCAGGACATTTATTTTTTAAAATAACAACTTGTACGTACTGTAATGTTTAGTAACATACATACGATAGACAGATATCGGCCGACACTCTAAGTGACACATTCCAGTACGGTCTTGATCCTACGAGTACACCGTCTCCGCCACGTCGCACCGGTTGCTTCAAAAAGCTTTAAGTATGCAGCTGCTCAAAACAATTGCTTGTATATATATATTATACGAATAAGGTTTTATATACACCTAGGATGACTTTTAACATGTAATAACCCAGTTAAAGGTGAACAATAGGAAAAATCGTAAACTATAAATTTTAAATATTTTTTTTTTTATTGTTTTTTTTATTTAAGTCATTCAGGGAATTTTTTTATGTAAAATTTTCTTAAACTCCTGTAATTTTCTTTTTTATAATTTCTCTGAATATTGTAACAATGGGTTATATAAATATAATTGACGCATGAGGACTCGAGTCTAACGTCATTGAATGGAATTAACTTCTTGTGCTGACCGTCATTAGTAACAATACGTAATATGAGGGATGAAAGAATAGTATCTGGATTTTATAAAATGTTTAAAAAACTACTCAAATCAAAGGTCTTAATTCAATTGAGATCGCAAACTACACCAAACTTACGTCCAGAAAAATAAGAAACGCACAAAGCGCATTCAAAGTAGAGGTGAGGGTGAGCACATTTACCCTCAATAAGGAATTATAACGCAGATGTGTTGTGGCTCTCCGGATGTCTACACTCATTAAAAACAACAATGATTCTCTCGCTGCCGTAAATTGAATCATTTAATGTAAAAAATCTAAAAAAAAGTCTTTTTACTCAACTATCAAAATAAATTTTAACTCTTCTTCTAATACATCTGCCTTATTTTTTTTTTATTCAGCAATAATTTTTATTCAGTCTAGATTATTGATATTTATTTTGATATTTGTTTATCTTTAAGAAGAAATTTCAGTATGTATACAATAGAATGCAAGGAGTGGAGCGAAAAGCATAATTTTAAGGGACATTTTTATTACACTTTATTGCTACCAAGTCTAATGAAAACATCACAACGAAACGTAGATGAAAATGAAACATACTAGAATAACATATAAAATTGTGTACTTTTAAGAATAATTTTCGACAGCTGATACTGGATATAAATATTAAGTGTAGTAGTACATAATTAGTGTTTGAAATAAAAAATCTCTTAAAGTATCATAGTCTGATTCATCAACGCAGAGCCTAAATCTCTAAGGCTACAAACTTGAAATTTCGCCAATTGATGCCTTTAATGTTGTAAGCATCATGGGAGAGTTTTTGCAAATTTCAGTTTATATGGGAAGTTCGTCACTTTGAAGGAAGACACATGAATTTTAATATGAAAGCTTCTTATATAAAGTAAAGGAAATAATATCATTACAAATATTTATACAAAATATTTGTAATGATTCCTCCTGAATTCGCCTTAATAAGATACATGCGCTAAAACACAGACATGCATACACACACACACACACACTACACTACACTACAGATTAAAATGTATGTTACTCCTGTTGCACATACATTTAAAAAAAATGTATATAGTTGTAACTAGATAACTGGCTAAATATCCTTGTTAATTGTATTCATGTTTAATGTTTCTTGCTATGCTGTGAAGTTTCCTAATAAAGTAAATAAATAAATAAATTTATTTTTAAGCTCGATTGATGGCGTTGTAAATTGTTTCTAAATCGCGCTATTGTTTTGTTACGCGTCCGTTAGCTTTTTTGACTACTCAAACTACGAGCGTTATTTTAATATACATAAATCTACGCATGCGAAGCTACAGACAACTGACAGTATTTTAATATAGTCAAAGTAGATTTCAAAGAAATAGTTTCATATTCGTCACCCAATTAGGCACTAAGAACTCCCACATTCAGAGGGTATTACGCCATTGAGGGTCATGCCACTTTAGTGTGAATACAAGCTTTCATATTTAATTCTCTGAGCACGTACATTTTGAACGAAAACGTTGAACAATATTTGATCGCAATATGGTACTTAAAAAATAATTAGGTAAGGTATTTAAGAAGAGTTTCGAATAATTTTCTACAAAAACAAGCAACACTATCCGTGAAACACAAAATCGTGTCTCACAGCGAAGCCACTAAATTATTGTGATATATAAATTATCAGTTCTTTTTAACTTCAAAACTGGTACTGGTGTGGGGGATTTAAAAAAGAAATGCTTTCAAAAATTTGGCTGCCTAAAAAGCCAACTTATGAATTTTTATTCTGGAATGATATTGTTACGAAGGCAAGTTAAAGGAGAAGTTACAGAAACATTTTTTTTTAATTTTCCCTCACTTACAGGCGCTTCAGCCTGCTGAACTGACTGCAGAAAATGTTTTGAGGCCATTCCAGGACAACAAGAATTACTGCGTTATTTCCTGAAAACACATTTTCAGGCCGTGTCTGGCTTAGTTATACCCCACCTGTCTCCGGAACATACCAGAAGGTGCGTGAGCAGGATAACTATATACGTGAAAGAGAGATTGTATCGAACATGTCTCTGGAATATCCCGAAATGTATGAGCAGGTTGGCCACACGCGTGATAGAAATATATGGTCATGTTCGAATACGATCCGGAATGTATTCGATTTTGAGTACAAGGGACGGCTGTAAACATGAGGGAGAGAAACAGCCGTTTTCCACATTCCCGATCCTTATAGAGCAATTTACCACGGATATATAGGTATATATATATATATATAAACAAGTCGGGTTGACTAAAAGGAAGTTTCGATTGAGATACGGAGTGATGCAAGCGACTAGTGATTGATTTTTAAAGTGAATAGTGTGATTCCTTTTAATTTATAAAAAATATGATTACGTTAAAGCTTATTTTCTATCCAACGAGCCCTACACCTCGTTACAATATATGATCCATAAAATGGCCGTTTTTTTTTCCAATACATTTTAATAATTATACTTGGAAATTAAATTTATTTGCTAATAATTTACACGCTTCTATAATGTCATACATGACATGGGTTACTCTAGCTTTAAGACTTTTGAAACCTACTTATCAATATGTTACTTAAAGCAAACAACAAAGCACTTGTTATTTTCAATTTTAAGGCCTCTAAGAAGTCTCCCCTGAAATCCCTTGTTATGATTAAATGTTTTGAGTAAGAAAACATCAAGGGTGACGAATGTAAAGAGGATTAAATCTTTGCACAGAAAGCCCCTAAGTGTAAGGGGAACTTCTATAAATAAAGCGTATTTTAATAATAAATTAAAACATCCTGTTTAGATACAGATTAAAAAAATATTAAAATATATACGTGTCAAATAAATTTCTATTTGAAATCATAACGTTAAATAGCAATAAACGAGCTCGTGTTGATCAATTTCGACATCAGCGACAAATTTCGGTCGTTAGCATGTAATGTTTTTACCAATATTATACTACGTGCAATCGGTATTTTCTCAAACCTATGCAAACCAAGGTACTGATCTGGAAACCAAGAAATACCACTTGTTTCTTGCTGAGATAGAAAATCCTGTGTCGCGTACTGCTAAAATGGGGATATCCAAATAGGTAAATAAATTTGATTTTTGCAATTTCATGTTGGTTAGAAAGCTAAGGTTCGACATGTTAACGAACTATCTGAGATCTTAGTAACAATCTGAGTTAAAAGAAAGTTGTTTTGAAAGATCCATTCAGAAAAAAGTGCGTTTTACATAACAAGATTTAACGCGAAGTTCAAACTACAAAAGATATTTTTAGCGGAGATCCGATCTATACCTTACGACGCATCGACGCATCTCCTTAATTTATTCTTCGAAGATTCAAATACTTAAACAACCACCTAGAAGTAGCAGTGCTCATACCAGCACAACTGAATCTAGATGGTAATCATTCAAATATTTATTAAGTCAAATCAGATATGATAACAACTTTACTTCAGAGATACCATAACGCATTTATTTATTTATATTGTATTTAACAGCTGCAAATTTTGGACGACCCAATGATTGAAGGAGTCTCATGATTTAAAGCTAAATTTAAAGTCTAAACGTTATATAAGATTGATTAACTTATCTTACCTGTGTTTTTACATAACATACATTTCAAAGCTTGACATATTCCATTTAAGTTGCATAAGATCTACCTTAAATAATTAATGGCAGTACCACCGACTTGCTGTAGAATTTCTGCGTCGCTCCGAAATTTACGATATGGAATCTATACTCATACAGCGACATCTCAGGTGGTGTGGGCACGTCTGCGCATGGAAGATTATCGTTTTCACCAAACCGTTTTCTGCATCTGCACCATAAAGACGAGACCAAAAGACGTCTAATGGCTTGTAACACACACCCGAAACCGTTGAGAGGGGAGTTACCGCTCTTCTCAAATGTTTGCCTATTTTATATTTTTACTTTAGGATTATAATATACCCATTGTTGTGACCGGGGATTTAAAACTTAGTTTGGTCTAGCACGCCGTATTAGGATTTAAGCTAGGAATAGTTTTGCTTAAACGATAAGGAAAATAGTTATTATTAAAACCTTTTATCATTAATCGTTTTGCAAATCTATTACAACAAAAATATCAGCAAATCCATATAGTTATCTGCCATTTGCTCTGGTAAAATAATGGTATCAGACACACAATGGCTAAAAGTCGCTTAGAGTTTAAACGCAAAATTTGAAAACATTTGTTGGAAGTAGCGTCAGCAGATTCACATCGATAATAATTAAGAATATATTTATAAATTTATTTATTTTTACATATGTTTGTATTTATAATATGTATATATTTTTGTTTTATAGTTTATGTATATGTATATAAATATCTATTATTTTATTTAGTATTTTAAATTCCAAAGATAATATGTAATGATATGTATATATGATTGTATAAGTATTTAGATGTACTGTATGTTTCTTTTTTTCTTTATTATTATTAATTTTCCCTACCTTGATATGTCTGAACCCTCCCAAGGATG
Organism: Teinopalpus imperialis; assembly: GCA_029286865.1. Taxonomy (NCBI): domain Eukaryota; kingdom Metazoa; phylum Arthropoda; class Insecta; order Lepidoptera; family Papilionidae; genus Teinopalpus; species Teinopalpus imperialis. The sequence continues at coordinate 8,514,959 of JAGSMU010000005.1, forward strand.
GCTGGTAGATAATGCCTCAGGCATTAAGTCCGCCTTTCATATGTTTGTTGAGTAGAAAAAGTTCATAAATAAATAGATAAATTTCTTAGACTGGTCTTTTAACTCATTGCTATCGTCTGTTAAGGTTTCCATAAATTGAATTGCTATTTCAATGTTGTTTTAACACATACTTGTTAGAAAAAGATAAAATTAAGAACCTTAAAAAAATTATATTCACTAATATGCATTATGCGTACTATACTTCACTATTTTGGTGCAGAGAATGATCATACCTAACTGTACCGTGTAAGTATTATGGGTTATAAGAAAGATTCTTAAATGGTAACTTCGGACTGGCTGGCGCAGTTTAAGGGATCCCCCACTACCTATGCAAGTTTACCAAAGAAAGATAGATGCAGGTGGCTCGGGATTGTACTTAGTGTCAATCTATGAGAGATGCCTAAGTTCAGCAGTGGTCTATTGATAGGCCGTGATGATGGTGATATTCATATCCTTTATATCATAGAATTCTCCGCACACAAATTAAGGAAATATTGGACGATCACCTGTGTAAGAACGTATTAATTTTTCGGGGTCTGTATTGACCTCAATGCATCTACCTCAACTCGATCACTGTCAAACTTGAAAATACTTCTTGGCACAGTTTCAAAACTGCGGGTAACTGACATTTCTATTGTATTGTATAAGGTTTCAAATATGTATACGAGGCCCTATCTTTTAAAGTCAACCAATCATCACTTTACTACTGAATCCAGGCATTCCCCATCAATTGACACGGATAAAAGTCAGAGCCGTTAAATATAACTAACAAAACATATTTATGGATAATACAATTCGTACTAAATAACTATATAATATATACGTGCGCATGCTACTCTGGTCAGCGGATGTCACACTATTTGACAAAATCCAAACTGAGTACATCAGAGCAATTTTTAAGGTTGTCCTGTTAGCTGATAAGGTTAAAGAAAAACGCTTGAGATCGCTGCCACGTCCAAAGACATCCGGACGGTTATATGGCGAAGCTTGCTTTAGAGTTGTTGAAGTTGTTGGAAGATCACCTGCCTGGCTGACGATCGTTGAGAATATCCTCAAAGAAGTTTCTCTCAACAATAATATGCACAAAACCCTTCTACATGGAGAATGCGGACAAGGAAGGCCGACCCCTAGTAAATGAGAGATTAATTAAATACCAAATTATACAAAAAAAAGCGTGATGACACAATATGATATAACTTACCATTTACGTTACGACATCCATTTCCGTCTTAAGGGGTGACAATTTAATTGCTTTCTAATTCTTTATCATGGAATGAAATTTGCTGACATGCTGCCATCCGCAGTAGTTACAATTAAATAAATAGTGTAGTCATACGAAGCGTCGCTGGAGTTTCTTGCACCACTTCTTCTCCAGCGCCCACGTATTCCGAAGTGGTGGTACAGGTAGTTAATAATAATAGTGTTAATAATTAAGATAATCCTCTGTCAGAAGCAAATGACCGAGCCGAAGTTAAGCCCTCTCGTGTAGAGTCAGACGCTCTCTCATAAGCGCTCGGTCACCTCTCAACCAGGCGAAACTGTAAAAGTCCTCGGGCTAACAGCGGCCATCAGCCCGAAACATAAAAAGAAAATCGACTATCTGTCTATGGACCATCTTCTAGCACTAGCACAAGTATTGCTAATTGCTAGTAAGCTTGGTTAGAGAGGTTTTTATAAAATAAAATATATTATATTGAAATTTTAAATAAATATTTCATTACCTACTACGGTAAAGAAAAAAAACTATCTAATAACCTAAAGCAACTAATAAATTATATTATTTAATTCCACACTTTTTTTTCGTATTCTTTATAAGCGTTTATAACTTTGAGAATTGGCATTTGGAAGATTTATTACTTTTAGTGATATAATTTGGGATTTTTATATTGGTTCTGGTTCATACACTGTTGTTCAGAAATTAATTTTTACAAACCTTTGTGCCTATTATATAGATAAAAGTCTAATTCCCTGGAAACTAACGCTTAAAGACTCTTTCATATTATCTATAGACTTAGATCTGTAGATAATATGAAACATCACGCATGGATTAATCAAGGATGTCCGTGTTCAGTACTCTAAACTAAAATAAATATATTATTTAGGTAATTCGGGTGCGCTACGAAATAATGAGTAGAAATGCCAAAAGTTGAATTCTGTTAATATTTTATTTACTTTTATGAAAGGAAGAAAAACAACATTAATATGGTAAAGACGAAGACATCACAACGTCCAAACTACCGCTTTAACTTTAATTGAAAGTATTAATTTGAATAGAAGTTGCTAATTTAATAAATCATTTATATATCACTTTTTAGTATTATATTTTTAAATAAAATACCCTACACTACTTTTTATCTAATAGTAAGAAAACGTAAATTGGCCAATCCGAAACCTATCAATTAGTTTCGCTTTTCCGGAAAATTACATTTTTTATAATCGAAATACGAGACAGGTTCATATCCTGTTACGTTTGAAGCTTAAAATTTCTAGATGCTAACGCTGTCTATACATTTTGGGATACAATAGTAACAGTTTGATTTTATCAAAAGTTTTTCATTTCGTATCTTATATTCTTACTGAATATAGTAAATAGTATCATTATTGGATTTCGTTGTATGAAATATACGATTTGTAAAATATTAATAAATTTACGCATTAAACGACGTTCATGTTATTTCTCAATTTCTCACCTTTATAACATTTTCATTTTACAAACATGTTGCTATAACATAATTATTAGAGTTCAACCCAGTTAAAACCACCAGCACTGATGCAAATTGGTAATGAAAAGTTGAAAGTAGTTTATCTAAGAACATTATAAACAAGCGACATCTTATAATCATATAAAACAAAATTTTGTCTCGCTTTTGTTCGTCTCCGTTCGGGTGTTTAAACCGCAAATCATCTCAGTAACTACATTAAATATTCAGTGTTACTCGTCTCTTTGACATCCATGACAGTTTAAGTGTTGGGTTACATAAAACTTTATCGACCTCCTACCTATCAGTGGCATCCTGCCGTGTCCAGAGTTAATTTGTCAGATGACGCCTTAAATAGCCATTAGATTGTATTTCAGGTGACTGGTAAATGCATTGAACATAAATCTAACCAAAATTGTGCCCTATAAATATTTGATCACAGTTTATACTAGCAGATATTCAAACTAAAAGTTATACAGGAGTGTGAAATCTAGATGCAAAATCAAAGATATTTATTAAGTAACCATCATTGTAAGTTATACAAGTGTAAGACTTGCTTTTTTATATGTTTTAGAAACAAACAAAACAACTAAGGCCTTGCGAACCTTGTGATATATATTACCGTTTTGTAAAGATCTAAGAAGACCAATCATTTAATCTAAAGAAACCATGGACGACGGATAGCTTTAGCTTTAACCTTACGACGAAATATTTATGGGAATAATACCAAATATTAAATATCAATGAAAAGCGGAAGTTGTTTTTCCACCACAAATACCACAAAATAGTAGAAAAACAACTTAACGATTGAATTATTATGAAATGTAGCGCTTAAATAATGAGCAGAGATTGTTAATGTCACATTTAATGAGTACCAGGCTTTTACTCATGACTCAAATAAGCTACTAGTTATTTGAGTGTAGGCTCCCGGAGACCCAATCACAGCTAACGAGGCATTCTAATATTACAAAAAAAATATACAACCACTGTGAACTAATATATCGATGTATATTTTAACTTCGTTCGCCTTATTATTACAATAAATTAAATTGCGACGAGAACAGTAAATCCCTGCTTCCAGAGTATGAACTTGTGAGTATTAACACCGCTGTTTGTTAACAACATACGTAACTGTCATAAAATGTTAACATTCTCGCCGTTACTATTTCCGGTATAACTGCTCAAATTAGTGTTTTTAACTTATAGATTAATTTGATATTTTTCAACGAAGATTTTTTAAAAAAGAACTCCATCTTGGTACATGAAGCGTCAATAGCCTAATGACGTACGGTCTGGGAATTTTAAGGTCGTAGGTTTGAATCCACCATTCAACTATTGACGAGAACCATCTTCCATGCATTTTCAGCTTAGTTGAAGAGGTTAACTGGAATATTAGTAATATTAATAGCATTGCTAGTATGCTTTTAAATATAAATATATATATATATCATTATTTAGGTCGATAGGTTCAAATTTACAGCTTACTATGAGATTTGTGAGTGACGCTGCATGCCATTTGACATTACCGTCCTGGTGAGTGCAGGGATCCGGAAACCTTTATTACTGGTGACGAGGCATTCCATCTCAGTCCTCAAGGGTAACGACACATTTGAATTATAATTCCTTGTCAAGGATGAATGTAGATGTCATGGATCGCAGGAATCACTTGCCATCAGGTGAACTGTGTGCTCATTTGTTACTCTCAATGTAATAAAAAAAACCTGGTTTTCACATATTTTTTTTTAATTTTTCTTAATCGATTTTTTTTTCTAACTCACAATAACCCGTTACATAAGCTAGAATTGTATAGTTAATTCCACACATAGGAGATTGTGGGAAAAAAACAAATAGTTCGTTTAAGTGAAAATTCCTTTGCAGCATGACAAAAAGTAGTAGTTTTACTCCTATTTTTCGAATGGCTTTTGAACTATTGGAAAAGTTTTAAAGGGATCGACGGCAATTTTTAGTTGCTCAATAATAAAAAATAAAATATAAAAATTCAAAACTCTCTTTTCAACTTTAGAATACTGATAGTGGTAAAAATTTTATATATATGTTTATATTATATTTTTATTATTATATAGTGTTTAAAAAAGTGGCGGTGATATTTTTTTTTGTATATTATTTACATTTGGCCTATTCTGTAACTAAAGGACTGGTAATCCCCTTACCTAATCCAATATAATGCATGTACAATAGTTCTAAATACGTCGCTCTCTAGCCATCGCCTAACGCCTAAAGTAATCGAATACGAAATATTAGCATATATGAAGTATTTCGGCTATTATGAGTAGTGTTTGTAGTGATACTTATATTACTTTACATATAATACTGAAAAATTAAAATTAACATGTTGGTTAAAAAATATTGCATTACCCTGCAATTATACAATTATTTTTGGAAATATGTAATTACAGTACTGTTTGATTCCTGACTAGTGGCCAGTAATTTATATATCCATTGGCATATAATTTAATGGCATATGATATAAATACCGGGTTTTTCTTATATACATTTTTTGTTAATGTTTATATGTCATGATGACCAGCATACTAACGTTTTTTTTCGATAAAATAATATCTTAATTTATTTCATCTGTACCCATCCTATTATAATAATATTGCATATTTACTTACAAATCAACCTCAATTTTTGAAGCACGTTTTAGCAAACGGTTTTGCAACTGTGAGTAAAAAAGTAAAGCGTCTTTTAGTGCATTACGGTAAATTACTTCTTCGTAAAAGCCTATATAACAACCACGTTAAGACATAACCTTAATTAAATTATTACTAATCAGAATAAAATTGTTGGAAATAATATAATTTTAATTATTTCTTAAGTCTTGTTAATAATATTATTATCAATCTTGTTATTAAATATATAACATTAGAACTTTCTGTAAAATAAGTTCATTAAGTAAAAAAATAACTAGAAGTGTATGAATAAATATGAAATAATGATAAAAAGGAATCTATTTTTAAAAGTATATTTCTTTTTATCATGGAGGTGAACATAAAAATTGTATACAAAGTAATTTGGTCCGTGGCATCCTTTAGACTCCGCTTCAGTGGGTGACGTAATCGGAGAAACTTTTTAAAATTGTTTGCTGTGAATATCCATTAAAGGCTTACTACTTTTTGCCTACGCTTTTTTGGTAAATTATTTATTAACTTGGTACAAAACGTAATCTTTGATTACATTTAAAGTAAATTTCTATACTAAACCTTGGTAATTTATTGGAAATATGTAATAGAAACTTCAAAACATTCAAAAATATACGCACGCACAAATACATATTTACATACACATGTATGCATGTGTATAGTTAAAAGTATTAGACTGCAGAAATGCACATAAATTAAACACATTTCAGAAAATTATAAATTAATCACCTGGTAATATCATTTAATCTTGACTTTCGGGGATTAATTAGTCAATCCATCAACACTGTATTTAAAGCCATACTCGCTATACCATATTTGCCAAACCATCACAAAATAAATCAGTTTTCGTAAGATGTAAGATCCAAAAAGGCCACAAACTTACATTTATTTCCTTAATATTTTACTTATTCATATCCCGAAATAGTTTTCCTTAAATTATTTATATATTTGTTTTCACATATAAGCCACTATTTGTGTACCATTTAAGTGAAGAAATCATATTATTCCAACAAATATTAACTACCAAACGTATTTGATCTGTCGAGAGCGAGGTTGAAGAGAGTTTTTAATGTTATCAAGTTACTTATTACAAATAAAATGAAAACCGAATTTTACTCTTCTCAACTACGATGCTCAACTTTACTAATTAATTCTCAATATTCATATTCTCAATTTAGTATGTAGTCTTACAAAATTGAACGTCTATATTTGTTCTTTGTATCTGTTCAGGGTGAAAAACGAGCACACCATGTTACTGATAGTAAGTGTATCCTGGACACATCAATTCTTTATCTATATACTAATAAGAATAGTAGTAGTATGTTGATGTAAAATTAACTATTTCTTCATAATCATGTGAAACAAAACTTCTCAAAATATTAAAATAACGATTTTAGCTTACCCAATAATTTTAGGTGAGAGCTATTCGACTTTTTATTGCTATAAATCTAAAGAACAAATATTTTAATTTTATTGTACATCATTATTATACCCATTTTGAGTTAAGGTACATATATATTTAAATATTTCGCCTGTAATTTAGAATATAAGAAAAGTTTGTCCACTGATTTATATAAATTGGTGAAAATATATATACATAAATTGGTGTAATTAATATTTTTTAATTAATATTTAATTAATATTTTGGTGTAAATAATGTTTTTGTTATTTACTAAATGTACATATAAATAACTATAGAATGGCATTAGACTTTTGTCTTTGTTTTCAATAAGATTTTATTTTTGTTAACACGGGAGTAAATTATCAAGATTTTGTATCTATCTATTGTAGTAACATTGTGGAATTAAAAACAGAAATAACATTTTAACCTCACTTAAAAAGTCTTCGTTTAATGAATTATACAGCAAATGGTTTTTCTGCCAGTAAATGATAAGAAATTGTTAGCACTAGAGTAGAAACATATAAGATACCAAAGCTATACGTATATTAAATAGATATAATAATAGTGAATTTAATATTTTTCACAATGTAAATTAGGCGTGGAAGGAGAGTCGGTGAAAATACCCTGCACACTGTGTGCGGGTATTAACCTAGGTGTCAAAATTCGACGTAACTTCCGACGTACCGTTAGACCACCAGACGTAAGTTTTTCGTCACTTTATTGTTTGTTGAATTCCTAATCTGCTATGAACTACAATTTTGGACACAGTGTGCATATGCTGTTTGTATACTGCGTTACAGGTAGCGCATAAATTATTTATTTTCTTGTCTTTGTTTTCTGTTTTAATTCTACTGTTTCAACGTTTTAGAAAGTAATTAACTCCAATAGGTATCTTTAGCATATGTTTCTACTCTAGTACTAACAATTTGTTACCATTTACTGGCAGAAAAACCATTTGCTGTATAATTCATTAAACGAAGGCTTTTTAAGTGAGGTTAAAATGTTATTTCTGTTTTCAATTCCACAATGTAACTACAATAGATGAATACAAAATCTTGATAATTTACTCCCGTGTTAACAAAAATAAAATCTTATTGAAAACAAAGACAAAAGTCTAATGCCATTCTATTGTTATTTACATGTACATTTAGTAAATAAAAAAAACAAATATTAATTTCTATATTTACACCAAAGATTTTTATAACTTTATATAATAAATCAATGGATAAACTTTTTGTATATTCTAAATTACAGGCGAAATAATGAAATACATATATACTTTAACTCAAAATGGGTATAATAATGATGTACAATAAAATTAAAATGTTTGTTATTTAGATTTATGGTAATAAAAAATCGAATAGCTCTAATTTTACCTAAAACTAAAATTATTGGGTCAGCCAAAATTGTTATTTTAATATTTTGAGAAGTTTTGTTTCACATGATTATGAAGAAATAGTTAATTTTTGATCAACATACTACTACTATTCTTATTAGTATATAGATAAAGAAAAGATATATACTTAAAGTGATGAAGTAATATAAACATATCCCCCTTTTATTTTTGCAAGAGAAAACTACAAAGATTAAATTCAAAATAGTTACACAAAATATATATCCTTGTACATGATTTAAGCCAAGTATTCACAGCTCTGTAAGAGCTATCTGCTGACAGTGAGTCTTCTAAGTGTTAAACTTTATCCGCCTCATTTGTATTCCGCTAGCGTAGGTTATTCGCCTGAAAGGACAAGCTAAGGGACGCGATTATATCAACGCATTACCTGTCACTTAACACTGCACCACGGAACTTTAGGTTCCACCACTTAAGCATTATCCTTCTTAATTATGTTTATTATTAACACAGTATAACGTAATAATAAATTTGTGTAAGTAAGTTTACTTATATACATTTATCGAAGTCTAAGGGAATAATTAAAAAAACATATGGACAGAAAAGGTGTTGGTTTATCAAACGCCTTCACTTGGCTAAATTGAGAATATTGAGATGGCTTTATTAGAATAGACAAGATGAAGAAATAATTAATAGAAATTGGAACTATGAATGTCGTACCTGTAACGGTTATGTTGAGTAAATTGTAATTATGAGGGATGAAAGGCATGTTCCTAGAGAAGTGATGAATATAAATTTAGTCACAGTAGTCATAATAATGTCAAACCCAAGGTGACATCGATATCAACTGTGATACGACCGATTCAGTTAAAAAGTAATGCCACCATGTTCAAGGATAGTGGTCCATTCATAATGGTCAGGTTGGAATTAGTATGCACAAGAAGCACTAGAAAAACTAAAAATCATAACAAATAGCGCATGAAACACATGTAGTCTGGTCTGGAAATCGATAATAACGGCGATACCCTTGCTATATCGCTAGATGTGTCGAAGTCTTCTGATAGGGTCTGGCACGAAATTATGAAAATGGAAATTTAATCAAATCCCTAAGGTAGATCAATTCACGGAAGATGTTAAAATAACAACTCTTGGTTGATTTCCTTAAAGAAGTGATTTGATATTTTTTTTTAAAAACATAAATATATGTGCTCTTTTTATAATATTTTTATATATTTTCACTCAGCTTTGGTAACTGCGTAAACTGGTTTTCGCGGTTTTGACCGCTCCTTTTCTAAGTTATCAATTTATCGCGACCGGTGCGTCCCTATTTCTTATAGCCAGTTTAAGATGATATTCCACATGTTTTTTGCGTTTCTGCCACTATGGTTATAAGAGCCTCATCGACCAAATGATAAAAAAGTACAAATGCGGGTGACTCGCTGGTAGTTACCAATTAAATTTATATATTCCTTTATTCTTTATTTTACAAGTATAACAAACATTGTACAAAAAGGCGGACTTAATGCTAAAAGACATTCATTACTAGCCTACCTTTGGGCTGAGCAAGGAAAACTTATTTTAATTTTAAGAGTGCATAAATGTAATAAATAAGAGGAATAAAATACATAATAATATAAGTTATCTGTGCGTTGTATACATATATACTATACATTTTTACACACACTTAAATATATATACACATGTATACACATTCACTAACGACTGATAATGTCAAAATAATACACATTATGAAGAGAGAACACATAAAGTAAATAGACCACCATCCCATAAAAATAATCAGTTACTGCTCCAGAATCATGTAATGTTTCCTGACTAACCACTTAAATGAAGCTTCACTTGTACCTGCATGTATATTTGGGGGTAGAACATTTCAGAGTCTGATGGTATGCAGGGTACTGGAGTTATATAAGAATCCAGTTTTTCAAAAAGAAACGAGTAGTGCAAATCTATCCGAAGAGTGGAGACAGCATTTATGGGATATTTGAAATGCAAATTTCGATATCAGAGTGACCCTGATATTGAAATTTGCATTTCGAATATTCAAGGCAAAATGGATCGTGCAAGGTACTGATATGTATACTGATATAGGATACTAAGTGCCATGATGAATTTACGATAGGTACGAGAAAGAAAGATATGAGGATATATGGTCGTACTTACGTAAACTATATATGAAACGTATACTAATTATTGAGAAGATGATCTAATTTGCAATATAGAATTTCTTGAGTAGCATGGTTAAAGCATACGTTTGCATAATCTAGTTAAGGTAAAATTAACGTTTTTATAACCAGCGTCTACGTTTTTACAAGCTGAAAGTTCTTAACGCGATAGATATAATAAAGAGAATTGCTAACCTTTTTGCTTAACTCCAACCACGGTGTTATTAAATAATATTGACGGTATTCATTTAAAATCAAGTTTTGTGAAGGAATAACTGAAATGCCAAATTTGTTTCTCCAGTCGAGAATGCTTTTTAGATCAGTTTCATAGTTCAGCTAATTAATCGCATCTTGAATGTTAGTAGATTCTGCGCATAAATTTACAAGTTATCGGAATAAAATTGATATGAGCAATGAAACGGGAACAAATAAAATTTATAAATATTGAAAATAGGAGAGAAGAGAAAACTCCAACTTGGAGAACACCAGCAGATAAGTCAGAAGTGAATTGACCAGTGCGAACTGCCTGCTGACGACGACAGAGAAAAGAAGAGGACCAGTCTCGTGTTAAAGATAAGAATCCTTGGTAGAAAAATCGAGAAATTAGAACTATATCTTTAACAACTTTTAGATGAGCCGTTGTGACGCTTTGTGTGCCCGGTCTAAATCGAGACTGGTATTCGCTTAGTAGGTTATTTTTTAAAGCGTAGTTAGATACTTGTTTTGGAGCAGTAGCTTCAAGTATCTTGGAAAGAAAAAGGAGAATGGAGTTTGCGCGAAAATCAGCGAGAGAAGTGACCAAACTTTTTTTAGTAAGTGGGAGGGTGTATTATTTGTAGTGAATGTTTCTTCCTATTACTACTCCAGCGAACTTGCAAGCTTTAACTTGTAAAGGTTAATAATATTAGAGGACACAAAGCTTTACTCACACAAAACAATTCAGGTCGTACTACACCTTGAACCTAAACTATTTTCCGAAGTTTTCTCAATTCTACACTTATTACAACACACTAAATATATTTTGTTCATACAATTAATAATTCCGACTTTGTATTATTTATATTATTCTTTATATGGAAGAAATAAACTCTTATATTTTATTCGTTGTCGTTATTGTTCTCATTTTTTTCTGTAGTTAAAGAAGAATTGCTGTCTTATATCCGGCTTACCTATCCATTTGCTGGAGACAGTAATATTATCTGGAGGAAATAAAGTAAAGAAATGTGAATCATCATTCTTCCCATGTACGTAATATCCTTTTGCGGAGTAAAAATATAAAGCACATACCAAACTCATTACTGAAACTCTGAACCGTGAACCGTGAATCATAAGAATATTACAAAGAAAACTTTCTATATATTTATAGAAAGCATCTGAAATTATTAATATTTTTTTTTCCGAAGGCTTATGTTCAGCAATGGACTGTTGACATTGACGATGGTGATGATAAAACGATTTTTCTATTCAAAAAAAAAAAATAACCAGCTCACGGACCTCTCAGTTCCGTGAGCCCTGTCTCCGATGAAGCTGTAAGGAGCCGCATAGGTATCAACATCAACAGAATTTTGACAGTAAAAAATTGTTCGCATCAAATATTGTGGTATATGTAGGTATGGAAATAAACTTGAAATTTTGTGCAAAGGGAGAAATTTATTATTAATTAATAATAACTATTGTTATAAATAATTATAATTATTATTATTATAAATATTAAATATAAGTCCCACTTCGAATTTTTAAAGAAAAAAACATTTTTGTGGCTCATTTCTAAAGGTTAATATTACAAGAGTACGCGAGGTATTCCCGTACCATTGGATTGAATTGCAGTGCTCTCTCAGGAAGCGAGTACGTTCACTTGACTTTTTTGCATTTAATTGCAGGCCTGTGCAATACAAAAATATGAATTCAAAATAAAATATGGGATTTTACTGAATTTGATAATAATATAGAGTGAAGTTGATAATTATATGAGATAAAAACGACTCAACGAAAGTCCTCAAGAAAGAGAAAACGAAAACCTCTTTAACTAAATATTATAATCTGTGTGGCACATCGTTTATTTTCCTCTCCTAAGATTTCCTTCTGATTAAAATCTCCAGATGAATATATCATTCTAGCAACTATTTATAGTCATCTGTTATCTTTGATTACTTTGTATATATTTAAGTAATCAAACTAACGTAAATATTTTTTAATATATAATCAGGGTGATCACGAACATCTTTAAATCTTTGTGTTTAGTATTACTTAACGATTACCAGATACAGCAAAATCTATTAATTAATTGAGACTAACTAGATATGTAGTATGTATCAGATATAGGCACCAAGCCGATCGCTTATCACATCAAACGTGATATAATTATATGTGTATTGATTCTTAGATTTCAACAAAGTGATTCTGGATCTTGGCTTTGCCAATGGAATAACTGATACCATCATAGCTCTGGCATCTTATGATATTACAGTTTAATCCTATTACTATCTATTAATAGTAACTAAACTAATAGTATAAATTCAAAAATATTTAATAATCTTTTAAGCTCCATCATCAAGGTCAAATAGTGGAGGCACCAACACCTTAGATTAGGCACAGCTGCTGATATGCTCGACATAATTGACCATGAAACAAAAATTGAACATCACACTTTCATCAGATGTGAAATAATTATAAAAAGCGATAGCCAAATCCTAGATTGATAACATGTAGTCAACTCAGAGACATAATGGTAAACTATTTTGAACTTTCAGCTTAAAGGAATATCCAAAGTAGTTGAAAACATTTACTGTGAATTATAGATGGTCGACTGTTTCAAACTTAACCAATGTGGTTCTAAATATCAAAAATGTGTAATATACACAGATTTCAGTAAGGCCTAACATAGGATTGATCATAAGACGTACAGCAGGGTACAGTTAACAGATTAGTGATGCACAAAGGAATTAATTTTGAAAAAGATATTACAACAATACTGTAAAACATAGAATTAACGCTACCAACAAGCACGCAAGTAACAAAGCGGCTCAAATTACACTCTCTGTGACACCCTATAACAATATCAGACTGTTACTACCGAAATGTCAACGTAGAAAAATGCTGAGAAACATATTTGGATTACAATTTAGTTTTTATATTGAATTTAACTTTTCTTTTCCTATAAAAGTGACAGTAAAAACCTAGAGGACGATGTGTATCTGTTTTTTTTAGGCACAGTGAAATAATTAGTTAATTAGAATGAAAGTCATATGACTAGAGTAGTAATTAATATGAATGTGTGAGGATGCAATGCAAAATCAAGACCAAGAAAAACATTGTGTGAGTATAATAAGTGGTGGGAGTGGTTGTACGATTGATGACATTACTCAAAAGTAGTAGAGCTACAATGCAGTTTGTTTCTAGCTGCAGAAAGAATGGGTCAGCTCGACCAGGGTAGGACCACGCCCTCACAGAATACCAGCGTAAAAGAGCAGCATTATGCTGCTGTGTTTTGTCTGGTGAGTGCAGGGATCCGGAGACCTTTATTACTGGTGACGAGGCATTCCATCTCAATCCTCAATATTAACAACGCATCCGCATTATGATTCCAAGCCAAGGATGAATTTAGATGTCATGGGACGCAGAAATCACTTGCCATCAGCGGAACTGTGTGCTCGTTCGTTACTCTAAATGTAATTTAAAAAAAAACCCCATTCCATGAGAGGTGGTCGTGACGTAGTTGCATATTGAGGTATTATGTTGTACTCAAGAATACAATTATTATTTTATCATCGCACACAAAACGTTTCTTGTTACCGTTTCTTGTATATAATGTCAATACTCGATGACGTCATTATCATCTTTCAAGGAGGTGGTCGATTAATGTCATCATCAATAACTTAACTAGGCCTTATTTCTAACTGGCGCGGGTCATGTATTTTAACTCTTATTATTTTTCCGTCAATCGGATGTACTTACAATAAAATTCTAGATTTGATATATTAATGTATAAATATATAATTTTAATAAAGGTTAGAACTTGTAAAATTTAGTACTAATTTTGAATTTTTCACTACTACGTACGATTTCACGGCTAGTTAAGGCCAATCTGAGAACAACTTACAGATACGAAAGGGTTTTTAGAGAGAACCGCTAATTTGTAACTGTATTAAGCTGGATAATGTTTTATAAACCTTTTTGTCAACATTTTTAACGTTTTAATTTGAAACTTGATTATGAAAACCTTGTTTATTGCCAATCTTAGAGAGTAAGAGAGGCTTTCTAATACTATATAACAAAGTATATAGAAAGAAAAAAGTAGGTTTTTTCCCAACCGCAAACTTCAGCGGAACATCAAATCTTACCTCATATCTTATCAACAATAAGGAGTGCTCTATTTATTTATCTTGAGACGAATACTAAAGAATCCTTAAATGAGACAATTTTGTGCGAAAAGTCTGAAATGTACTTTTTATTTGCCTTACTCAAGGATATTACGTAAAGGCAAAGATTGATGATACTTGTGTCTCCATTTATTTTCTCCTAGATTATCTCGTTGTCTCTAACTGAAAGATATGTTATTCACGATTACGATAGAAGTTTTCGTCTTTGTATAGATACATAAGCACTGTACGAGTACAACATTACCTACGGGTGGCCGTGACACAGGCTATAAATTTATCATAATAATTAAATTTATCACCACAACAATATATTTGAAAACTATACCAACTTGCGCTTCAAATGCAAAGTAATTTTCTTTACTAAAGTAAGAATAATAAAGATCATAGTCTACCTGATTAAATGCTCACAGCTGGTCCATTCTTTTCGAGTGACGACTATCCCGTAGACGGCAACACGTTTTGATCAGTAATTGAATTATTTAAAGTTATATGACCATATATTTAAAGTATAATTAAACTAAAAATAGTATAAAATCTTGATTTTTAGGATAAAAGAGAGATATTATCATACCTCTCTTTTTTTTGGAAATTTCAATCGACATATTCACAATCTATCAATAACCGATGAATTCAATAGATATCTTATGAGTACGATATAGTGATATTATTAAAAAATAATATCGAAATAATAATAATAAAAAAAACAGCTTCTTTTAATGAATTTTAGATAATTTCGTCGCTGCTTGTCTATATCACTTTATTAGGTGTCTCAGAATCCTCAGAATCTACAAATATTAAATGTATTAAATATATTTTATTAAATATTTTTAGACAAGAATTAATTTTAATCTTATAATATAATATCAACATTAATTTTAAAATATCTTACATAATAAAAAAAAAATATGTAAAACATACATTTTTTTATTACAAAGATATTTTATATAAACGATGTAGTACATAATGATCTTCAATGGTTAGTGTTTACCGCTACTCTATGACATTTACATCCAAAGATTCCAGATAAAGAGGCATTGTTACCTCTTAGGACTAAATGAAATGCCTGAATATCACCTGTATTGGGTCTTCGGACGTCTACGATCACACCTAATGCTGCGATTTCAAGACGATTTAAATTTTTATGCAGTAAAAGTGCAAAATTAATCCCATACTGTCACGCTCAAATTCACTAAAATAAAAGCGAATTAACTATTGATATACATTATTCAGTAAGCCAGTAACTGTTCCACTATTGCCAATAACTTGGACAACAACTAAACTATATACCTACTAATGACCATTTATGATTACTAACGGCATAGTGTATGTAATATTGTTTATTTAGTAGAATGTATAATTATCGAATATTTTGATGTCCCATTATGTTTGAAGAAGCTTAAATAGAATTCATATTGCAACAGGGGATCGAATAAAATCTACTAGTAGAGGTTTCGTATGGCGAGTGATTGAGAAAACCCGCAGCTCCAATCAATGTGTATTGAATTATTCCATCATTTTCTACAGAGATGACAACAATTTCGAAGAATAGTGTTTATATAAGAACATTTTAAAAATGAGTACTAGTTCGATCAAAAATATCAAAAACCTTTTCTCGATCATTTATCTTTGCAAAATATAAAAAAAAATTGAAATCTGTATTTAAAACGCTTTTATACAATAGTTGTTTTGTAAATGTTTTAAAATCATCGTAATAATTAACTTGAATGGTTTTTTAATAACACGCTACGTTGATAAAAATATACTCTTATCTTGTCATAATTAAAATTTTTAAGTAACCATATGCCAAATTTCCCTTATTTTGTAATTGTGTTATGATATGTTAACTTAAATATTATAAAAATTTCGGAACGGTTAAAAGTAATCGGATATTACCAAGTATTTATTTTATCTTTAGGAGTGTTTATTGAAATTACTGCAACGACAATGTATTTGCAAGCTTTGTAGTAATTAGTAGAGAATATTTGTTCAACGGTGGGTTATGAGCTAAGATGATCTGTGTTTTTTTAAGAACGTGCATTTTCAGCAATTTAACCTTAATATAAAGAGGAGTAAAAAAAATATTCTCTCAATAACGTTAACTTAATAGCGATATAAAAACAGCAAATCTAGCGACTGCCCTTGCAACTATATTTTGTATTATCTGTACTGTTATATATTTTATTATATTGTAATGAGTTCATTGAACTCAATGAGTCATTATTATTATCTTTACTAGGTCCCACTTCTAATTAGGTTGTGATAATACGTCATGTTATTTGATTCGTACATTTGTTTGGTCTTCCTCTCCAATTTTATAAGCGTCAATAGCCAATAATAGCAATTTTATAAGCTAAGGGTCAGCGGAAAGTAAAGATCGTAGGTTCGAATCCACCACGACTTTTGTCGAGAAATATCTCCTAGCACAAGTATTTTTAGCTTAGTTGGAATGGTTAACTGGATTATTAGTAATGTTAGTACCATTGCCAATATTCTTTAAAAAAAAAATTGCACCCTACAGATTCATATTCATCGCTCCCCAGAAATATGATTTTCGTTCCTTCGGTGACTTATCAACATGTCCGTCGCAGGTGCAAGTAGAATTTAAAACGAAACTAAATTTCTCTGATAATATTTACACACAATAAAGGTGACATGAAAAAATGGTAGCAAAGTATAGTGCGAGATGGTTAATACTGTCATCGTCATTCCAAGGTACTTCACAAGTACCCCTATAATAAATATTGTAAACAGAGATTTTGTTGACACAGGACAATATATTCTAGGTAGAAATAAAGTAAGAAGTCCTTACCACAAAATAAGCAATCCCTTGGGAATTTTATTTATTATAACTATATTTACAGTTAATGTAATAGTGGTAGAATATTATATAGTAGTTTTACTTATATTTTTCTAATAATTTATTACGTCTACGCCTTCCGACCCTTACCTCTAGGGATTCGAAGAGCTTCTTACGCTTCAAAACTGTCACCATTCATCTTATTGACTATGAAAACTGTGAATTTGACACTAATCTCTGGCATTTTTAATGATTGTTATTATTTAATGTATATATATATATATATATATATATATATATATATATATATATATATATATATATTACTTTTAGATTGTCTTACTTCTAGATAGGATTTACAGCTTTTTTTTATCCATTAGGTGGCAAACGAGCAAGCATCTCACTTGATGGTAAGTAATCACCATTGCCTAAATATAAATATATAATACCAGATCAGTTGCCAGCCTTTAAAAGAGGAATAGACTCTTTTCTTAAAGGTCCGTAAGTCATATCGGTTTGGAAATACCACTGGTGACAGGTATTGCCAAACAGATTCCACAGAGTAGATGTGCTTGGTAGAAAATAACGCGCACAGTAGTGGGTTTGTTAATCATCGTGATGATGAGGATACATTTTTTAATTCTGACGTTATGTACGAAATTTAAACTCAGCGGCTGGAGTTAATCCGAGAACTCGTTTAGACACTCCCCATGAAAAATTCAGTACAAAATACAAAGAGAAGCAACATCTTTTCGCAATGCCTGTGAATCATGTTGATTGGAAAGTAACTAGTTGTCAACGATTCGTTCCGCTCTTTGGTGCATGTGGTCAAATAGAAGGAGCTGGCACCAGGGTACCCCGGCCTCTGGGCTCTCATCTCTAGATGAAAACAGTATCAAACAGGTCAAACTTACGTCTAGTAAAGTTGCACACGGTGGACTAACACGAAATACTTCTAAACGAATACGTTCTAAACGAGTCTTGCTCCATTAAGCACACTAAGTTTCATTGGGGACACTGAAATAACAACACGGAGAATGTTTTCTAAATTAGGGTTCTATTATCAGATTTATCGGGTCGTATTGAAGCGGTAAACGCTAAAATTTGTGTCTTCGCGGGGTTAAGTTATACAAGATTTAGTCGGCCCCAATCTGAGGCTTTGTTTAACAAAATGTCTACTGACACAAGTTTGTCCTGGCAGTCCATGTCATGTTCTCAAGAAAAATTGAGCCAGTGTACAACGCATTCCCTGTACTGTTATCCGCATAGCAATGAAATTAATAAAAATATGACATTGATATGCAGAAGAAACAAGTTAGGAGATAGCATAGGATTTGCGTAATACCAGCATTCACTTAACTTTGAAGTCAGAGCATGCATCGTTGACTAATATGCTTGAACGTCGATGTTACGGTTCGTGTCCCACTTATGGCCCACTGGTGACCTACTTGCATAATTTACTAAGAAGCCTATTGAAGGGAGGCTTTGAAAAAAGTGTTTTGTGCCAAATCTGAGTCAGATAGAACAGGTCCCTGGCTGATCGACCGCGACGTCAGCCGTACAGGTGGTCACTAGTCATCTGGTGCGCATGAGCTGGCAGTTTCAATGGATTCTATTATTTTCGAGAACCCCAGGGGGTAAAGGTATATATATATACCTATAGATGGATCACCTTTTTTAGGGATCAAGTGCACCAAAGCTGTTTTCCTGAAGTACAGGACGGCGCCTAAAGAGCTGGAGTTCCGAAAAAGACAAGTAAAACCGGTGCTAACTCCGGAGCGCACATCCTCAGCACAGATACAGGGATTTCATCAGGCCTACTTGACTTGTGAGAGGCAGAGAAGTGCTTTGCGGATAGACCTCTGCAAAAATCGGAAATCTAGTATGAAGCTCTCACACTGCAAAATAATCGGCGGTGAGTTCCCCTTGTCATCATAAATTGTCGATTTAAATGCAGAAAGAGAGCCTAAGATTCAGTTTTTCGTCATGGGCCAGCGTGGTTCTCCTTAGTACAAAGATGGAACAGATGGCTGATGAAATGTGAAATGAAAATCCCGTGACGTGGATGCATCAGCCCAGATCCGGTAACACTCCAGCTTATAACAGCGCTATTTTGCAGGAGCGACGAAGCCAAGATTGAGATCTGTCCACGATGGGCACCATTGAGGATGGAGTGAAAAGTTTGAAAAAAAATGAAGTACCACATTATGGACTGAATAAGAAAAAGCGTCATCCAGTGAATATCAAATGTACTCCATGGATAGAATGCAAAAAAAGACACCATCTCCTCCCAATTCATTAACTTATCTGACGCTTACACACGGATATAACCTGCAACGGGCATGTGAAAGGCACGAAGTATGTCCAAATCAATGTTCCCATGAACCAAGGGGAGCAATAGCGGAAACTAGATAGTAGTCCGGATTAGAGACCTCTAACTACTGACCAGTACGAGGTCAAAAAGGGAAGGTGTATAATGACCTGCGTGGATGGGCCTAGCCATATTTATAGTCAATTGAACGTGATCGATAGATGAGTCAGTGTTATTATTTCTACTATGGGCGCGCATAGACGCGGGTACACGTCAGCAGGAAAGGATATCTGCGTCTTGTTGAGGAAAGGCAAGGCCGTCTCAGGATAGCAGAGGACGTCGTTAACGTTTGAATGAAGACCCCTGATGTTACAGAAATACCATGTTGTTCAGAGAGTGCGGCTACCTCACACACCGGGCGGAATGCAGAAGTGTAAGTGAATATATCTACTTTACGCCTTATGTACTTTCCGGGTGGAGCCGACTAATTCGTGCGACAATAAAAACTGATGCTTTTACTATACTACTCTAAAATCTATATTAAAGCTGTAACACAGAATCAGTCTACATAGAAAAAAATAATCGGGAAAAGACAACACAACTTCAATATTATATGTAATAATACTACTTTATAACATAAAAATGCCTTTCGAAACCTTGCTTAACAAAATACTCTATATACGAATTATAGTATACATGAACTATTATTTGAGTGAACGGACCTAAACTTATTACCTATATACATTATATATTATATTTTTAGTGTTAGGTACATTCGGTTTTACATTTTCATCATTTAATAAATTAATAAATTTTATCTCGGAAAATATTAATTTATAATTTTTCTTCCTACTACCTACAAACTTTTCGTGAAATACCCGAATTATTTTAGTAATCTATTTGAAAAACGGATGTTTCCATGAAACTGAAAAAGAAACAATGGTATGAATCCAATTGAATTATAAATTTATGTCTTTATTAAAAAAACTAAAACAATGGTTAAATTAAAACAATAAGAGACAGGGTTCCAACAACACAGTATAAATAAAAAGAGACAGCATTTGTCCATCAACTAAAAATAAAAGTCAAACCTTATCTGTTTAAATGTCAATGCTTTGTTTGGTGAATATAGAGATACGGGAACCCAATTACGGGTAATCAAGCATTCAATCTCAATCCGCAGGGGTTACAACGGACGTGTATCTTAAATCTATCTTTGTTGGGGATGGATGTAAATGTCAGATGTCACCATCAGGTAAAATGTGCCGAGGTTGGTACCCCACACAGTATTAAAAATTGACAATTTGTTGGACTTTTTATTTCCTTCGAAAAAACTCGGCGTGCCATAAAAGAGAAAAACTGCATTTCAATTATATTCCAAAAAAAAGGTAGACTGGAATACAATGTTTGACAATAGAAAATATCGACAAGAAAATAGAAGTAATACAAAAAGAAATAACTGTCGGTATATTTAAAATTTAAAACTTCAATGATCATTATGATGATGTTCTGCTGGTCAATTTCGATCATGGCGATATCTTTTGGTTATTGCCAAAAGAAAAAGACTGCGCAGTATATTTTTAGTGGCGTAAACATTTGCGCCAACACAAAGGCATTCACTCGTCTTCCCCTTTCTTAGTCTGATTTAATGTATGTGTAATCAGAGGAAGGTTCAGATGCAGAATCAAGGATATACATACAACACACCCAGACCCGAAACCAACAATTTGTTATGCACAAATATTGTTCCTTGGTTCCGAATCGAATTCAGGAACCACGAATCAACAACAATTTAGTCTAACCACTACATCGCGCGGCTGTCAACATTAATATCGCCAATGTTTTAGAAGATAAGAACTTATGGTTCTCCATATAAGTTTGCAGTTCCGGTTTGCAGACCAATTGAGGCGATCTTACTAAAAGTATAAGGTAAAAACCTTAAATTTAAGATATATACAGTGAAAATAAATAAATTTTGAGTAATATTATCTCCGTTTAATAAATAGCAGTAAATGTAGTTCCAAAAATTTTGAGTCGTGTATGAAACATTTTTTTATATATTCAATTAAATAAGTTAATACGAAATTTAATTTTAAATTATGATAAAAATTATTTTAAATATATCCGCTATAATTTGATGACTCAGTCAGAAAATTAAAGATGTTATAAAGTGATGAACCCTGCAGAAAATTTTAAGACGAATCCAATTATGGTGACCTCGTTAGAAGAGGGTATATCCATTCTGTAATTCGAATCGCTATTTATTAGTTATAGTTTAGTTAAGTTACATTATGAAGTGAAATTAATTATTAATTTAACAATGTTGTAAATTAGTAGAAAATATTTTCTAGTATTATATAGGTGTTGACTTTTTTCAATATTGAAAACCTGTCAATATTTTATGACTCCTGTCAAATACTTTAAATCTTCATTCCATCATTATCATCACATTAATGAAATACATCTCACTCCACCAGTCCACTGTCAACAATAGTATTCGAAAAAATTAACTGTTTAGGGCCCAAAAAAGATGAATATAATAAGAAAGAAAATTTCCTTACATGTGTATGAACATTATGTTAAAATATACGTTTACAATAAGTAATCTGTTGTTATAATTTACTGGTCGCAAGGCTCATATAAAAAGGTTTCTATAAGGAAATTAAAGGTAGACCAAATAAGAATAAAATAAAGGTAAGTTGTTGGGAACTTACCTTTATTTTATTCTTATTTTGTCAATGCTTCAACAGCAGAAAAGGTTTTCTGCTTCTAGATGAATAACAGCATATAATAGCCTTATTTAATAGCTTGTATTTAGTAAATGCTGTAATTATAATACCAGCGTAGGAAACAAACAAAATAGCAAAGTAGGAAAACATTCATAGACTATACACAAAACAGCCTAATTTATTCTATGCATGGTATCATAGCTAATATGGTAATTGGCTCGCCATATAACTCGTACAACCGAAACCCATGGGGAAGAAAGTTTCTCGAGTGGCAACCTCATATTGGCCATCGCACTTTAGAACGACTCCGCATCAGATGGTGTGAAGGTCATCACACCATCTGATGCGGAGTCGCACAAGTTTACGGGAAGTCGTTGGATGCATATGGTTCAAGATGATGTGGTATGGTAGTTTGCGGCATATTTTCAGCAATGGACTAGTGACAGGCTAAAGTGCAGATGGAGGAACCACCTGGTTGCAATGCAATCAATATTAAGTAAGTTTATTAAGTCGCTTAGAGTTTAAACGCAAAATTCGAAAGCATTTGTTGGATATAGCGTCAGCAATTTCACTACATCGATAATAATTATGTACCCTGCCGGCCAAAAGTTTAAGACCACACATAAACAACATAATAATCCATCAATTGTAATAAAACCCCATAGGATTAATAAAATAAATGCACATCTGCATATTCTATTGTTAGTATCGAATATTTAAAGAAGTCATTCTTTTGTTTACTTTCAAGTTATTGAACAATAAATATCTATTGTTTTCAAACACCGACAAACGCTGCGCTAGAGCCAGGTGGTAGAGTCGTAATATTTTTTTTATAATATCCTCATTACTAATTACTTTGCTTTTGTTACGTATTGGTCAATAATTAGGAAAACACGTGTTTCTGACTTATTATTACTCGAGTTTACTTGTATTTGTTCACAAACAATCTCAATTAGTTTAAACTTGTGGTTTCTACAATGAAGATGTCATAAAATGGGAAAAAACTCGAGAAATTAGCAGTGAAGTGCGTTCTGCTATCGTTGTTTTATATAATGAAGGCAAATCCGAACTTGAGATTGCTTCACAACTGAAGTTATGAAGAGTTGTGTTCATGGCACAGTAACTCGATACAGGGAGACAGGCAGTTTTCAAGATCGTCCACGCTCGGGAAGGCCGTGAGCTACCACGTCTAGTGAAGATAATTTCATTGTTCTTACCAGCAAGCGAACTAGACGCTTTACAGCACACTTAGAAATCCGCGTTGAAGTAAACAAAACCTGAGTTAAACCTTTATCATTGATTACAATAAAACGGCGACTGAGAGATGCGAAGTTGTATGGTCGCGTTTCCGTTCGAAAACTTCTGCTAAGTCAGAAGAAACGGATGCAGTGGTGGAATGGGAGATTGTACTGAAGAAGATTTTAAAAAAGTCCTTTGGACCGATGAATCCAAGTTTGAACTATTCGGTTCAAAACGTTGAATTTACGTTCGATGCAGTGCCCAAGAATAGATGATGTCAGATTGTGTAGTCCCAACAATTAAGCAGGGTGTAAGCTCAATTGTGGTCTGGGGTTGCTTCTCTAACCAAGGAACTGGCGATTTGATTTGAAAATTGAAGGAATTTTGAAAAGGAACAATATAAAAACATTTTAGAACAAAATTTCGTTTCTTCCGGGTTGCGATTAATTTGAGATGGATTCATTTTCCAAGAAGATAATGATCCAAAGCATAGCTCAAAATTATGTAGTGGATATTTAGAATCGAAAGAGGCACAACGGGTGTGCATAAACATGGTTTGGCCTCCTCAGAGCCCGGATCTCAATCCAATTGAACTTTTGTGGGAAGAACTTGATAGGAACGTCCGTAATCGTGGCCCCCATCCGGCCGCGAGAAGAAATGTCGAATGCTTTATGCGAAATTTGGAACGATATATCATAATACACCATTAACAGATTGATTGTCAGTATGCCGAGACTAATGTAAAGGAGGATGTTTGATGAAAAATCAGTTTTGGACTGTTAATATTTCTTTACTCTTTTAAAGTAAATATTTTATTTGTCAATCAATGTTCTATTAGATGATTAAACAGGTTAATTAAACATTTAATATTTTATTGGAGTTTTACTTTATTTTCCTACTTTAATTAAGGTGGTCTTAAACTTTTGGCCTGCAGGTATATATTTATAAATATATTTATTTTTAGATCTGTTTGTATTTATAATATGTATATATTTTTGTTTTATAGTTTATGTAAATGTATATAAATATCTATTATTTTATTTAGTATTATAAATTCCAAAGATAATATAAAATGTATATTTAGTTGTATAAGTATTTAGATGTACTGTATGTTTCTTTATTATTATTCATCTATCCCTACCTTGATTTCTCTGAACCCTCCCAAGGTTGACTGGTAGCGGACTTAATGCCTTAGGCATTAAGTCCGCATTTGTGCATATGTTAGTTTGACAAAAGTTTATAAATCAAATAAATAAATATTAAAAACATAGTGTTAGAACAGACAACAACAAGTAAACAGGTAAAAATACGAATGACAAGTAACACAAATGTTTTTTATAAAAATGTTATATTATATAATGAACATTTGTATTACTTTGTATTATTTGTGTTAATGCATACTGAATATCTTATTCGGTTCATAACTTCTAAAATATTTTCCTTATTCTTTTTTTATAATGCTTTGCCCTTTCACATATGAAAAACTTATGCTCTAAGTAGTACGGATAGTTTTATATATAACATGTTATACATAAAACTTTTTTCATGTTTTAAACACCACTAGCTTCATGAAATGTTTGAGCTAATTGTGTAAAATAATTCAAATGAGAAACGCAACTTCAAATTATACTACGAAGCCAGATGGCACTTCAAGAAGCCATTCTAAAGTAAGCAGTCTAAGTTAGCGTACCGCCGTCCGCCGTTGGGAATTGGAAGGAGTCGGAATTAGATGCCCTACTTTAAGGAAAATTTGGCCAAGCTCCGAATTGTGATCAAAATAAAAAGGATTTATTTCTTAACAAAACTATGGTAATATGTAATCGGACTTTTCATGATTATTAAGTTTTTAACCTGTAATTAACAATTATAGGGAAATAACTGCCTATGCTACTAAACCTAACTGAACATAGGTGTACTAATGAAACAATTGATTTTTTATCTCATCTTTAGTATCTATTTTATTATAAGATATCGATGTCAATGTATTTATATTATTTATTTATTTAATCATGGAATATAAACACCTTATTTTGTTTTAAAAAAAGGATACAATAGTCGGACTTAATGCCTTTTGGCATTCTCTACCAGTCAACTCTTGAAACGGAGGAACATTGACTGTAGGTGCCAATAACAAAAGAATTCTAAATATTTACAATATATGTAATATGTACTTAATATACATAATAATAAATAAAATATTATAAATATCATATAAATAATTAAATAGCATATTTAGATGATTTCTCTTGTGCAATACGTACGAATAACTACGAATAACATATAGCGATGTTTGATAACATAGAGCGATTAAGTCGTACTATTAAGCTATACAGCCTGGAACGACTGAAATAGTTCCAAGCTGTAAAGTCTGAATAGTAAAAGAAGAATTAGATAAACTAGTGTTACACCAATCTTGAGATATTTAAAAGGACGAGGTACTCTGATATGAGTAGTATAAATATGAAAAGTATTCTTAAGTTAAGATGATGAATTAAAATTGCTTAAAATTGAGTATAGGACTTGTACAATTACGGAGTTAAGCTTTTGAAGGAAGCCATTTAAGCTTAGAGCTTAAAGAGATATGATCATGCTTACTTTAAAAGTAAATAAAAGTTAAAGTGAAAGTTATTGAGAAGTCGCTCCAGCTTAATAAAAAGATTTTGGGACACATCTGGGTAACACACATAATCTATGATGGGTAGAATAAGGTAATGCATGAGCATTAGCTTAGTTTTGTAGGGTTAAAGTTTTTTAAGATGGTAAGAGGCGTACAGGGTGGCATTAACTTTTCGGCTAGTTTCAGCGACATGAATTTCCCATGACAAGTAAAAGTCCAGATTGTACAAAGAGAGAGCGAAACAAAGAAAGAGCAAAACGATTCCCATATTTACTATAGTTAATTGAAAAGTCAATCCAACTTGCTTGCTAAAATATTGTTTTATTTATTTTTTTTATTTTGAGTACTGTATTATCTATTATATAAACCTAGGTGTAAATTTTTAACATAGAGGTGCCCTAAAAAATACGAATGACGGAACAAGCGAGCAAGAAATGAATAATTGGAGAACATCCGAATCCTTGTCAATTGGAAAACGCACCTCGTATTTCAATTTCAAACAGCGAGTTCTCTCGCTCACTAATGCGATTACGCCGCGGTGACTGGCACCGACCCATCGCATTCAAGTTTAATTTGATTTCGCTTTTTTTTTTACTACGGAATTGCATTCAAACTTTAAATAAATTTCCTGAAATATTTTTTGTATCAGACAGATTGTGCTTTGTGGCCTACGTTCAAAAGACTCGACAAATAATCCTATGAGATAAAAATGACGAACAAAAGACGACAAAGCGCTATGTTTCAGGTTTTAATGCCAATAGCGAAGGATTGCAATAATTTATCAATAATTTAATAAATTGGCTTTAAAGAAGAGTGAGTAGGCATTTGCTGAGCCATTGCACTCCATCATCGTCAGCACTAAAGTGACTCTTACTGGCAAAGGCTGATAGCGCATCTGCGACACCTCTGATGTTGCGAATATTCATCGACAGCGTCAATCACTTACCATCAGGTGAGCTTATACGTGTGCCATTTATTCTATAAAAAACACTCTTCTCTTGAAGACACCCTCAGTAAACTCGGACTACTAAGACTGCCACAGGCAATTTATTCAAATCCTTCACTGTTCATATTAAAAATTAAAAATGAAGAAGCATATCGCTTCGTAAGAATCCGAGGAATATCCATAACGACGGAAACCCGCTGTGCGTCTTGTCGTCCAATGATGGAAAGGGGATGGGAGAATAATATAATGTAACTGCCCTGAAGTAGTACACTTCAATAATTAATTATGTAATAATTAATTTTCCCATCACCTTAGGGAATGTAAAGTTGGGTTTTTTTTTAAATTTTAACAGCATTGAATGATTTCTCATAATTAATTTGTTTATTCTAAATGCAATTAGTATTGATTTTTTATTACAAGTTTTTTTTTATATAGTATAGGTGGCAAACGAAGATACCACTCACCTGATAGTAATTACCGCCGCCCACGAACATATGCAACACCAAAAGAGCACTTTTCCTGTAGGTCCCTAAGTAGTATCAGTTCGGAAATACCGCTGATGACGGCTGATTCTACAGTTTAGTTGTACATGGCAGAAAATTTCGCGTAAAGCGTGCAGTGGTGGATTGCCTACCATCGAATTCTGTCGTGATGTACGATGTTTAATTGGTAAATTTGATAAAAAATGCATGTTTCGTAAATTTATTTTCAAATTTAAAAGGAAAATATGCTGAATTTTATTTACTGAACGAATGTCCTTAGTTACGTATAACAGTGTATCCAACACTTACTATCTACTAGATTATCGGAAGAAAATAAAAAAAAATATTTACCAATCTTCCCAGATTCTAAAATTAGACTAAATTAAGATTATTGCCAATACAAAGTCCATTCCGTTCTTTTTACTGAATCTACGAGTGATATACGAGCCGTAAATCAAAAGAACATAATAAAACAGTGCTGGGACTAAAAATATAAGATAAACTATATATATGATGAATATATTTAATAGAAATGCCATCAAAAAAAAAAAACGTAATAAGCATCAGTAAAAACTCCCTCTTACTTGTACAATCTAGAAGAATTCAAAATCACTAATTATAAGATAGCAAGCACGGCGTGTTATTTTGCATTTAGGCCTGAACACGGTTTTAAGTTTATGTTTTCAAAACATATTCTTATCAAGAAAATTAAAATATCATATTATGTATATATTGATATCTATTATATTATATTGTTAAACAGTTTACCTAATGTTATAGCATGACCGTAGACTTAGCATATAAAGCAGATTTCACGCTGGTATTGTGTGATAGACTGCTTCTCCGGTTGAGCCTACCCAATTTTTCACCCACTACAACGTGACATTATCAAAATGAAAAGAAATAGTAAATATTATTTTATCTTATATTGATCAATGATATCACACATGACTGAAAAATAAAAAATATTTAATAATCTCAGTAGGCTGGCAATTCGCAAAGGAGTCACATGGTGGAACTGTATTCCCATATTATTTTACTAGAGGGGTATCTAAGCTTCGCCTAAGCGTGAATAATTTTAATCAGGCTTTTTTATTTTTTATTTTGAGTACTGTATTATCTATTATATAAACCTAGGTGTAAATTTTTAACATAGAGGTGCCCTAAAAAATACGAATGACGGAACAAGCGAGCAAGAAATGAATAATTGGAGAACATCCGAATCCTTGTCAATTGGAAAACGCACCTCGTATTTCAATTTCAAACAGCGAGTTCTCTCGCTCACTAATCTGATTACGCCGCGGTGACTGGCACCGACCCATCGCATTCAAGTTTAATTTGATTTCGCTTTTTTTTTTACTACGGAATTGCATTCAAACTTTAAATAAATTTCCTGAAATATTTTTTGTATCAGACAGATTGTGCTTTGTGGCCTACGTTCAAAAGACTCGACAAATAATCCTATGAGATAAAAATGACGAACAAAAGACGACAAAGCGCTATGTTTCAGGTTTTAATGCCAATAGCGAAGGATTGCAATAATTTATCAATAATTTAATAAATTGGCTTTAAAGAAGAGTGAGTAGGCATTTGCTGAGCCATTGCACTCCATCATCGTCAGCACTAAAGTGACTCTTACTGGCAAAGGCTGATAGCGCATCTGCGACACCTCTGATGTTGCGAATATTCATCGACAGCGTCAATCACTTACCATCAGGTGAGCTTATACGTGTGCCATTTATTCTATAAAAAACACTCTTCTCTTGAAGACACCCTCAGTAAACTCGGACTACTAAGACTGCCACAGGCAATTTATTCAAATCCTTCACTGTTCATATTAAAAATTAAAAATGAAGAAGCATATCGCTTCGTAAGAATCGAGGAATATCCATAACGACGGAAACCCGCTGTGCGTCTTGTCGTCCAATGATGGAAAGGGGATGGGAGAATAATATAATGTAACTGCCCTGAAGTAGTACACTTCAATAATTAATTATGTAATAATTAATTTTCCCATCTATAGGGAATGTAAAGTTGGGTTTTAAATTTTTAACAGCATTGAATGATTTCTCATAATTAATTTGTTTATTCTAAATGCAATTAGTATTGATTTTTATTACAAGTTTTTTATATAGTATAGGTGGCAAACGAAGATACCACTCACCTGATAGTAATTACCGCCGCCCACGAACATATGCAACACCAAAAGAGCACTTTTCCTGTAGGTCCTAAGTAGTATCAGTTCGGAAATACCGCTGATGACGGCTGATTCTACAGTTTAGTTGTACATGGCAGAAAATTTCGCGTAAAGCGTGCAGTGGTGGATTGCCTACCATCGAATTCTGTCGTGATGTACGATGTTTAATTGGTAAATTTGATAAAAAATGCATGTTTCGTAAATTTATTTCAAATCCTTCACTGTTCATATTAAAAATTAAAATGAAGAAGCATATCGCTTCGTAAGAATCGAGGAATATCCATAACGACGGAAACCCGCTGTGCGTCTTGTCGTCCAATGATGGAAAGGGGATGGGAGAATAATATAATGTAACTGCCCTGAAGTAGTACACTTCAATAATTAATTATGTAATAATTAATTTTCCCATCACCTTAGGGAATGTAAAGTTGGGTTTTAATGCCAATAGCGAAGGATTGCAATAATTTATCAATAATTTAATAAATTGGCTTTAAAGAAGAGTGAGTAGGCATTTGCTGAGCCATTGCACTCCATCATCGTCAGCACTAAAGTGACTCTTACTGGCAAAGGCTGATAGCGCATCTGCGACACCTCTGATGTTGCGAATATTCATCGACAGCGTCAATCACTTACCATCAGGTGAGCTTATACGTGTGCCATTTATTCTATAAAAAACACTCTTCTCTTGAAGACACCCTCAGTAAACTCGGACTACTAAGACTGCCACAGGCAATTTATTCAAATCCTTCACTGTTCATATTAAAAATTAAAAATGAAGAAGCATATCGCTTCGTAAGAATCCGAGGAATATCCATAACGACGGAAACCCGCTGTGCGTCTTGTCGTCCAATGATGGAAAGGGGATGGGAGAATAATATAATGTAACTGCCCTGAAGTAGTACACTTCAATAATTAATTATGTAATAATTAATTTTCCCATCACCTTAGGGAATGTAAAGTTGGGTTTTAATGCCAATAGCGAAGGATTGCAATAATTTATCAATAATTTAATAAATTGGCTTTAAAGAAGAGTGAGTAGGCATTTGCTGAGCCATTGCACTCCATCATCGTCAGCACTAAAGTGACTCTTACTGGCAAAGGCTGATAGCGCATCTGCGACACCTCTGATGTTGCGAATATTCATCGACAGCGTCAATCACTTACCATCAGGTGAGCTTATACGTGTGCCATTTATTCTATAAAAAACACTCTTCTCTTGAAGACACCCTCAGTAAACTCGGACTACTAAGACTGCCACAGGCAATTTATTCAAATCCTTCACTGTTCATATTAAAAATTAAAATGAAGAAGCATATCGCTTCGTAAGAATCGAGGAATATCCATAACGACGGAAAGGCAAGTATGATATATATATATATATATATATATATATATATATATATATATATATATATATATATATATATATATATATATATATATATATATATATATATATATATATATATATATATATATATATATATATATATATATATATATATATATATATATATATATATATATATATATATATATATATATATATATATATATATATATATATATATATATATATATATATATATATATATATATATATATATATATATATATATATATATATATATATATATATATATATATATATATATATATATATATATATATATATATATATATATATATATATATATATATATATATATATATATATATATATATATATATATATATATATATATATATATATATATATATATATATATATATATATATATATATATATATATATATATATATATATATATATATATATATATATATATATATATATATATATATATATATATATATATATATATATATATATATATATATATATATATATATATATATATATATATATATATATATATATATATATATATATATATATATATATATATATATATATATATATATATATATATATATATATATATATATATATATATATATATATATATATATATATATATATATATATATATATATATATATATATATATATATATATATATATATATATATATATATATATATATATATATATATATATATATATATATATATATATATATATATATATATATATATATATATATATATATATATATATATATATATATATATATATATATATATATATATATATATATATATATATATATATATATATATATATATATATATATATATATATATATATATATATATATATATATATATATATATATATATATATATATATATATATATATATATATATATATATATATATATATATATATATATATATATATATATATATATATATATATATATATATATATATATATATATATATATATATATATATATATATATATATATATATATATATATATATATATATATATATATATATATATATATATATATATATATATATATATATATATATATATATATATATATATATATATATATATATATATATATATATATATATATATATATATATATATATATATATATATATATATATATATATATATATATATATATATATATATATATATATATATATATATATATATATATATATATATATATATATATATATATATATATATATATATATATATATATATATATATATATATATATATATATATATATATATATATATATATATATATATATATATATATATATATATATATATATATATATATATATATATATATATATATATATATATATATATATATATATATATATATATATATATATATATATATATATATATATATATATATATATATATATATATATATATATATATATATATATATATATATATATATATATATATATATATATATATATATATATATATATATATATATATATATATATATATATATATATATATATATATATATATATATATATATATATATATATATATATATATATATATATATATATATATATATATATATATATATATATATATATATATATATATATATATATATATATATATATATATATATATATATATATATATATATATATATATATATATATATATATATATATATATATATATATATATATATATATATATATATATATATATATATATATATATATATATATATATATATATATATATATATATATATATATATATATATATATATATATATATATATATATATATATATATATATATATATATATATATATATATATATATATATATATATATATATATATATATATATATATATATATATATATATATATATATATATATATATATATATATATATATATATATATATATATATATATATATATATATATATATATATATATATATATATATATATATATATATATATATATATATATATATATATATATATATATATATATATATATATATATATATATATATATATATATATATATATATATATATATATATATATATATATATATATATATATATATAACTTGTCGTCCAATGATGGAAAGGGGATGGGAGAATAATATAATGTAACTGCCCTGAAGTAGTACACTTCAATAATTAATTATGTAATAATTAATTTTCCCATCACCTTAGGGAATGTAAAGTTGGGTTTTTTTTTAAATTTTAACAGCATTGAATGATTTCTCATAATTAATTTGTTTATTCTAAATGCAATTAGTATTGATTTTTATTACAAGTTTTTTTATATAGTATAGGTGGCAAACGAAGATACCACTCACCTGATAGTAATTACCGCCGCCCACGAACATATGCAACACCAAAAGAGCACTTTTCCTGTAGGTCCCTAAGTAGTATCAGTTCGGAAATACCGCTGATGACGGCTGATTCTACAGTTTAGTTGTACATGGCAGAAAATTTCGCGTAAAGCGTGCAGTGGTGGATTGCCTACCATCGAATTCTGTCGTGATGTACGATGTTTAATTGGTAAATTTGATAAAAAATGCATGTTTCGTAAATTTATTTTCAAATTTAAAGGAAAATATGCTGAATTTTATTTACTGAACGAATGTCCTTAGTTACGTATAACAGTGTATTGCGCAACAGACACTCATTGAATATTAATCGGGAGTACAATAAAATGAGGGAAAGGAGAATCCCAAATCCCAGGTGACGGAACACCTTTCGCCAGCATTATGCTTATAATAGGTACATAAAATTTTACAAAATATATCTTACTATTTTATTTCAAACATGAGAGAAATATTATATTAAAATATAAACATACATATATAATCTGCTTTAGATTTTTTCAACGAAGACCTGTCGAAGTTCATATGAAATCCGTGCATAAAAGTCCTCGGGATCGTACCTCGTGGTTAGGCCTTTGTTCAGCAGTGTACTAATGATAGGATGAGTTGATAATGACTATGTAAAATAGTGAAATTGAAGAGAGTAGGACATAGGATGCCAGTCAGCTCTTCTTTTAGTTGAAATGGACTTCACATTTTTTTACCTACCTCAAATCCTAACCTAACCAAATCGAGGTTTAAGAGATCTTACACCGCGATTTCAGCCCATCGTAGTCCATCTGCACACGAACCAGAGGCCAAATGTCATAGATCAGCCCAGTATGTTCCTTTTTGTTTCACCGTCGATAACGTAGCCACGGCTACTAAGCCTCCTTGCCGTGATAAGGTGGGAACTTAATCGCGGGCGAGGATGATACTCACAAAATTCCAGCCTACCTAAGATAAAGAGGTGGTAGGGGAAGCAATTCCTTTTCGTGGAGGGGCTAACCATATTTAAAGACCGCCGTGTAGGAACGTGGGCTCATGTTCTGCAACCTTGCTTGGTGAGGGAGAAGAGTGTTCTCCACTGAGCCTTGCTCATTTCGCTTCTGATTAAGCAATTTATCATTTAGATCATCTTTCGTTTCGTTTTCCTTTTTGGTAGATTTTTTACTTCAAAATTAACTTTACTTATTATTTTTCTTTTGCATGTGTTCTATTTTGTCTTCTAGAACAATATGTATTTACGGTCTTCCTCCGGTGCTCGGCTCTTTCTTTTTATATTCTTCTTTTTTTGATATGAGAAATGCAATGCAGTCTTCAATGACCCTATTAGATTACTGAATGCTGAAGTGTTAGAGTTATCTTCCTAAGTTCCTTTCTGTGTTTAGACGTCGTAGAAAGTATAAATTACTCATTTCCTTTTTAAACTCAGACAATAATTCAGTTAAGTGAATCATAATTTTTTCCTTTTCTTTTAGTTCGGCTCAAAAAGTATTCAGTAGGAGGATCAGTTTCCACCATAATTTTTCCTACAAGGTTTGTTTCCTAAAAGGATTTATTTATACTAGGCTCCATAACTTTATCTATTTTTAAAGTTCCGCCGAAACAGAACCGTGCCGGTTTATAAAAAGATTTGATAATGCGTAACAGATCACAACACAGTCGTAGCATAGATTCACGTATCGTATATGGGTCGTAGTCTTTAGGAGGAGCTTACTTGCATTTATTGACGTAGCACTCGTAGAATAGTTCAATAGTTTAATTTTACTCCTCGATACCTTGCGCTCCTACTACTTTACACCTTTCCGTTGTCGCCATACGTAGTACTGACCAAGTACTAGAGTTTAAGAAACTTCGGAATATTAAATACATTTCGTAATTTGCGGACGGTATTTTTTTATACACGTTTACACTCTGTTGGTCCGGGGGAAAGAGGAACTAATGATACAATTATTTTAAAACTTCATATTTATACTAACTATAAGTCCCTGAATACGTTACGGCCTTAAAGAGATATCCTTCAACCCCATAATTCCACGAACTTAAAAACGCACTCACGTAGCACTCGTAGCATCAAATCGAACTAATCGAACGAAACGATTATCTCCTTGGTATCTATATATATGTAAATATTGGAGCCGAGCACTTTCTACTATTCTCAATTCATTGGACAGAGTTGATTGTTTCTAAGGAATATTTCGTATGCATTTTATACTGCTACAGGCCTTATACTCCATGTAAGCCATGAATTTACATGTGCTACGTTAAGACAAAGATTCAGATGCAACAGGATGCAAAAGTTATCATGCAGATAAAATAATTTATTGGACCTTTTTTACTCATATGTACTTCATCTTTGCGAGATTCAACATGAAGATTCTCCTTACCTCTATATATTGCCATTTCTTTAATAATCTATGACTACTAGACCTAGTTGTCGTAGTATTATTTTGTTATATTAGGTGTGTCAAACAAGATTATAGTTCGCTTGATGGGAAATAAACATTGCAGCCTATGACATTCACATCCATCCTCAATAAAGATCCAAGATGCACATCTGATACAAATACAAACACGGATACAAATCACCGTTATGCTGCTATTATACGCTAATATTTTAGGAGGGCGTAGTCCATTCCGATCAATGAGTTAGCCATTTATGTCGTAGCTGGAATCTAGCTGGTTCTACAATTGTTAGATTTTGATTAAATACATACTTTCCAGTAAAAAAAAGACATAATGTAGTATGTAACCTTGATAATGAATTATTACGTTATTGTAAATGGACGAAAATCTTATAAATATATGTAGATTTTCGTGACTTAAATATTAGGGACTATTAAGATATTCTAATCAATATTAATCGCTTAGTGCCAACTCGACTGCCAAGTTTTTAAATATTTCTTGCCGCTGCACCAACATCTTGAACAAATCAAATCAAATTTTATTTAGCAAATATAACTGTGACAATATAGTCATCTAGATATAATCGAAAAACTGACTGTCTAACCGAATGAAGTATCAACGCATGTTAAACCACTGGTTCATACTGAAATTTTGTCAGTAGGTACTTTTTATACAGTATACTTTTTTTTTACTATAAGTTTAGAAAATCATTCATCAGTATCCACTAAGGAATGATTTTCTAAAATTCCTCCCCTAAGACCCCTTTCCATCACTTGAAAACGCAATTAATTTTACTGATCTATCATGATTTTTGCTGAAATTGCATTACAATAGTAATATACTTAATAAAGTATTTTATTTAGTGACTATAAGCGAATCAGATTTATGATATATTATTGTAGGTTGCAATATTATCCGCTTAGTCAAACAGACATTGACGAGGATTGATGATACATTGGGGAGGAAATTCAATATTCTTTTATCTCACTAGTTTTAACGTTTCGCACCTAAAAAAAGGAATCTCAATCAGGGCTAATCCTTACCTTGGTTTCATTATATACTCGCTAAATCTAGGAAAAATAGATATGTCAGATACGAATATTTTTTTTAATTGAACATATTATAGAAAGCCTCAAATTTTGGATTTTAATTTCATGGAGACATTACTTGCTGTTTTATAAGATAGTGACTACAAAACGTTAAGAACGTTTCCAAATATATAATGGTCTGTTTTAGTCAGGTTATAAGATTCCAACAATTCCCATGACATCTACAATTCACTATACAAAAGTGAAGACGTAAATGTCAAAGTCAATTTATCTCCAAATGTTGATATCTACAAGTATACCAAATTTCATTTGTGTATATTAAATATATATATAATGTATATGCGTTACTCAGAAACTACAAATTTTTGAATTTTTATTCTCTGTAATTCTCTAGGAATAGTTAATTTTTTCTTAACTAATTAAAATCAGTTAAAGGGTTTATAAGGTTTATTTAAAAAAAAATCGGCAATGCTATTATTAATATTACTAACATTACGAACTTTACAGCTTAATAACTGTAATACTTGTTTTGTATTCATAGTGAAAATAAGTAAGGTACTTTTATTTGACATTCAGAATCCGTATTCCTAATAAAGTAGTAAATAAAATTGTTTAAATACAGTGAAAACCTACTTAATTGAAAAATCTAAATCAATTCAAACGTTGACAACATACCTATATACATATAGCTTTTGGTGATAAAAAGTTTCAAAATACTTTTTGAAAACTTTATTAATTCATATTGAAAGTCTCGGGACTACGCCTGAATGTACGAGTACTACGCAGGTTTAAATTTTTAATGTAAGTTTCCACTTCGCGGATTCATGAGTACAAAAGGCACTTGACGGACGTAGTTTTCAATATAGGCTCACAATCTTATAATATTCAGGACTGAAAAACACTAAATCAAAAGTAGATCTAAAGCTATCTTTGTCTACATTGATAGAAAAAGGTAAACTTGTTGGTTAGCGATGTAGTTTACCTTTAAAAGGTTTGTTAAAATTGATAAAAGTGTCAGTATGTAACGCAAGTATCAGCCTATAATACTTTTTGATACTTATTTCTGATCTAGTTTTGGAAGAGGATTATTACAGTGCGAGCAGTTCAGAAATAATTACCTTTGTAACATCGCAAAGGCGAAAACACTAACATGATCAATGCGTGTCTCCCGTAATGTATTTTTGAGTTATCTATAAATTAATTGAACAATTTTTGATAACATACTATATTTATTACCTTTACAACATATTATAAAAATAAATAACAGGTAACATTAATATAACATTAAAGGTTTAAAGTATTTTTATAAATAAAAAGCTCATTTACGGTACTCTAACCGTACAAGAATTAACAAATATTCACCCTGGCGGAGAAATTTCTCTCCTCGATATCTTTGTGGTAATTGCTTTTGAATATTTATGAGTCAGTAAGCTCCTAGTGCTTACATTTTTTGTGTAAATATATAACTCAATAAGCTAAGCTGCCAAACATGCTATTCATAAAACAAAATAATATGGGAAAAACCAAACATTTCCTTTTTTTATTGTATCAACAAACGAGCACACAGCTGATGGTGGAT
Organism: Teinopalpus imperialis; assembly: GCA_029286865.1. Classification (NCBI taxonomy): domain Eukaryota; kingdom Metazoa; phylum Arthropoda; class Insecta; order Lepidoptera; family Papilionidae; genus Teinopalpus; species Teinopalpus imperialis. The sequence continues at coordinate 8,553,846 of JAGSMU010000005.1, forward strand.
CCTGACACCCACGTTCATCCTCTATAAGGAATCAATGCGTTGTCACGCCTGAGGACTTAGATGGAATGCCACGTCACAAGCAATAAGGGTATCCGTGACTTTAGGTACGCACCACACGAAACACAGCAGCTACGTGATATACGCGCTATATTACTATTGTACTGTTCTACTCAGCAATACTACGAATTAACTACATATATACTTTTTAAGCATCATTGTATTATACAATAATTGAAGTTATTTAAAAAAGAATTAACTGTAATTGGTATAAATAATTACATAATTAAAGTTTTAATACCCAAACTTTCACTCACAAAACACCAAATTCATTAAACAATATTAATTGATGAAGGTTTTATTTAGAGTTTTTTTATAAAATAGGTGGCAAATGATCAAACAGCTCATCTGCTGGAAAATGATCAGCGCCGCCCATGAACATTCGCATGACCAGACGAGTCGCTGATGCGTTTAAGAATGGTGTTGGCTGTTTTCTTGAAGGTCCATAAGTCGTATCAGCTTGAATTTTTATCACTGGCGATAGCTGATTCCATAGAGTAGTTGTGCGTGGCTGAAAATATACGTGAAACGCATAGTGATGGATTGCCAACCATCGAGATGATAAGGATAAACTCTTTCTTGATGAAATACGATGTTTAGACTGAATGGATGGAATTAATTCGAACAAGTTCTAAAACACATATTTTAGGGTAGTTTTTATTAATATGTATAAAATATTATATGGTTTAATATTTAAGATTTGTTTAAAGTCTTCATCAATATCCATTGTCTTAATTGGGTATTTACCAGTTACTAATTAGTACAAGTTTAATTCACTGCAAACTATTCACAATTCTAGTTAACAGTACATTAACTACAATTTAAAATTGGGTGGCTCTACGTATAATAAGTTGTAAAAATACTTCGAAAATAACTGGTTATCCATATTTGGTACAATAATAAATAAGATTAAGAAGCAACAAACTTTAAAAAATAGGATCTACATATGAATTTAATAAAATCATGTAAAATAGTAAAATAAGTAATAATTTAAATATTTTTTTAAACACCTTACTTTTTGGATAGAGCACATTTAGCACGGCTCTTTGATATATATCAAAAAGGGTGATGGGCCTAGCACGCTACCTTGGGAATACCATATGTAATGGAAACATTATATATTCACCCGTTAATACGAACACATGAATAACGGGTAAAGTTAAAGAAAAGTTAGTCAAAATAGTGAATAAATTATATATACCGATAAATATATCGACGAATACTATATATCGAACTTTAGAATATACAACAGACATAGTAGCAAAACATGGAGCTTTGCTTAAAAGTATGTCCGATTTTCGTGGGCGTGAGTTTCTAGATTTGTATTACCATAAGTACACACACAAATACACACTTATTTTATAATATAACTATCGTGTCCTCCTTGTCAAATACTATATTTTATATATTACCAGATGGCAACAACCGTGTGAAATATATTATATTGCCCTAAGCTTCTACGCGGACACAGGTATTTATTCGTCATCCTCTTCTCTACTTGTCCCAAATCATTACACTAAAAACGCCCTGTGTGGTCAGATTTGGCTATAAGAGCGTCTCTGGAATATCTTATATAAATATTTTTCAGTCATACTCAATAGTATTGTATTTACAATACCACATTATTGATTTAGTACTTCATTCATACAAAGGTCACAGGTGATGAAGTAACATAATAGATATGTTAATATACATAAACAGTAAAATACTGAAATATTTTTGGGTATCGTTATCCCAATCGTTACCTAATGCTGCTTGCATGCTTTTCAGCCCCAGTTTTAGACTGATTTTTACCCCATGCGATTGTGAAAAGATTTCATCCGCCGCTAGATGGATTGGCGACCTATGCAAGTCTGCGGAAACTTGAGGATGCACTTAAAATCGTAAAGGGTACGACAGCAGTCTGCAGTGGACTAATGATGGGCTGAAATGATAATGATGATAAATAAAAAGATATTTGTTCATCAAGGAACAATGGAGGAATTGACGACAAGCGTCAACAACTATATTTTTAGATTGTTAAGTTGCATTTTGATAAGTTCCTTCTCTTGCTTAATTTCAGACGGTATTTAAAAAAAAATATAACTCCTATGAAGACTATGTCTATGAGAGCTTTAGAATCCTGTTTTCGTTATACAATATATCCTATAACATTTTCACGTACATGATGAATGATGGTTTTATCGTCCGCCCATTCGTAGTCTTCTTTAATTCATTATTTGTAAAAAGTACGTATTACATACTATTTGAAATACTAAAATTTCAGTGGGTTTCTTTTGTGGCAGTTAAATTGCAGAGTAAAATTAATTGTATGATAAATTCAAATAAAGCGAAAATGTAAAAGGCAAAAGAAGGGTCATTAATTTTGGTCCGTTGGGAAATGAGAGCATAAAATTTTCACCTATGTATGAACGAAAATGGTTCGATATAATTATGTATTTCTCTTAAATAGCTCAGCTTGATAAATAAATAAAGTTTTATGTAATAGCTTATCTGACGAGTTTTGTTTGGAATGTTAAAGTGTCTCCAAAAACATAACCTATAATCAAGGATCATTTTTAATTAATTATTTACTAAGCTGTAGAAACGTAGCGAAATAATTTATGCCTAAGAAATAAATATATTTATAATGATGCACTGATGAATTAAAAACAACCAAGTATATATTTTTTTAGAAGGAACCCCTTGGTTAACAATAATTAGTTATAATAATTCTTTAAATAAATATAGCTTACACTACATAGTCACTATTACTGCGTTGATATTATATACTATTATAATATTAAAAATTAACGTTGAAATCATCAGCCGTCCGCTTGCATCTCCTCCAGACAAAACACATGATAAGCATTCTTTCCTGACAATATAAACTCAAACTAGATACAAATTTCATCCATAGCCAAATAAACACAAAAAATACTTGTTTACATTTAATTTAAGAGAAAGATTATAAAGTTTTTTTTTTCAGAGCTTCATTAATTTTTTAATCAACCACGCACACTTTGTAACGAAGGCATAATCAGTACGTTCCAACCCTCTTGTGAAGAGTGACGTATTTACCATTTTACGCACTGATACCCAGTAAATGTCTTTTAGAAAGATCCCTTAGTTCGCTAGCCTTGCGATAAATTACAGAACTATGTTTTAGGCTCCAATAGTAACTTGCATTTTTTGACGTTTTTAATAAGGCGAGTAATTAAATAGGTATCATTTAATAACAACCCTTAATGATCATCATTACCTTACCAAATATTTTGCATCCATACCGGAGATTACTTTTAACACTCACTCAAAACGTAGGTTTATTTAAAAAGTTAATTAAACAAGAATCTATTCCCTTATATACTTATAAATAGATTTAAAATAACAATATTTTATTTTAATTTATCTTATATATAATATATTTATTTTATATATATCATATTAATAAATTTCTTACATATTTTTAAGTTAAAGTGTGACAAAATAAATACAATAATAAAATGCCTTATGGCGCCTTCCTACTTAGCCCCATATCTTCACGTTGGTAACTGATGTCGCACTCCTATCCACTATCCGGTGGCCACGGGACCAGGAAAGTACTCGGCATCATCAGCCTTTCCAGCCACCTTTGGTAGACCCACTTTCGACCATAATTCAGACACGCAGGGTGAAAAGAGGTGACGTACATACTCATATCCCATCAGCGGTGCAGAGGTAAAGCTCAATCTTGGAGATTACGTAGAGGGGTGCAAAGTAATACCATCGCTCCTCTCCATCCACGACTTCACATTGGCTGTGAAGGGCAGATAAAGCGGCGTCTTGGGATACCGCTACTCCCACAGTCCACTTTTTGTATGTCCAAGTTATTCCATGACTTTATTTTTTATAAAATAAATAAATTGTCTTAAACGGGTTGGCCATTTATTCGTAGAACCAATAACCGATGGGGAAGAAAGTTTCTTGACTGGCAGTCGTATTATAACACTCGATGGAGCGATGACCTTTGCAAGTTTGCGGTTAGTCGATGGATGCAGGTGGCTCAGGATCATGCCTATGTATACCATTGGACTTTTGATAGAGTGTGATGTGAAATGTAGCGTACCTAAAATATGTAAACACACGTAGATGCATGTTAAGGTCGGACCCTTTTCTATATTCTATTTCTATTGCCATGAGTAGCATAAAGGTAGACTGAACGATAATATAGAATAATTGCTTGATCTACAATAGACGGAAAAGTCGTTACAACTAATATCATAAATATATCCAGGCCGATTATAAGCAGCGTTTAATGGTCGTGGGCTACGTTACTGATTGGTACACTAATTGGTTCTTATGTATATGAAGATTATTTGCATACGATCTATCCTTTCAAATAGAAAAGATATATCGAAGCGTGTATGTGAAAAACATAAAAATATTTTTGCTTGATCTAACGATCGTATATTATAATCGTTGCTAGATTTAAAATTATTGCTTTATCTAACGTATAATAACAGACGAACGATAGATCGTAAAGTATATGCGACCAGTTTGTGCCAATCTTCAGTCTGGCACACGTTTTAATATAATGGTCCTTAATCTTGCGACACCTTCAAAGAGCTTGATATCAGTCTTCTCAATACAATAGGATTAATGAACAAAAGTAATATATAATACTGAACTTGTTGGCAAATTTAGGGTTTGTTTATCGATATAGGATAGGATGGAAAGGACAACTGATATAACAAGACTAGAAACTATGTCGTTATATATACATAAAATTTCATCGTTTATTTACAAGAAATATTTTATAGTAATAAATATCAAAGTGGTTTTTTAATAAATGTCGGTAACAATTATTTTATGAAATAACAATAATACAATCAATATGAATGTCTATACTATTCCAGAGCCAAATTACCAGCAACCTGGTTGGAGGCTGGCAGGCATGCGCGAAATTGGGAATTATAGATTTTTAAATGGCAGACATTGCCTGTCATTGCCACCAAAATACTACAACGAAGTTCTTAGGCCGGTATATAAAATCAAACCTCCTTACATGATCACTTTAAACATATTCTGTTGTGAAAGCTTGGTGTTTCTCTAGATGATTCATGCAAGATTCTTAGCTTTTAACAGACAATGTTAGGTGAAAATATCATTTGTTACCCTAATGATTCGTTACGTGTATAGTGTACGTCAACTGGTCATAAAAAATCTTAAAAAATAAATTTTGAAGTTTTTTTAACTGTTATACGAAAATTATATTTTAAATGATGGAAAAATCACCTACCGCTAATATCCAAAATGTGTATCGTTCTGATAATATAATCAACTTAACTTTTTCACTGCAGAAATACTGTTCCATGTTAATCGAATTATATAATTCCCCGAAAAGTACGATTAAGAATTAGGGTGTAAGGTGTGATTGTGTAAGGTTCTGTAAGGAAAGAGAAAGATAACCACGTAGTGGGAATTCATTTGAATTAAATTATTTTTAAACATCTGGGCAGTATTATTAAGACTAACTTGCATATTTTATTAAAAAGTAAACAGTTAATTATAAATTAAAGCAGAGCTAAATAGAATATTATTATTATTATTATTATAATTTAAACAACAATATTTTTAATCTTGTTATTTTTGCTCGAATGGTCGATCTTTTGAACGTCAAAAATTGAGAACTGATATCCGTCATATTTAAGGGTAGTATACTTTAAGTTAACCATATAAGTTCAGTATACTGGGTTACCACATGTATTTTATATATATGTACTATATATATATCGATTTTACAAACTTTTGATCGAGTAATAAAACTTCAAATAGGTCATTTGAGTGTTATGCAAGAACATTTTTATCGGTACTTAATTTGTATCTAAAAGCAAAACGCGGTTTGTAGCAAACGATACAAAGAAACCAATATTTTTAGCGTATGCTACAGACCGTCTTTTTCACAGCTTTATATATTTCCTTATTTTATAAATAATTCTATTATTTATAAAATATATATTATTATAAGAAAATATATAAAGTATAAAGGCGGGCACATAAAGGCGAGTGTAATTTGTAACAAGCGTGCGACTGTATTGTCTCACGCACAGATATATTGAAAAGCCCGTTATGCTACGCCTGTTTTATTGCCCACATATAATCAAAAGTTTTTAAAACGTAAGGTGTCTACCACATAAGAAAGTATTACTTAGAGTTACGAGTATAATAATTAAATAAGGAATTTTGTGAGTAAGAAGCACTAATTATGTGTACTTGAAGTTGAATTCGATAGGTCGGGTGCCAGTCACTACGACTCATTTGCAATAGTGTACTTTTCGAAATTGACATACAAGATGCATTCTTCTAAAAAAAAGAATTAAAGGTACGCTTTAATCCATACACATCATCTATTATGTTTTCGTGTGCAACAATCGAAGTGGGTGCGAGTTAATCAGATATTCCGCAAGCGGTACTCACTTATCACAACCTTTTAACGTCTTTTTCTACACCAATCAACCAACATATAATTTTTATATTGTTTTATTTATACGCAAGCGATATTTATTCACTATTTTCAAAATCTTCATTACCCTTTCAAACTATTCCCTCATTATAGTGCTTAAACGGAAATATTTTCTATAAGTAAAACCCTTAGTAAGCGTCTTATGGCTCTATACTTTTCTGTTACTTTATCAATCCAGTCACCTGGACTGGCATTTTGCCCGTCAATACTTAAAATCCATCCCGCAGTTTGGGTACTATGAGGGATTAAAATTACTATATACTTCTTGCATAAAAAAATAGTGATTAGCAGGCTTATGAAAATCATAATTCTTCTTCGTACTCAAAGCACAGAACGTCATCTAGCGATTTTTGCTACGTAAAAATTGAAGCTCAGGTGATATGTTATTTGATTTTTACTATCCTTAAAGTTAATTACCGGTACATTTGTAGTTTCAGTCCATAATTTGATACTGAATAATATAAATTTAATTTAATTTAATTTAATAGAAATATAATTTGTACTGATAAAGTAATTATACCAAAACGGCTGCAAGGCTTAGTAAACTGAATATCATCTCGTCTCCCTTATCTCTCATATTCTCTTATCTTCTTGGATCTTACTACGTTACAAGTCTTGGGTTAAATATTCACCCGAGGAATAATGTTTGTGCTTTGCTTATTGTTAGTGTGTTTGGTTTTAGTGTATCGAGTAAATGCTTCGTTTGCACAAATAATTACGGCAAAAAAAGTAACATAAAGATAAGAAAGTACATGCCACGCTCTTGATGTCATCTGCTAATAACCAGAAGATGTCGTCGAGATTGAAATCGACTAAGAAGACAAATATACCAAACTCAAAATATACTTATTCAATAAGGCACTTTCAAATAGTCAAACAAATTTAATGTTGATTCTAAATACGCAAAAAATTATATGAAAAGAATGATGTTTGCCTTTTAGACGTTGTGTCTATTTTATATATATTAATTTCATATGTATTGAAGCGAATCGTTTCCACGAATTTCGAGGTCCTTAATTGTCCCATAAGTACCTTATAAATGAAATTTAAGTCATCAGTCTATATTTATTCCAAGATTAATATCGGAGGATAAATATATCCAACATTATGGATATATTTTTCCTCTAATATTGTTTCAAATTCTGAAATAGCCAAGTACAAATAGAATATAATTCTAAATTAATTGTGGTGCTGCAGGAAATGTGCAAAATTAATTTCAATGTAGGGTACCTATTGATATGCACCAGCTTGCTAGTGTATTGTACGTAGAGACGTAGTAGGTCCATAGGACCAATATGTCAATGTCCTCAAATAAGTGAAGTATTTGACGGATATTTATTAATTCAAATACTTCACTTATAGTATAGGGATAATTTACAGAATGAAAACATTTTATTTTTTAAGCAATTCTACACTTTTTATAGAATTTACACTTTTAGGAAGGTAACGAATAAATATTTCTGCTATTGTAATGTTTCTATCACGTATAATAACAGTACTCGTATATAAGTAGAGTATGCAGTACACTGACTGCGTCACGTTTATTAAAGGAGTTTTTGGAATTTTTATTTATTCCGAAAATCAATAACCACTTTTTCTCTTTCTTGAACTTTCTAAATAATAAGAAAAAATTGTCATCGACCTTTTTCCTAAAGTAAATAAATAACCGCCCTTTAAGACTTGTCTGAAATATTATCTCAAGAAAATAGTTTCCCATGCAAATCTAAGAAATACCGCATTCCAGCAATTGTTGTAAATTGTATATCCTAAAGTATATTCTTGTTACAATAATATATACTGTTTATTATAAAGTTATACGTAGCCTATAATGAGATTTTCATACTGATTCTATCGGCGACGGTGCTGATAAAAATAAAATATTGAAGTTTTTAATTTTCAAATATAACCGTTTTAAAGGACGAAAGGTTGTCATTCATGAAATTGTTACTAGGACAAATTTATCATTTATCTTATGACTCTAACAGTGTTTGCAGATTTGAAAACCAGTGATCAGTGTTGAAAGCCGTGCTTTCAAGAATGAGGGAAAGTTAAGAACTTTTAAAATAACAGAGAAATGCGCAACGCATGTGGCACGGTCTGTGGGTGCGAGAAACAAGAAAGGGGACATCTTCGCGTCCCAATTGGTGGTCGAACTTCAGCCACCATTACAGATCGAAATAAGACGCAAGCACCGTCATATTGACAAAGGCCAATGTATATAAAATAAAATAAAACAAAATAAAAGTTTCGATTATGTACTAACATTTCCATTATGTTTATTATAACTAACATCTGACTTTAAAAGTGAAGCTGATAATAAATTTAGTGATGTTTATTTTGGTTCCGTTAATAAGATCTTGATACGATTAAAAAATGAAGAGAAATCCGAAATAATATATTTTTCTATTTCTAGTCAAAATGGCATTGTTGTTATGATCAGAAATAAAATGTAAACTGTAAACTAGTAGGTTGTCTACTTTTACCACAGCATTGCGACAAAAAATACAGCGTTACAAAAACTACATATCTAATATATAAAAAATACCTTCTATCCTTGAATGAACTATGTAACACAATATGGAAAGGAGAAAAGGCGTTGTGCTCAGAAGAACGACACATGTAAACGGTCATTTTACTTTCCCTAGTAAAATATCAGGAAAAATTGAGCCGTTGTAATGCGGTTGTGTTAGTTTCCTAGACCCAATATTGATCGCAATGCGTCTAACGTACGAGTAGCTCAATCACTGCCAAACTTTTAAAATACTTCTTGGCATAGTACCAACAACTGGAATCATTTCCTGCTAAAACGGTGGTTTGAACGACTGACTACAGTAAAATGCTTAATTAATTTAATTTCTAAATAAAATAAAACTGTTATAATAAACATGAAATTTAATTAGTTAGATAGGTAATTGCCAAATAATAATTAAGTATTTTATAAAATACGTACGTTCGTAAAGGTTGGTTTTATTTTTGTCAATATCAATTAAAATTGTGTTTGATGTTTAATGTGCTGCGGGAAATTAGATAAGAGACTATAATATATTTGCACAGTCGAATCGCTATTTACATTTCTATAAACGTGCATTATATTACATAATGTTAAAAGATTGGGTATTACAAAAAGTATATAGAGTGCATTTATTATAAACAGGTGATATTTTAATGATTGAATGGCGTCATAATCTAATGGTAGTAATTTTGAATTACATCTGGTTTCTATAATTATTTGAATTGAGAAGAATTGTTTTTGTGAAAACTTTGGCACCAAAATAAACTCACTGATAGGTGTAGGTAGTCCGGTGACTGGCGATCGGCCACTTTTTTTATGGCTTATTTATTTATGAGTAACTAGCACAAGGATTCCCAAGTAGGAGCATCGGCTTGGAGCGTAACACTGCGTGTGGAAGCAACTGACTCGAGGGTGCCTAAGAGGGATGAACCTCGGCTCGGTCAGTTGCTCCTAAATGATTAAACTGGCTCAAGATATCCCCATTATGTTTAAAAACTCAAGTTGAAATGCGGATAGCACTTATTATCTCCGTTTACCCCGTTTGTGATAAGCAACTTATTTGTTCATTTGTATATTATATTCAGTATAAATTTAGGAGCTTATTAAATAATATTATAACCGTGTAAAAATATCTCACACGCCATCTCTTTCTAAGAGTATTGTAAGAGGCCAGTTAAAACTTCGGATCTACGTAAAAATAATCGTATTAAATGCTATTATAATCTTAGCTCATGTCAGTCTACTTCTAAAACTAGTAATTGCCACGTTTGTACTTATCTCCGCATCCATCTAAATCAGAGGTTCCCTCTTTTTTTCTCATTTTAAACTTTCAAAATTAAGCCGGTTCTCTGCAGATACATTTCTACCATATTCCCAAAACTCGACAAAAATGTGAAGATTTGATTTGACTTACAAATAGATACAATTTAATGGTTCACAACTATAAGTAAAATATTATCAAAGCTATAGGCATGAATATGGACCAATTAACATAACTGAAAGCTAATAATTAATAGGCAAAGTAAGTAACAGGACTCTCCTAAAAACTGCCGTAAATCATCATGAAGTTACTGTACTTTATATGATGAATACGCTAAAACGGCAAACATTACATTTTTATTAAGGTACTACCCATACATACTAAAAATGTTTTGTGTCTATACATAATATTCTTACCTCTCTAAGTACTTAGATTAAAAATGTACATATTCCGCAACATTAAGTTCTGCTGGATACTGAAAATTATTCATCCCTCTTGCGTAAAACCTTCTTTTATATAATAATCCTTTATCCAAGACTTCAAGGATTTGAATTTTTTGTTTTTAGGACTTAGTTATTTCACCCCTATATCAATTCTTAGAGTATTTGAGGCTTATGTGCACAAACAGTCATCGCAATTTGTCCACATAGACAACCAATGAGGCCCCTGCGATCTGTCTTCAGGCCTGGCCACAGTAATGCGCTTCTCAAAGTCACGGACATGGAGGACAATAAAAACCGGCATTTATTGATTTTTCAATCATTCCATGATCTTAATGAAGCACTGGATTAGTTCTTATCTTATCACTCTGCATTGATGAATCTTGATCACATTGCCTATATGCTGGTGTTCCTCAAGCCAGTAGTCTATCTCCTTTTTTTTTGTCAATATTTATTTAATCTCATTACACAATGCCTTCAGTATATGCAGATACCGTAACATCTGTGTGCTGATGACCTTCAGTTATACTCACAGGTAAGTGTCTATTGTATATCTGCAGCGGTGACCATTGTTAACAGGTACCTAAAAAAAATTAAAAGATGCGCTGATAGGATTGCTCCCTCTATTAACCCGTCTAAGTGCCAGGCCATAATAGATACTTATTCATATTTTATTACATAAACTGAATACCATCACCCTACCCACGAGTATTTTAATGGCTCTATTCTGGAACTGCCTCCTTCTATTAAAGACCCTGGCATGTATACTGACACAACGCTGAGTGGGCAAACCCATGTTAGTGAAAAAGTTACGGGTACCCTGCGTGCGCTTGAAAACTTTCTCCCGTCCAATACCAGAATAACAATTATGAAGATCTTAATATTTCCCCATATTGGCTATGGTGGTGTGTGCTAGTATGATCCGAATTCGATCTCCTTATTAAACTTGATCGCCTTCTAAATAGCTGCATTCAATTCATCTACAACCTGTGAAAGTATGACAACGTGTCTACATATCTTCCTCAATTATAGTAGCTCCAATCGTCAGCGGTGCAATCTGTGTGCACTCACTACTTACTATTCTATATATACGCATCCTTGTCCTCCTTCTTTATTCAATCTGTTCTTCTCTGGAACGCTATCCCACCCGAAATAAGGGGAGCTACATACATATACACGTCACGAGTTCCAGATGAAAGCTCAGGAGCTATTTCTGAACGAATTGGCAGAATCATTCCAACATTACACAATTATGTACATATGTTTAACTGTATATATAAACTACTCAAAACAAAATAGGGCCCACTCTAAGTTATTCTCGTATTTCGTCTAAAAAAATGGTTGGGTAGTAAATAGTGAAGTAAAACATTTCGAAGTATTGTTGACATGTTTATCTAACGTTATCAATGTTTCAAGTCAGGAATTCAATGTTGGGTAGACAAAAAAAGTGAAGTACTCCAAAAAACGTTTATTACTCAAATTCGCAGTCACTTGTACCCTCAGTCACTTTCTGAATGCTACAGTCGCACGTCTACTTTTTTCATTTTGACTTGATTTCTGTGTTACTCGCCGGCCATGAGTCCCGATCTTAACCCCATTGAAAATTTATGGGACCAATTGAAAAGAAGCCTCAAATCGAACTTCAGTAATGTGACTAATCGACAAGAGCTCATAAACGCCCTATAATTGTGTTGGGAGAAAAACATCACCCACTTGATTGAAAGTGTCCCATATAGATTCAGAGAGTGTATACGGAACAGAGGAGGACCTACTCGCTATTATGCACCATCAAACTCATTGATTTAGTCAATAATAAAAATCAAAATCAAACTTTACTTAAATAAATAATTTCTTAAAACTTTCCTAAGAATTGTAAATTTTGACTAAATTCCATAAAATTGGAAAAACTTATTCTTGTTAATGTTCACACGCTTTCTAAAACCTTAATCTTCCTACTTATTCCTAGTCATAAAAACTGATAAAAGAAAAAGAATCTGTAAAATTCATTTATAAAACATGGTGGGCCCAATTTTGTTTTGAGTACTTTAAATATATATATATATATATATATATATATATATATATATATATATATATATATATATATGTGTGTGTTTTATAATTAGAATATTCATCGCGTCATAAAGTTTTTTAAGCATAACCCCTACTTCGATTAAACTCTATCATCATCCTTTTCATCAATCAAGCCCGCCTTTAAATAACTTTTACTAACGAAGCTTAAATAAATAAATAAGAACCGGTCTCAATTACGTTAACTAATGAACGCACAGACATTTAGAAATCGAAAGAACTCCGACTTACGTGAAGTTAGTTTAGTTTCAGCAATTATATGTTAAGCATTACTTCATTTCTAAAGCAATTATACTTAGAAGACCCACAACTTTGACAATTAAACTCAGAGTTCTAAGGAAAACGAGATAAGCCGTGACAGTGTAGACTACTTCCGACTTCCTCGTTACACGAAGAGGGTCGGACTGACTTTCTCAAAAAGATTCGGAGAAATAAGATCAGCGATTATAATGGTCATACCTTTAAAAACCAAGTCTCAATAAACTCGGATAGAGTAAAGCATTGCGTGTACTATGTACACTTTGCTTCCTTTGAGATCATATATATGAATAATGTTTGATATATAAAATTGTTTCAATGTTAAAAAGACGAAAATACAGTATTAAAAAAGATCTGAGTAGTGGTGGTGGTAGAGAATCTATCTCTCATTTTCGTAATTTACTATGAGAGTGGGCTGAAGAAAACAAAGTTATATCCCACGTCCTTTCTTCAAATTACCAAAATTAAACTACAATTATATTGTATTATTCTTATTAACGTTTGGGCAAGAATTAAATATGTAAATAGTTCTTAGTAAATATTGTTAATAAATTATATGGGACTTTTAGAGTGAGCTAAACCGGTAAACCTCTCTTCAACAATTTCAAATGTCAATGTCGAACTAAAAATCAGTAAAATATACTTAAATATGCAATTTTAACAGCCCAATTGAAAAAAAATAGATAAATAACATGCGTATTTCGCGGGTATTTCGTTAGCTGCAGACACAGGACTTAAACAGAAACAAGTTTTAAAATTTAAATTTATGAAAGAAAAATAATTACAATAATTCTGTATCTAAATTATTATTATTTGGTCGAAGTGTGATCTAAGAATAACGAAATCTAATGCTAACTTCCTCAGGCGTCGGTTGTCACCGCCTGATGGCGAAATCCGATGCTGACTTGCATGGGCGCCGGGTTGTCGGCGCCTACTGACTCCTCTCGTCTAACGCGGCTTTGCCGTGTCTCTAACTAGGTTTTACGTAGTTGGCGATTTCTATGTAATTGTACTACGTAATTCGGTGGTAAACAAACGAACAAAATATACCATTCAACCACACAAAATATATAAAATAATTAAATAAATGCTTATTTTAGATTGTAAAATAAAAGACGGCCTTATCGCCATTAATATTTTAAGCAACCTGGTTAACTATTTTCTTACTTTGACATAAGGGGAGGTGTGTATGAATACAAACGATAAATAAAATATAATAATTAAAGAAAAGAAATGAATACATACATATGTATATATGTAACAAATTTGTATATACACACACTATTAGGCTGACACCACAATAAATATCAAGGGTAAGAGGTAAATAAAGGTAGTTTCAATAAAATAGATGAAGTTATTTCTATTATCTTGAAGGAAACAAATTGGACATCATTGCATATTAACGTCGTTCTGTGAACATGCATTGATAATGATTGCATGTCCGTATTCGGATAAGATTTATGATCCTTATCGGAAAAGAAAAGAATAGCCCATATTGGGCTATTCTTTTCTTTTTTAAATAAATTACACATTTATACGTAATCAGTATCTATCATAGTTTTCGCGGCTTTTGAATAAAATTTTATCTCTTTTGTAATTATATAAAATCAAAGTAATAACTTTCCACTTGGAAGTAATTATTTCTTATCGATCTGAAATCTATTTTTAAATTTAGTGAAATTTGAAAATCAATACAAATTTATTTAAATATACTCTACTAGGATCTCATTGTTTTTGTGTGGTCTTAAACTTTTGGCCGGCAGGGTATATTGTTCTCAAAAAAGATGGATCTTACTATAATTCTTAGGCGTACAAGTTTCCTCAGGATGTTATCCTTGACCCCCAAGCACGTGATAAACCAGCACTTAAAATTGCAATTAACAATTTCAAACGTGCCGAATCTAGAAAACAAAAAGTGATACTAAATAATTTTATTCAGCAAACAACACTATTCTATTTGTTCTGAACTTTGTTCATCATCTCGATGGTTGGCAATCCACCACTTTGCACTTCACGCGAAATTTCCTGCCACGCGTAACTACTCTGTGGAATCAGCTGTCGCCAGCTGTGCTATCGAACCGATACGACTTAGGGACCTTCAAGAAAAGAGCCTAAACCTTCCTTAAAGGCCGGCAACACATTTGTGATTCCTCTGGTGTTGCAGATGTTCATGGGTGGTGGTGATCACTTACCATCAGGTGGGCTGCAAGCTCGTTTGCCACCTATACTATAAAAAAAACAAATTCGTCTAAACTTTGTTTAAGTATACAGAATACCGTGTTTCTAAGGCAAGTGTCACGGTTTGCAATTATTGACATTACAGATCTTCCCTAAACGTCTGACCAGATCTTAGGAAGCTGTAGTGTATAACACCAGCACTGGTTCACCAAACACTCACCAGTACCTTTTTCTGCAACTTTCGCTCGGGACAGGATTTAGTCGGCTCTCCTCGTTTCACCGTAATGAGCGTTTCCGATTGCCGTACAGTATCTATTTTGCATCATAAGTAAAGATTACGATTCAAAATTCCCTCGTTATGGTGATGGTTGAGTAATGTAACGCAGCACTCAAGGCGTGTTTGTTGATATGCTTTTCTAAGTGAATTAAAGTTGTTTTGTCACTCACACTGAAGCCTGCGCCTAAATCTGACATGGTTTACAATGGATCCGCTTAGACATCATTAATCCTTCCAGCTGTTTCTACAGCACTGGTGCCACGGTGGAACTAATATTCGTATATAACGCTATGTTTCCATTTGTTACTAGACGGATGTAAAAGAAAAAACGTATGGCATGAAAACAAATGAGTCACTAAATTCAAAACACAAATACACAAGCCTAAATTTGAAATACATTTGAATTATTTGAGATTGGAGTGCCCAGTTCGACATAACGTCAGTTTCATATGTAAGGACTTAGGTAGAATACTTACTTACCTTACCTACTTACATTACTAATATGAATGATATAAATATATCATAATCATATATATATTTACTTGCAGGTATGTGGAAACTGCATCACTATTCTATCAGATCTCTAATACTATAATGATTTTTAATTTTATTCGTTTAAGCCCAAGTTAACAAAATATTTCACATGACCTGTATATATTCACGTCCATAAAGAACTTGTATCAACCACCGAATTATACACTTGCATACAAACGTACATATTATGTATCTATTACACATTTTCAACAATACTGCATACACACAACACAGTTCAACAGTATACCTTCTGTTTTGAATTCGGTTATAAACTCTAAAGAAAATTGGTTCCAATGATGTAAAATCCTCGACTTTGCTACACCCTTAACAAAGGAACCCTATTTTTACATGACGGGGGCAAGATCAAAGAATTGCTTGAGCAATTTGGCTTATCCATCTGATCTTCCAATTTTGTACATAGTGATTGATTTCTCTCTGTAGGATTTTAACTGTGACATCTAGTTATAAAAGAACATGTTGGTTTTGTAATGGTTACTTGTGATGGCTACTAAATGAAATTAATATTTAAATATGATTTTCATCAGAGTTATTAACTATTCAAAGTATTGTGGTAAAAAAATATCTCAAGTTACACCCTACTTTGTCAATCTATAATACAACTTCAACATAAATTGATGGACGATACCTTGTCCCTTTTTTATCGTGACTTTTAGTAAAATTTCAAAATCACTGCAAAGCATTAAATAACATCGCTCGTTGCTGTTCTACAAAAGTCCAAAACAGAATTCATGAATATGTTTTAAAAAGTGTAAAATAAACAACTTTAATTGTTTGCTAACCTAAAAATATAAGATAAGATAGAAAGATAATATTTATTGTAAGCGAATACAAAATAAAAACATTGTATACAGTATATTAAATTTCATAGCTTTCAAATTCACATAGAGTTAAAGAGGGGCAAGGCGGAAATGAAATACAGAATTGCATTATGCTCAAAGATTGTGTCTACAGGAAAACATGGCTAATTAAATGATATCATGTAGTCATTACCAAACTACATTAACTAGAAATGGACCATATGATACGAGTAATATAAAATGGAATTAAAAAAAGGGATTTGTCTATCGACATCGATTTTATTATTATTTATTTTTAAACTAATAATAAATATAGTATAGTATATATAGAAAAAGACTCGATTTTTATTCATATAATAAACAATCTCTCAAACAATCTCGTGAAATAAGTAGCACGGAGCAATTCAAAGAAAATATTGACCAAAATTTTATTTACATTGGCAGTAAAAAGAAATACAGTACGACGTCGCGTAAATCTAACAAGGCCTATCTTAAATTTATTTTCTAACGAATGAATTATAATGGTAAGTTTTGAATTTATAAAGATTATTTATGAATTATTTAATGGCAAGTAAATAAGTAAAAGTATAATCGTAAATCGTTGCTTAGTCACATAATTTTTTTCCAGGCAATACGACTGTACAAATACCATCAAACTATAAAAACAAGTAGAGTAGTTCAGCTCATGATTTGATGATTTTTCCTAAAGTAAAGGTTAATATTTTATTGCTGTTTTTATATGGAACTATCTATATTTATTATTTAATATAGTAACTATATTCTCAAAGTACCGACTTATTCTTTTTCTGGCAAGAAAAGTAAGGTGTTATTAAATGCTGTGAGTCCCCTTGAGCGAAAAATCCTAATCCGAAAGTAGAAGCTTAATCCCCTGGAACGCAACTCTAAGCCTATAGATTATATGAAACGTCACGTGTTATGAATTTTGGTTGGTACATTAACTTAGTGAAATAAGGTGTTGTAAAGCTGAAATAATGTAAAAAAAAACAGTAATAGATAGTTTTTACCATTATATACCAGATTTTACCATCAACATTTAGCCATGAATAAAAACGGTAGTTACGCATAAAGCATGTTCTAGATGCTAGTGATGATTGTAGGTTTGAACTCAACAGGCATAATTTTTGATTTATAGGGATAGGGATAAAAGAATTAGATATTTTCTTAACAATTATTAATATGAACATCACCATCACAGAACATCACTATCTATAGTCCACTGGCGAAACCCCATAGATTTCCACTAAACTACGACCTCGAGACACCTGCACTCATCGAATTCCCGGAAACTTGCATGGGTCATCGCTCGAACAATTCTCATAATAGGTCTTTTTTACCTATGAAATTGCCGTTTTGTATGAAATAAATTAAAGTATTTTTTTTTCAAACTTTTTTATTTCTGTTATTCAAAGTAATCACCCATGTAATCGATGCATCTTTGCTAACACAGAGGTAGTTTATTGATGCTCTTCTTGTTAAAATCAGATGGACGGGAGGCGACAAACTCTTCAAAGGCATTTTTTCTTCTAGCTCGGCTGCAATATCATCAGCTTCCACAATAGTCTTTAATTCATCATTGTTAACCAAAGTGTCCGGACCACGAGGTACCATTTTTCAAATCAAAATTTCCAGAACGGAACCGGGCAAACCAATAACGGATTGTGCGTTCGTTTGTAAAGTTCTCTCCGTAAACGTTGTTGTTGTTACGTGCCGTTTGTGCCGTGTTGTAGCCACGACGGAACTGATATTCCATTATTACACGAATTTTACAGTATCCGTTATGACGAAAAATGTTTAAACGTAATGAAAATTCAAAGTTAATCAATAAACAAAAGACTGTCTTTGTAAAAAGAATGTCATGCTTTTAAATCAAAATTATTTGAATTTTGAATTCACAGACAATCAAAACTTTTTTTTGGTTGGAAATGGCAATTACTGAAGACCTAATATTTGAGTGAAATAGCATTCATAGTCAAAAAAAGTTTTAAAGATTATACTTATATGGTTACTGCCTAAGAAAACGACCTTTAAAGCATCCCAATAGATTTAGCTACAAAACGACGCACATGTCATTTGTCAATGTCTACTTTAAGCGAAGGCAAAATGTAATTTTATAAAAGCATTCCCTTTTGATGTTCTTCGTGGTATTTTTTGAGTGTAACTGTCATCAACATTCTTATCTTGATTAATGTTATACAAGGCATACATAGCAGCATTAATATTTAGTATAGATGATACTATAGTATTTTATTTTAAATATTGCACCCAAGCAGGGAAGTAGAAGAAAATTCTACGTGCTCAATGCTCAGTGGTTATCACCATGACAGCATCAAAGGGCTCATCTGTAACCTACTCCAAGGTGGAGCAAGCGAAAGTCAAGATCCGGTTGGTGGACATTGGCATAGAGACGGTTCGCACAAAATGTCAAAGTCACTCGACAAATACACGAAGAGGTAGGGTGAGGTGGTCGTAGTCTAGGTAACTCCCTTTTCCATTGTTCTGGGAGACTTCAACGCCCAGTCCAGGATGTGAGAGAATCCCACAGACAATCCGAGGGTAGAGACGGAGAAGAGTGGACTGGAATGTACCTCCGATTAGTGAGTCGGGGTCCGTGAGCACGTGTGTACTTTGGCAGGGGGTGTCGGATGTGGACACAGCTAGCACCGGTGACCGTAGACGAAGCAACAGATATTACTAAGAACCTCCAAACAGGTTTTCTCCAAGTCCCATCGGGGTAGACAATAGAATACTTACAATTCTTCCCGCTACAATTATCTGCCTTTTGATGGCAATCTCCATTACGCTTCTTTACTGCTACACTTTCCCAGACGCCTGGAAAGATGCCGACGTGTATAGATGTCGTAGGTATTCTAAAACCGCGAAAATCACGCAACCTTCGTACCTGCTATCACCCAATCAACCTTCTCAACTCAATGGGGAAAGTAAATCATCCTTTGGAGAGTTAAAAACCACGTTCTGGCTAACACCTCACTTCCCGACAGGTACTGGGCCACTATTGTATGTCACGAAGGCATCGTACAATGTCTGGCATAATGGTTTTATTAATAAATTGTACTATCTCAACATATCAGATAGGCTTATTGATACCATTAACGACCAAAATCACGAAATTCTTATCAAATTTCCTTTTGGATAGGCGTACTCAATCTCTATCTAGACCAGTGCCTACTCACAGACATCTAGAACAGATCACCCTCTTCGGCCAACCCATTCCACGTGTTAAATTGATCAATTAACTAGGGAGAAAGGAGTACTCTTGAGTCTCAAATAGAAGTCGTAGACCAGGTCAAGTCCTCGGTAACCCTAACTTTACAGAAGCTCCGAGTATTAGTCCGATTACACCGGGAACCGCACTACACTCTGGCATACACTGTTGTAACGGAATTTTCGGCAAATTTAAATTGGTTATCCAACCGCTTTCAAAAGCTCCACCCTTTCCCGGCACTTTATCATTTTTTAAATTGTTCCAGAGCTATCTTTATCTTGCTACCGGAAATTCATTACTCTTCCGTATTGCTCCAACGACGATGTGTACAGACCCTAGAAGCTCCCATCCTTACTCAAAAACTCTGGTCTAACGGAGATGATTGCTCCGCACTCAGTCTTCAACTTATTATACAAAATTATGTTTACACAAAGACGATCGGATCAATACTAATATCAATTTTTAATTTATTAATAATTTTGTATTTAAAAATATATATATTATATATGATATATCAAAAATAATGAAGATTGAAGAAAGAAAATTATAACAATTAAAATAAATACACAACAGAAATCTTTTACAGAGATATGTTAGGTTCTATTTTAACCACGACTTAAAGTTTTCACACGTGTTCATCATTATCTCAGCTTATCATTGATCTACTGCCTTCCTTATAAATTTTTCACATGTATAAAAAAGTAACATAAAATTTATTCTTTACATGCAATTTGAACTTACTTCTGCAATAACTTCTCACAACATTTTTATTTTCGATCACGGCCGTGAGTGAGTGTACTTCTGACATACATATATGAAGTCACGTAGTAAGTAATTTGAGGCACATTGTTGCTTGGAAACGTGCACGCTAGTTTGAAGACTGCACTGTCATAAATGTTAATTTAAAACAAATTATTTACATTTAATTTCACAACAGCACCATTCTAAATAATGTTATAACAGAAACTACTAATATTGTAAAAAAACTAAAACTTTACGCTGTTAGCCTTTGTGGCTCTTACAGCTTCATCGGACACACTTCACGGAACTGATGGGTCCGTGAACTGGTAAGGACGTTACTTATAACTATACAAAAAGTTATAAAGTTAAGATGGTAGAACTACATTGCATCTTGTTTATATTTACAACTTAAATGGATCAGGTCGCTGGGTGAGGACCACGCTTACAAAGAATACCATCGTAAAAAATAAATATATAATGCCACTGTGTTTATGAAACATGTGGGAACCCGAAATCTTCTCTTCCCCCGCGGCCCCGTCACCGTAGTATCCACAGAGCAGCCTTGCTTAAGTCGCGGAAACAAAGTGATAATGGCGTAACGTAATAACATAAGCCTTTTTTCCCCATCAATTATCAGTTCTACGAGCAAATGGCCGGCCCATTTGGCTACTCTAAGGATCACTGATCCTTTAAGACAAGGCAGTTACATTAGTTCTTCTGCGGCTATCCAAGTTGCGTATTCATTCACGAAGAGAAATATGCTAATGTTACATTTGCTGATATTCTCTATCGAAACTTATCAGAACTTGCCCATTTGTGGAATGTCAAATATAGGTACAAAGCAACAACAAGTATTACAAGAATTATTTTTTATATAAATTTATATATATGTATATGTATATACATAATTTTTTTTATATATATATATATATATATATGTGTATGTGTGTATCTTCTAAAAATGAATAATCTGTAAAAAATCACAGAACAATATATTGCTTTGTTTATAAAGACCAAATAATCCGTTGCAGTTTTGTCGATAGAA
The DNA here is from genome assembly GCA_029286865.1 of Teinopalpus imperialis. Classification (NCBI taxonomy): domain Eukaryota; kingdom Metazoa; phylum Arthropoda; class Insecta; order Lepidoptera; family Papilionidae; genus Teinopalpus; species Teinopalpus imperialis. The sequence goes on from JAGSMU010000005.1 coordinate 8,575,783, forward strand.
CCATCGTTACATTTCCCGCTATTTTAACGCAATTATGTAAAGATTGGTTTTAAAACATCTTTTGTTTTGCATTTGTATAACCGACACCGCATCTCCGACATGTAATTTCTTAAATAGTATAACTGATTGGTCTCCATTTTGAGCTCTTGTTGATTTTAAAAGCCATAACTAAACTTTTAACACTGCAAGTCAATACTAAAATGTATTTTTCAAGATATTCATGCAAAACAAGAGTAATCGAGACTTCCCGAAATATTTATGATCATGAAATATAAAATAAAAACTTGAAACGTGAAATCTATATAATATTAATAATGAATAGGCTCTCAATTAGATAATGATGAAGGACACGATGACAGGATTCAAGATAAGCATTAGCTCACCTGACAACTGAGATAGAATCCCTCGCTACCAGTAACTGGACATCCGGTTCTCTACTTACCATAATAAAATAAGCTTCTATTTCACTAATATTCTGTGAGAATGTAGTCTCACATCGAACCAACCCTATAATTCTGTAGTTAGAAACTTGTTACATGTAGCATATATGTACATTAATTTTGATTGTAATAATTTATCAAGCTATCTCCACATAGTTTTATAAAGGCACATAATAGTATGTCTATGTAGGTATACCGTAAGTCTAATTGACTATTATATTGCAGACGACAAGCACGTCGCTAGAACGTGACCACCGCTTCGTTACACAACACTGCCAATTTATACTACATTGTTACTATTCGAGGTATACTTTCTAACACACATTATTGTAATATAAAGATTTATAGTATTATATCATATACTTTTTAAAGAATCCTAGCGATCCTATTGCTTTTAACATTCTGAAAACCACTTCAACTAATATTAAATGCTTCGAACACGTCACAGAAGCAGTCAACGTTCTTAAACTGATGTAAAGATGTGTATGTATGCCTTATATACGGAGTAAATGTCAAAGTAATATGCAGGAAGTTGATTCGGAGGTAGTGTTAGCGAAATATGGTATTAAAAAATATGTACGGATCCTAAACCAATTTAGATTACACAAATATTGGCCCTAGTTGGGCAGAATCGTAACTTGGAACCACTAATTAGTACTCTACGTACTTAATATACTCTATATACTCTAATAAATGCAACTGAAATACGATTATTATTATAAAGGGTGTTTTTTAATTGATTCTACACTACTCTTTATAAGTATTCACACAAAACAAAAAGGACAAACAGTACAGTAGTTAGTCTTTGACTATCTCGTAGCTTCTAAATTTTATATAATTTTAAATATACCAAATCAATATCAGATTACTTTTGAAAAAAAAGCTATAAGAGAACAGAGATACTTTGTTCTCTCATAAGTTAATTTGTCTTTCTATGTACAATTCAAATAATATTCAATATGTATTTGTCATTTTATCTATTTTATTTAGTCTTATATGACGATATAATGTCCCTCAATTGTAAATCTAAAATTTAATTACAATAAGCAGTTAAACCGCAATACCATATATTTGACCAAAATACTGCCTGTATGCAAAATAAAAAACTAAATACACAAATGCACATTCTCAGACACTCACAACATATTTATATTGAAAGAGGCGATAAGCGAGCTAGCAGTTCAACTGATGGTTACTTATCACCGTAGCCTACAAACATCCGTACCACCAGAAGAGTAGCAGGTGCGTTGCCGGTCTTTGAAAAAGAAAGAAACAGAGTCTCCATAAGATTACTCGGATAGTCCGTCTCTTTCAACATCCTTCAAAATCCTCCCATTTCTTTTATGTTCATACGGAGTTTTCTTTCGCCTGATATTAGAAACTGTAGCACTGTCTCCATATTTTAGAAAGAACACAATGTCCCTTTTTCTTTTTAATTTTGTTTATACATATATGTAATCCATATTGTCTGTATATATAATGTTTAATGTATATAATTTGTATGAAAATATGTATTTATTTAATGATTAGTTTCAATACTACAGTAGAATATACAAATAAAACATATTTCCACCACTTTTCTCTATTCTTTACATTTTCCCTGAATCGGGTCAGTCGATGGTAGAAATAGGAAGTACCGAAATATATTATTTTTCTTTATATATAATTTTATTTTTATTGTGTCTGCGTGAATTAAAAAATAAATAAATAAGCGATAGGCTAATAAATAATAAATTAATAGATATTTCTTTAAACGTTCCAAAGTTCAAGAAAAGAGCCTATCGATTCGGAAAACCACTCATTACACAAAGTAGTTGTACGTGGTAGAAAACTTCGTCGATTGCCAACCATCGAAATAGTACGGATAAAATTTTGTGAAGTTCCATGTGAAACCGTTCTTACCTTGTAAAATTGCAAGTGGAATCGTTAGTAACTTCAATAAGAGGGTTTCTTTATATACATTACGTATATGCCTGCCTCTTCCTCACAAAAAAAGTTGAGTAGCCAGGTATGAAAGCCAGGTTTGATCGAACAGAAGTGATATCCAGACGTTAGTTAGGTCATTAAAATCATGTTTCATCAAATAGGTACATATAGTCATATGTATAGGTACGTATATATCTAATCCTCAGTTTGAATATAAGAAATGCAAATAAATAGGATTGTTAACTCCTAGATGTTTTAGCTAAAGGTATTTTTCGTAGTCGTTCTAAAATTGTCGGAACAGACCTTGGTGCTATTGGGGTGACCACTATTCTATTTCGTGTCTCTTTGGACATCTCTTTATAAATCCTGAGTGCACATGCTATTAGGGTGACCATGGACACGTAAAACTCCCATATGTGGTTGCATCAGTATGGACCATGCTGACCAGACATATATCTAGCTAATAGCTGTCGTTCTGTGAGCTCATCATATTAAAACCAACGAGTGCGATGATGCTGACCCATCAGGAAAGGCGGAAGCAAAAATATTTTTGTTTACCACAGGCATATCGACCATATAAAAGTAGCAGGTGTGGATATCGGCCGGCCAATCTACTTTCATTCGTAATGAAATTGTATTTTTTTAATTAAAATTTGGATGTTGGTACCGAAATAAATTGATCTTTATATAAATAAAAATGCAAAAATTGGTTACGGGTATACATATCCTATATATATGGACATCTTCAAACGAAATATGTAATAATGTCTATATTTATCATACTAAAGGAATTTTATACTTAAAATATTAGAAATGCATAAAGAAAGCGCTTAAATAATTACTTCAATTTTGCGAGTATTATAGAGTTAAATTATAATATTATATAATTATGTTATTGGTGCTAATATAATAAAATTTTATTAGCACCAATAACATAATTACCTTGAAGAAATGCCATCATAAATACATTAACATTACAGTAGTATTACTAAGTAATATTAAAGCATACGCATACATTCCTATTGAAAGTCTCCCTCCCTTTCACGTTGAATAGGCTTCTTGTATTGAGCAACAAAGTGCTTTGCTTTTCCCCTTGAAAGCTTGGTCAATAGAGGCAAAGTCTCTCAGAAATAATATTACTACGAGACTTCTACGATGACTGCACCGATTGTTTCATAATATTATGGGGTTTCAAGTCTGTTTGTTTGCGTTTTATGTCCTGATATATTTGCTAATATAGATTCAAATAACTTAAGTTTTTTCTTATGATATACAAAATTATAGAACGGATATAATTATTCTGTTTAGTAAAGCCTCGCTATTACTGAAAACTGTCTTAAGCATAATAAATAAGTAGACTCTATCTAGAAAAACCATGATTTAACAGATTATCTGTGTTAAATATTAGCTTGGCTGGTCGATTATGATACATTATATGAACAATGAAATAAACCTATTATTATTTAAAAGATAACAAGCCCTTACGAGATGTGACCGTCAGTATTGATTGCGTCAAAGTTGATCTTCTAGCGTATACGTTGCATATGCATGGACAGGAGGCCTAAAATAACGTTGAAGCAATTGCTGTATCGCTGGATGTCTGGCTAGATTAGCTGCAAGGAACTTAGTAGGCCGTTTTTAAAGCACCGCAGTGTGCACTAGGATGAGGTATTTAGAACTTCAAGTCCAATCTGAGCTAAATACTAAATATTTAAAATTTAATAGGTTTGTACTTGCAAAATAATATATTACAAGTTTGGAATTCTAGGGAGGCGTGCCACGTACGCGTACGGAAAAGGTGCTTTTTTTTAGTAAAGATTCTAGAAAAGGTTAAAAATCTGCCTGAACCAATAATTAAATTTTGTTGATTCCTTAACTTCACATAAGAAATGATAGTCTGCTAACCAAACATACCAAAGGTTCGTATATAGAGCTAATTGAAAATTCAACTGAGCCTAGAAAAGTTATGTAATGTTTTGAAAATTATTATTAATTGTTGTATAATGCTAATGTTAGATACTGTATAATAGTGTTTAATTTATATTCTTTTTTATGTGTTTTTCTACAGTTTGATAGATAGTTGTTTCTACATTAAAATTTAAAATGTTCTATATGTGTCATATCCCAGATTTCTATTTCACGAAACAAAATACAAAAAAATAATGAATTAAGGAACAAATACTACATAATAGATAACTATTATGCTCTGTAATTTTATACTAAATTCATATTATGTGAATACATTATGTTAATGTATTCTTTTTTCATACTTGTCACAAACACAAATAAACTTATTTATAAAAATCAAAAAACGCCTGAAAATAATCGTGACCGTAGATGACATTTCAGCGCTCTTGCTTAATAGCGCGCTATTTTAAAGAGTATGCAGATCCATGTATTCTTTACCCTATTTAAAATATAACCTCAACAGATGTAGTTTAACTTATAGCACTGTAATTTTAAATTTCTATGTAAGAAAATTACAAAAACGCAAAAGTAAGCAATAATTTTGTTTGTTAATATTAACGTACGGACGTATATCTGATGTTTATTTTATATTTTAGGATTTATTATAAAATCTACATTATTTGTGAATAACTATTATTTCTAAAATTTATTCGCCCTTATATTGAACTAATTCTCTCTCTTTTGATAAAAACATTTCATTGACTTACACAGTACCCTTATTACGTTTTATAAACTTTCAAAGTACTGTTTACGATCTCGATATAGGCGAGCAATGAGGGAAAGCTTTAAACAGAATTTAACCTCAAGTGGTCATTGCCAGTTGATATAGAAAGAGGAATTTTTATAATAGTTCAGTTAGTAAGCGTAAAAATTAACAAACGAAGTGTAAGACCAACGATGACCCGTTTTTAGAACGTAATCGAAACGAAAATCTATTTCTTAACATAAAATAAATTTTATACATTTTGAACATAAAATAAAAGAGTATTGTAAAAAAGCCATGATATTTTATTATTTAGCAGAACGTACTTTGATTTTTGAACAGAAAATTATTTCAAATGCTAATTTAAATAAAAAATATCGCGAAATTTTGCATTAACTGAACCTCAAGGTGACGTGTTATTAAATGAAATCCAAAATAATTGCCTAGTCTGGCAGTGACAGATTTTAATTTTTCTTAATAACGCGTTTTCATAAACCGAAAATCTCGCAAATAATCCTATACATTTTAAGTTTTTCTGTCAATCTGGCCCTGAGGGTAATTTTTTATATTATATCACATTTTATATACAGATATATCTTACTGTCGTCATAACGATTAATAAAGAATATATTAAAAGTGATAGAACTCCCTCCAGCTCGTTGGTGGCAGTAACATGAATGGGTAGGCTTAACCGGGGAGTACCACGCCCTCACATAATACCAGTGAGAAATAGCACCGTAACACTGATGTGTTTCGTATGGTGAGTGTATCTTTGCTGCAGGAAGCCAGTTACAGGTAAATTTTTAAAAAGGTTCAAGTCTCAGGGTGAAATCGCTTGTGCTACTTACTAAGGAAGGATGTAAATGGGCCGCAGTTATCACATCTTTTTACATTGAGAGCAACTAACGAGCACACAGTTCACCCGATGGTAAGTTATTGCGGTCCATGACATCCACATTCATTCTTGATAACAAATCATAATGTAGATGCGTTGTTACCCTTGAGGACTGGGAGGGAATGCCTCGTCACCAGTAATAACGGTCTCCCGATCCCTGCACTCACAAAATGTAACAAACCAGCATGACGCTGCTATTTCACGCTTTTATTCTGTGAGGGCGTGGTCCTTCCCCGGTCAAGCTGATCCATTCATTCTACAGCTGGAAACAAGCTGCAGCGTAGCTCTCTCTACCATTATATTTTTTGTTAATGCGTGCTCGTATGCCACCTCTAACATTAAAAATATATATATATATATATATATATATATATATATATATGTATATTATTTAAATTGAATTTGTAATATTTACGAACTTCTCGAATAAATAAAACGGCATTAAATTTTAAATATTTAACGTAGTGTAGTTATAATATAATTTAATTTTGTATACATTTAATTTTAAATATTGTATTCGAATACCATTTAATTTGACAAAATATTAAGTTATTAATGTTGTGTTAGCCGATTTAAGTGACGTGATATATTTTTTTTTGAATAAGTAAAACCCATAAATACTATGATCGCTATCATTCTCATATTTATAGGTTTCCTACAGAAGAATTATATTCTATTGGTAAGTTTTTAAGTGTAAGAAAATTATATATATTACAGGTAATACTGGAAAAACATAAGACTATGTCCTCGAACTCTAGTACTAATCCGAGGAGGCTACTTAATGACATTAGATACGAAAAAGTGGGGCATCCTGGCAAAAAAGATATCTCAAAAAATGGATGTATTAATATTTAAGGTTTTAATGCAAATAATTTTTTTATTTATTTTTTTGCAGAGCTATTTAATTAATTTAACAAATTTTATTGATTGCAGTCATTACTACATGTCGAAACTTACTCATAAGGAGGACTTTCAACATTATTGATAAGTAAAAAGTTTAGTCTCTATCAAAAAGTTACTTTAATTCTTACTTCACAAAAAAAAATAAAACTCTTTTTGACAAACATTCAAATTCTAATTTTATTCTTAAAAGAAAAAACATATTTTAAGAGAACATAACAAAATTAACAGCTAATAAAGTTTGGGTATATAAAAATAGTTTTATTTTTAAAATACTTTAAAAAGCAACAAAGACTAAACAAAAATGAACTATTTTTCGAATAAATACAATACGCACATGTTACTTCATAAAAGTAGAAAGAAGTTATTTTAAAGACACGAAGAATAAAATAAATGCTTTAAAATAACGCCCGTTACGAACTTCTCGAATAAATAAAACGGCATTAAATTTTAAATATTTAACGTAGTGTAGTTATAATATAATTTAATTTTGTATACATTTAATTTTAAATATTGTATTCGAATACCATTTAATTTGACAAAATATTAAGTTATTAATGTTGTGTTAGCCGATTTAAGCGGCGTGATATATTTTTTTTTGAATAAGTAAAACCCATAAATACTATGATCGCTATCATTCTCATATTTATAGGTTTCCTACAGAAGAATTATATTCTATTGGTAAGTTTTTAAGTGTAAGAAAATTATATATATTACAGGTAATACTGGAAAAACATAAGACTGTGTCCTCGAACTCTAGTACTAATCCGAGGAGGCTACTTAATGACATTAGATACGAAAAAGTGGGGCATCTTGGCAAAAAAAAGATATCTCAAAAAATGGATGTATTAATATTTAAGGTTTTAATGCAAATAATTTTTTTTATTTATTTTATTTGCTGAGCTATTTCATTCATTTAACAAATTTTATTGATTGCAGTCATTATTACATGTCGAAACTTACTCATAAGGAGGACTTTCAACATTAGTGATAAGTAAAAAGTTTAGTCTCTATCAAAAAGTTACTTTAATACTTATTTCAATTTCAAAAAAAAATAAAACTCTTTTTGACAAACATTCAAATTCTAATTTTATTCTTAAAAGAAAAAATATATTTTAAGAGAACATAACAGACATAACAGCTAATTAAGTTCGGGTATATAAAAATAGTTAAAAAAACTTTTAAAATACTATAAAAAGCAACAAAGACTAAACAAAAGTGAACTATTTTTCGAATAAATACAATACGCACATGTTACTTCATAAAGTAGAAAGAAGTTATTTTAAAGACACGAAGAATAAAATAAATGCTTTAAAAATAACGCCCGTTACGAACTTCTCGAATAAATAAAACGGCATTAAATTTTAAATATTTAACGTAGTGTAGTTATAATATAATTTAATTTTGTATACATTTAATTTTAAATATTGTATTCGAATACCATTTAATTTGACAAAATATTAAGTTATTAATGTTGTGTTAGCCGATTTAAGCGGCGTGATATATTTTTTTTTGAATAAGTAAAACCCATAAATACTATGATCGCTATCATTCTCATATTTATAGGTTTCCTACAGAAGAATTATATTCTATTGGTAAGTTTTAAGTGTAAGAAAATTATATATATTACAGGTAATACTGGAAAAACATAAGACTGTGTCCTCGAACTCTAGTACTAATCCGAGGAGGCTACTTAATGACATTAGATACGAAAAGTGGGGCATCTTGGCAAAAAGATATCTCAAAAATGGATGTATTAATATTTAAGGTTTTAATGCAAATAATTTTTTTTATTTATTTTATTTGCTGAGCTATTTCATTCATTTAACAAATTTTATTGATTGCAGTCATTATTACATGTCGAAACTTACTCATAAGGAGGACTTTCAACATTAGTGATAAGTAAAAAGTTTAGTCTCTATCAAAAAGTTACTTTAATACTTATTTCAATTTCAAAAAAAAATAAAACTCTTTTTGACAAACATTCAAATTCTAATTTTATTCTTAAAAGAAAAAATATATTTTAAGAGAACATAACAGACATAACAGCTAATTAAGTTCGGGTATATAAAAATAGTTAAAAAAACTTTTAAAATACTATAAAAAGCAACAAAGACTAAACAAAAGTGAACTATTTTTCGAATAAATACAATACGCACATGTTACTTCATAAAGTAGAAAGAAGTTATTTTAAAGACACGAAGAATAAAATAAATGCTTTAAAAATAACGCCCGTTACGAACTTCTCGAGCTAATCCCGACGGCATTTAATCACATATAATTTTTCATTTCGTTAATATTGGTGCAAGTTTTAATTAAGTGTCTATATCATTCTAATAAAAGAATATCACGACATTACTCGCATTTATTACTGCCATTTAAATTTAAATGTATAATACAAAATGTTTACACGAACACTCATGTGTTTAGTAGTTTAGTATATGCAAACATCTAATAGCGGTCGGCCGCGTTGCTTGGCGATCAAAGCTGGTTCTACATTCTCAAAACGAGGCCATTAATTAAGTTTTATATTCTCGAGTTATTGTATTTGTTCTGTGACAGTTACTATGTACCCGAATTTTCTTCTGAGCCTATATAGGTATATATGATTTGAATTCCGTTGAATTGAATTTATGGGCATAACAAATATTCGACAATGGACTATCGGATTCGTTTTTCAAATAAAGTACCACGATCTAGATGTATTATGGTTGAAAGGTTTTACTAATCTAACTGTTGCTGCGTCCCACTAAGTTTTAGCAGACGAATACAAGGAAATGTTATAGTGTTTAATAGAAATCTAATTTAGACAACAATTCAACATACAACATATGAAGTCGAGACCTAGTTCAGATGCGTGAAATTAAAAAAAATGATAAACAACCGTTAAACTAATACGTTTCAAGCCCCATTCCTCTTTTATTGTAAGTTATTTGCAACTAAAAAACCATTTAATTTTGTAGTTTCTTACAACAATTTTCTTATTTTGGATACATATAGTTTTATCACAATGAAACAAAATTGAGCATTATATTTTACTACAAAGAGCAATCTTATGCCACTTCGTGGTGGTATTCGTTGTAAAGTATTGTCAGCCCATCTCATCTCTTAAATTTCGTAACTATGGCAAATGCAAGAATTGACACGCTTTTATCGATATAAGGCGAGGTAACAAAATTCAACGAAAATTTTTATGCTATCTCAAATATATGGAAATAATACAACAGCAACGATATATTGTGCCTAAAAATTTGTGTTGTAGAAATATCCCTTTCAGTTGGGCTTTGAATCTAAGACTCTCACATACGAAATTAGATATTTGTCTACGTGTTTATTCATACCCAAATAACGACGAGTCAAGATATGAGAATATTTAATACATAATCAATAATTTAATACATATTTAATATAAACAAAATAATCATACGAAATACAGCATTATGATGCTATTTCACGCTGATATTCTGCGAAGACGTGGTCCTCTCCGATTGCGCTGATGCGTCCCGTTGCTGCTAGAAACTAGCTGGAGTATGACTCTACCTTTTTCTTAGAAATAGTTCTTAAATTAGTACATTAAAATGACTATATATAACTGTTTACTAAAAGTCAGTAAGTTAATTACTACATTTTAGTCTTACTAATAGACATCGGCAATTACTATTTAACTAATTTTTAAATTATTAATATAATTAACTTACTGACTTTTAGTAAACAATTATATATAGTCATTTTAATGGGGAAAATCATATTGTACAGCAAACAGTATCTATGGTGATTTAAAATTAGCAACTGTTACAGTTTCCCTTCCTTAAAGGAAAATTGTATTTATAGCTTCATTCAACTGATAACCCACAATGTTGTTTTATATATATCTATAATAGAGACAATTTAAAAATATGTTGATTTTTATCGGATAGACAGGGGGATGAGTTTGCTTGCCTACATAGATGATTACTACTCATACATGTCTAGTTACTTGACAATATTCCAAATACGTCCTCTGGGTAGAGCTATGCAAATATACAGTGGTATATTTTGAAAATATTTATTTTCCACCAAAAACAATATAAGTTATAGACTTACTTGATATAAAGAACATAATAAAATAAATAGAATACATACATAAATTAACAATAATCAATAATTTAATACATATTTAATATAAACAAAATAATCATACGAAATACAGCAGCATTATGATGCTATTTCACGCTGATATTCTGCGAAGACGTGGTCCTCTCCGATTGCGCTGATGCGTCCCGTTGCTGCTAGAAACTAGCTGGAGTATGACTCTACCACTTTCTTAGAAATAGTTCTTAAACTAGTACATTAAAATGACTATATATAACTGTTTACTAAAAGTCAGTAAGTTAATTACTACAGTTTAGTCTTACTAATAGACATCGGCAATTACTATTTAACTAATTTTTAAATTATTAATATAATTAACTTACTGACTTTTAGTAAACAATTATATATAGTCATTTTAATGGGGAAAATCATATTGTACAGCAAACAGTATCTATGGTGATTTAAAATTAGCAACTGTTACAGTTTCCCTTCCTTAAAGGAAAATTGTATTTATAGCTTCATTCAACTGATAACCCACAATGTTGTTTTATATATATCTATAATAGAGACAATTTAAAAAAATATGTTGATTTTTATCGGATAGACAGGGGGATGAGTTTGCTTGCCTACATAGATGATTACTACTCATACATGTCTAGTTACTTGACAATATTCCAAATACGTCCTCTGGGTAGAGCTATGCAAATATACAGTGGTATATTTTGAAAATATTTATTTTCCACCAAAAACAATATAAGTTATAGACTTACTTGATATAAAGAACATAATAAAATAAATAGAATACATACATAAATTAACAATAATCAATAATTTTAAGACAATAATTTTAATGATACATTTTTGATGATTGTATCAAGTTTTAAAGTACTATACTTTAAAACTTGATACAATCATCGCATTCGTCTTATAAAGTACTATTTTGTAATAAATATTAATAAACCGTCTTACAAACTAATATCAAATAATTTACATTTATTTTTTTAATTTACATACGCATAATTTATATACATTATTAGATTAATGGCTAAGAAATAATAAATATATAGATTATTAGAATAATTAATATTAATTTAATGAATAAATTTTAATTTAATGAAACATCAAAATTAGTTGCCATTCACCAAGACAATTCTTACAAGTCAATTATAACTTCAATTCGTTGGTTGCCGCAGGGGCGTCTTCAATATTGATTCTGTAAACTTTCTTAACGATATCAACTCCTTTTGCCGTTTCAGGACAAAATTAACACGCCACTTATAAGAACTAATCCTTAAACAATAGAAGATATTTGAGAAAATTAATATGAGAAACGAACATATAAGGGCATTGCTTGCATATGGTTTGCTTTTTTTTATCGTTAATGAGAAACGCAGACCTCTGAGAGTTAATAGTTATGTGTTGTCTGCAAAAGACGTTTAAAACATTTTCTAAAACTTCATGAAATTTACAACTTTATGTACTTTTGAGTTGATAATTCTCCATAGGAAACCTGTTTGTAGTTTTTTTTAATGACAATTGTAAATATATTTGATATTATTAAGGAAAAACAAAGTATCCGCATAAGTAATAGTATAACATAAAAATTGTTTTAAAATGTAAGTTATTTCGATTTTTATCTATGCTAATTTCATAAGTACCTACAATATAAACTTTCATGTTGTACCGGTTAAACAACGCCATTCAAGATTAATAAAAGAAGTAATCAAAGAAAAGAGAAGGAGTAGAGCTTTAGTAGTTGTAAATGTAGTAATTGGGAAAAGACAACAGACAAATATAAAAATAAAAAAAAACGATAAATAATTAGCACAGTAACCGCAGTTGGTGGAAGTTTAAGCCTCCTGCAACTGTTTCTATTTTTCTGTGTCTATTGCAATTCTATTCTTTTCCCGTGCAATCTACCAAATAATCAGTCCATCTTTTATAAGGCTTTTCGTATCTACGCTTCTTATTGATTGAGTTAGTTAGTTAACATTTTTGACCATTTTCCACTTTTAGCTACTTTGAGTTCTTTTTAATTGAGTCTGGCATTTGTTCACTATCTTATTTTGTGTTCTTTCAGTCTAAACCCCGTGAAGCTCTCTTCGTTATACTGTTATTTTTTCAATATTTTTGTGTGTTAATGTTTGACACGCATAATTAAAACATGGTACTAAATAAATTTCTCTAGTTCCATGGAGTCTACTCTAATCAATACTTTTTGTCTGTTTCTAATGAGTTTTGCTTTGTTTTACTTATTTTCAGACTTATTTTTCGACTCTTCTGGTAAAATGATACTATCAAAAGTTAGGAGCAAAAGTATATATATATATATATATATATATATATACTATAATATTATTTAACTCCATAAGCGGATAGACCTTGCCATATTTAATTGGGATAAGACATATAGGGAATTGAAAGCTTCACTGTAATATGTGAAGCTTATTGTACAGCGTCATGTCATATTTATGGTATTTTTGATTATAAATAGTTAGAGAATATATAAGGTATAAGGTAAAGAAACTCTGGATCAAACCAGTCTAGTCTCTGGTCTAGTTCTCTCTATGATTTTGTTATTTCATCAAATTATTGCAAAATTATACAGATATGTCATGAGATTAATATAAGCACGCACACATTTACGATTTATTCAAAAAATATTCATTCACCATATATGCATTAAAAGCTTGATTAATTAACATAACATTAACACCATTATTAGCTAAAAATATTATGTACCCTTTTAATTAGGCAATACACATAGCGGAATAATGACTCCCTTAATTACCCACCAATTGGACTATGAAACACCCCAATAAATACTCACCAACTGAGATAGAAAGAGACGACCGTTTTATTGTTTCAACTTCGGAATTCGTGTTTTCAACGGTGGAAACGACACCTAACGGGTGCTGAAGTACTGCAGGAAGCTGAGACGAATTCGACTTGACTGTGAGCAAGTGGACAGTTAGATTGGGAGTTTTATAACAATGGGAGTCAGTATTGTTCCACTGATGAGTGTAGAATGTCTAAATGGCAGTGACTGAAGAAGGTCTACAGACGTCCTGGCGATTGATTTGCAGTGGTATTTCGTTGAAACGGTTGCATACGGGGGCAGCTCCATGATGTGAGCTGATATCTCGTTATAGGGGAACAGCTGTACGCCGGGTTTATCGGTGATAACTTTTTGTTAGTGCACGATAATGCCGGGTATCACACATCGAATGTCACCAGTCAATTCTCGAACCACGATTAGTGGTACGCGAGGCAACAACAAGCATTTTAAGCAGATTTTGTTTTATTTTTAAATTACTCAACCACAAGTTATGTTCTTATTTTTTTATTTATAACTGCAGAATGAATGGGTCAGCTCGACTGGGGTAGGACTACACCCTCACAGAATACAGGTGTGAAATATCAGGGATCCGGAGACCTTTATTACTGGTGACGAGTCATTCCATCTCAAGGGTGACAACGCGTCTGCATTATGAATAGTAATAAAAAAAATGTTAAATAACTAACGTATTTTTAAAATAATACGTAAGCGTAGGTTGCGTCGGTTTACTTTCTCCCGAGTGTAGTAATACGAAATGCGCGACAAGCAGAAATTGCTTAATGCTAGATGTTTGCTTAATAACCGTTACGCTGCATCCTTCCTTTCTCTTCAGACGCATCTAAGAACGTTTATTACCGTTGACTGGCATAGGCAGTTGAAATTTTAAAGGAGTTCCCTTTACTGCCTTACTTATTACTTAATATAAAATTCTATTCATATAAATAAGACAAATTACATTTAAAACAAAAGTATATCTCTATTATTTATAAACAAATGATAAAATAAATCACTTATAGACTGTCTGATAGAATTTTACCATAATTATATACTCATATATAATTATATTAATTAATTTTATTTGATTGGTAGATAAAACGGGTTTGGTGTTAATTAAGTTCTAGCAATAGGACATTTGTAGGGTACCAGTCTATAAGCACCCTCCTACGAACGCGAATAATTCTATTCCCCGTTACATATAACTTAATAACATTACTTAATTTTTATGAATTTGTAGGACGCAATTGATCCGGTAGCCTTAATAGCAGAATAGACCTTTTGCCTTTTCCAGGATCTATGGTAGACATAAAAATTCTTTCTACTTAAGTTGACTAAACTTTTAAAAGATAACAATTATTTAATCTAGCGTTAAAACTTTAACATATTTTGATTTCGACTTCTTTTAACTTTTATTATTAAAAAGAACCAGTTTGTCAAGTTCTTATTCGACGTTTAAATACTAAATAAATTAATATGGTTGGAAAGCGTGTGTTTGTAAAATTATATAAATATATTTTTTAATTAAGAAATACTTCGTAATTTATGATGACAAAAAATATAAAAGGTGAACTTTTGAAGATAAAGATAATTTGGCATACAAATATTATCTAACGTTAATTGCTGCTAAAATTAAGGACCGAAGACGACCGACTTTTATTATTTAAAAGCGAAGAGAAACGCAACAATTAGAAATTAAAATACATTCTTAAAATTTAACGTTACATATAAAACACTTTTGGAGCACTGTTTAGTTACTAAATTCGTTGTTGTTTTGTTAGTTGATATTTTATATATATATATATATATATATATGTTAATTCGACATGAAGTAATGGAATCGTATGCAAATGGTGTGAAGTGCGACGAATCGAGCACTTATCCACATCTTATCTCACATTATCGACGTGACTCATACACAAATTATAGTAAGTAGCCGTAAGCTTTTTGTATTTAGCTTTTTTAATCGTAAAACTAGATCCAACTCCCTCTCTCTTTGGGTTTTTGTAAAGCTCCCCAAAACGATATTTAATGTAACGAGCCTGTGCGAACAAGACGAACAAAAGGCAGACTAGATTAAATTAGAGAGCCGCCGTATTTCGTAGAGTACCGAAAAGTCGTAAAGTCGAAGTATTTTATGATATATGATTATATGGGTAGTTCACTATGACCCCTCTTTTCTTGCTTAAAAAAATGTTTTACTTTTATTGCCGTACGGTGCTACATTTTGAAAATAACTAATTATTTACAGTTCAAACAAAGTCGCTAAACTTTCATTTTGCCAGCAATATCCCTTATTGCCATTATTATCCCTAGTTGCTATCAACTAAATTCAGGTATAAAAACTTTTAAAGCAAGATTATGCAAATCTTGGATAAGTATACCTAATCAACTTAATTAAAAACATTTATATAACACCATATTACTTATAGTATAATTTTTATCTTACTTACACATTTTATTTTGTGTTTTATTAATTTCGTAGACCATTGTTTCCACCTATTTTATGTCGTGAATCACAAAAAACCCAAAAATTTAAGTAAAAAACCTTGAGACATCCTTCACTATAAATTTATATTAATTTTTTTTTAATATTTTTTTAAAATAAATACGGAAATCGTCTGTTTTCAGTCTAAAATAATTTACTTAGGTGTGTTTATAAAGATGAGCCTCGTATAGAAATACTTGTAAGTGAAAAACGAAGCCAACCGTTGCATTAATAAATTAATGTTAATGATTAATTAGTTAATCGAAGCAAGCTATTAGTTAATTTTTTCATGTTGTTATTACATGGTCATATATAATTTTAAAAACTACTTTAAAGTTCATTCGTTTAATAAATGAATATTTTGCGTAGATATCTTATTTATTAAACCGATTACGACCCCCTTTATATAAGAAAAAGGAAACTAATACGACCCTCCCAGGGGTCGCAACTCCAGTTTGCGAACAATGAAATTGATTCTTATAATTGGATCTGGTTGGATACATAATACATACATAAAAACAGCAAAAATTGGTAAAATTCCGCTTAACGGACACCCCGCCAGGGGTAAACAGAACAAACCGGCTACGGTAGACCTTGCCACGATCGTCTACTATCATCTCGATAGGGTAAAGTCGACTTTGCTTTTTCTTACCAAATAACTTCTCCGGCTGATACCTCATATCTCTCGTACCAGGATACAAATTGGAACACTCCTTTGTGCCGCGGCCCGGAGTGTATGCATACGTAAGAGATGATATCTTTTCTCGACGCCTCAGCAGTTTTGAAGCTACAGATTCCATTCAACAAACAGATACCATCCGCTGAGATTATGATACTTCATCATGCCGAATGGCTTGGATCACGTACAAAGTATCATGCGGAAAAATCCGTTCTACTGACCACTTATCTGGACAACTATCTAGTCTCAGTCAATGCCCCTTTTGGCTCATCGGACCATTGTTTAATTCTGCCATTCATCTAAATATCTGCCATTGTGTAATTGTTTAATGGTGCCTCTCACGTGCCTGTTGCGGCATCGCCGTGTGTGGCACTACAGATCAGCGGATTAGGACAGTATGCGCACTTTTTTGCATCCTACCTAATGGGTGGGTGGGGTGGATTTGCATCTCACTGGATGATCCCAGCCCTATTGCTGATTCTGTCTCCAATGTGGTACATCAGGGAATGGAACTTTATTCCATCCTCAATGGTTCAGATTGCAGCCTTGGGTTGGTAGCTCCTGCACAATAGCGTCAAGTTATAAGTTCGAGTGTTACCGGGACTAGGCTAAAGCACCCGGAAACGCAATATCCATGTTTTATAAGAAAAACATAACGTCATCAAAAACATATTGATGTTAAAAAAAGGTCTTTAAGTACTATAAATTCGGTTTTCTTCCCCTTTCTTATTTTAAAAGGGTTATTATATATAATTTAGGGATATTATATATAATTTCTATATATATATAATATCTTGTTCATAAAGCGTCAAAATATTTCCTGCAGTATTCATTCGCTGTTTCTGGTAGGTCTGATTTAAAAAGTAATCAACAATACTCCGGAGGTCGTAACGAACAATATACGTGGAACATTAGGGAAAGTCATAAATTATTCATACTCTAATAACGATCCTACATACTTTATTCATATCGTAGAAAAATGCTTAGGATAAATATTTTATTGCAAATGCATCCCCAGTATATATTTAATCACATTGCTATTTGAAAATATCACCATAAAACAGGCATGTCCTTCTTCAAATCATATTCCATTTAACAGTCAGAAGTTTGTATCTTAACAGGATACGTAATAATTATCTTCTCGCTGTCAATTAGACCACGGTGATATCTTTCTGGTGATATGAACTGCGCAGGATACGCAGAGGGACTCTTTCGTCTTACTCTTCCCTATTTCAACGCAGTATATGTAAAATAAGATCGAAATAAAGTTCAAATTCATTGTCAGGGAATTGGATACAGAATACCAGCTTGAAGTATCAGCATAATGCTGCTGTGAGGCATTTATTACTGGTGACGAGGCGTTACATCTCAGTCCTCAAGGGTGACAACGCATCTGCATTATGATTACTTGTCAAGGATGAATGATGTCATGGTTCGCAGGAGTCACGTACCATCAGGTGGACTGTGTACTCGATTATTACCCTCAAAGTAATAAAAAAACCTCACAATATATGATGTACGTATTTAGATCCTTGGCTGAGAATCAAACCCAGATTTCGTGATGCAGTAGCCATGGACTCTTACTGTATTCCGTGGCCATCGTGTACAAACTCACGAAGCAGTGTTGTAAGTAAGACAACAATAAACATTTTGTCACATTTCAATTCTAAAATAACGTTTATATTTATCTGCGTATACAAATTATATAGGTTTCATCTCATTAGTTGCATTTTAAAAATACAATCAAGCAGCCATTATTGTATCTTTTCTACAGCATTAAAGTATAGTAAGTGTATGATGTTTTATGTCAGAGTATTCTTACTTACTGACTTAGTGTTTCAATTTGAGGGTGCAGTGCCGATAATTGATTATTTAACTGGAAAGTCTCCAAAGAGCAGTACTTAAAGTAACGCTATATAAAACGACTCGTTACCCAACCGTACTTTTGTATCGAGAAAACGAAGTACTTACATTTCGTAAGTTATTCATATTAAAATCAAGTATTCTGGATGCGAAAATGCTTTGAAGCGTTCTGAATACCATAGCATGCTTAGTGTAAGGCTATTTAAAGAGGCATTTTCAAAGATAAACACTTCATTCGCTTGAAGACTTCCTTACTTACTTATCGTATCTCACTTAGCCACTCATTTATAATAACTTGCTAAACACTGCCACAAAAAAAAATGAAAATTTTCATTTAAAATGTCAGTTATTTAGTCATATATCATCAATTATTATTGTAATTTAAGGACATTTCATATTGTCCTAATAATAATAGGTTTAAATAAACTCATTCATATACTTTTTTATGACAATAACCGTTTTTATGTCAATTCAAGTCAAAATATAATTATTGTTATTGATTTTTGAAGTTAGCTTTGTTTTTCAATCTTACTATACAAGTTAAATTGTTGGTAAATTAAACTAGTAATTAAAATAATACTTTATTACAAAATAAAATTAAACAAGATAAACATCTATTCCCTGAGGCCAGTATATCATTTTTTATAATTTTAATTTATTATTTAATTTATTGCTTCTGAAAGTATTTAAAATAACAGATTTTGAATTTTTGTGTGTATATTTTAGGTATAATACTAAACATATAGTAATTAAACTCTGTTTTTATCTCATTAATTACGCCGATTATGGAGATGACAATTTAATCAGTGTAAGTTTTTATTAATATTCCACTGCGCTTTCATTTCGATGGCTAGGTCATATTTTGTTTATTTTTAAGATTTTCTTTTATTTCTAAATGTTCATATACTCGGCGACCCGAGATCAAAATATTAAGTGTATTATTATAATATATAAAAGTTAGTATTATTGTTATTGTCTTAGTGCTTTATTGCTATTTAACTTTTTTACTTTTATGGGCCTATATTAAACTTGAAAAAAATTAAATAGTTAAATCGACAAGAAATATCCTCTTTTCACCAAAGTTTATTAATTGTAATAGGAGTACATATGTACATAGTATGCACCGAAAAAATCGACCCTAGGATCGTAAATTCAAAATATGAGCCCATAGACATGACAGTACTTCCAAAGTAAAAAAAATTGTTTGTTAAAGTTTCTATATAATTATTTTATAAGAACACAAAGCGCCGCGATGTTCCACTATTCATTTTCCTTATCTCGTTTGTAGGGAATTTAGTCAGATACAATAAAACTTTCACAATTAAAGGTAGTTCAATGTTGTTTAGTGGCAAGATAAGACTTAGTGGGGATTAGTGATTACAGAGTTATGGAAGTAGAACGCCGTAATCTCAATCATTAAAACACACTTTAAACTAAAAGCAAAATTTGCAATACTAACATATATAATAATAAATGTATGTATAATACGTCAACTTATTAATATCTGCCGCTTCTTTGATAACTGAAACCTTCCAAACGAAATTCTATTAAATATAATAAACATAATTTATTATATATATAAGTATAATTATATAATAAAGTAAGAGTAATAAATATAATTCTTTTAATGAACAATAAAAGTAAATCAGCTGTAATAAAAACCAAAAAGCTACTGATATTCCAATAATAATGGTGAAAAATAAGAGACGTAAATCATTTACATTCTACAAATTAATTAATTTTTTTTTTAAAAACATTGTTTGTTTATAGTTAAGTGGTTTTTATACAAAATTTATATAATAGAAATATAACTGTGATTAAAGGTTTTATGGAAATATCATATCAAATAATTATCAAATTAAACAACCCTTCAGTAACTTACTTTATGTAAAACTCAAATTGTTACTTACATTCACGTAATCAACAGTTAAATATTTGAGTACGCTTCGCTTCAGTTAATATTATTACTCTCATTAAAAGACGTACTTAAAGGACAGAAGCACCATTCATTCACTTGGACTTGAAAACTTAATCAACTGAAACGCAATATTGCAAATTGAAATTAGACGTTGCTGTTTCACGACAAACCTAGTACGCCACCAAGGGGAATGGGTCAAGAGCACCTTACTACATTTCCACTGCTATTATAGGGACCGGGATTTCGCCCAGTCCTCCGTGTGGGAATGCCAGCGACGGAAATTGGCTTCAAAGCTCGGGCAAGATCTCTCTCCACCAATGACTTGGCTTAATTTGAGAGAAAGATTAATGCCTCTGGTCTTCTTTATGATCATGGTCCAGAAGTAGTCAGCAAAGCAGGAGAGCGAGAGGGCTAAAAACGCTATAAGGCTGGTATGGTCTGGTATTCTATGTAAAACCGGGAATATATTTCCTTATGACTTCGAGAATGTAGAATGTTCAAATTTAAGCGATTTATATCAGAATGTAAGAATTACGGCCATACGGCGTGAACCGGTTTTATCGTAGCACAACGTAGGTATTAGAAACTGTCCTGGGTCGTGCTTAGGTTCATGTTAGGAAGTAGCAAACAGGCAAACATTTGGAACTCGAAATGTTTGCCTTTTCGAATGGAGCCTAGCATGTTGAAGACTATGGACGCATATTTTGAATACAATTAGAAGATTCTATGGACCGCATGGTCGTTGGAAGACACTATTTTGTTGACAAGAGTTGTACTTCAGCCCTTACTTGCACTAGTTAGTAACGTCTCAAGCGCGACTCTTGTCATCAAAATAGTGTCCTATTCTGCAGATATCGTTTACAGTAGTTTGAACGAGATAAGATGGCATTCCAAATTAAATACTTACATGTATGTATGTAATTTTATGTATTTTTTTTCACTAATCTAATTTTCTTACACTACATTCTACTACTTCTATTATAATATTAGAATATATCTTCAATACATATATTTTTACCGAACAACGCCTAATAACACTTCCCATAGTAAATTTGGTCAAAAATGCATAGAGAAGCAACATTTCTTTGCAATACCAGTGAATCAAGTCAATCAGAAAATACGTGTTCATCAAAGATTCAAGCCACTGTTGACTGAATGTGGTCAAACGTAAGGGGCTGGTTATGAGGTGCCCCTGCCCAGAGATGGGTACAGTATTCCATGTGAGGCTGAAGTTGCACCTTGTAAACTGGCGGGCCTACACGTAATACTGTCTTGCTCTATTAAGCACACCAAGTTCTTTACAGGCCAAGTGACAACGGATCTGAACGTCACTCGATATGTCAACACGAAGGATTGCGATACTAGCTGAAAAAACAAGTGTTTTCAAAATAAGGAAATGTGACAAAGGAGTTACCGCCAGTCGTAGATGATGTTTCTCCTCCTCTGGTGGACCTTCTGCTCTCCTCTCACTCGATCACCTATCAGGTTTCAGACGTTTATGTTATCTGGTAACAAACAAAACATATTGCCCAGGTTTAAAACAATCAAGAGGACATTTACACCACTGGCCACGTGAATAAATGAATAAATGTGTTTGGTAGAGGTGAGATAAGTTTAAGTTTCATTAATGTGATCCATACTTAATTGATATTATGCAACTAAAAGTTGTCAATCTCAGGTTGTATAGGGAAGGTACCAGATGACTAAAAATAACTCTTCGAAATCATAATAGCAAAAACGTAATTCAATCTTACGTCGGTATTCGTAGTAATATCTGATTTAACAAATTACAAAGTTTAAACAGCGTTTGTACATAGAATTTGGTGTAAAGACTTTTTAAACTTTGCAAACTTGTTAAGTTTTAAATATTGCTAACTTATTTCAAAGCGCATGCACTCTTAATCAAATTAAATATGTTTGTTTTTGATTTTTTTATGCTCTAGTCTTTAATCTGAGATAATAAAATAATATAAGTCTTAATAAAATCTTAGTCCCAAACAACAAAAAATTGAAGTGGTATATGAATTAAATAACTAAATTAAATTAATTAATACATCTATAAACTTTAAAACAACTTTTAGTTGAGTCCGTTAATTAAGTTAAATTAAAATCAAGTTTATTTTTCGAAGATAATAAAATAATTAGCAATTCTAAACTAAAGGTAAGCATTTGCAATACAGAGGCACTTACTCGTCGTTCCCTTCCAGTCAACATCAGATCAAGATTCAGAAGCATAGTATAAGACACGTTACTTACGTACAACACCGATCCGACACCGAGATCCGAAAACTAACATACACAGACATTGCTCCTCGGCTAGGTATCAAATTCACCACTACGCTACGTGGCATCAAAGGCGGAATACATCATAAATTATATATTCAAGATGGCAGACAAGCAGAACATTCAGTTCAGAACATGATTTACTTTTTTTCATTTATCAAAACAAAAGTAAATACCCATGATTTAATGTTTCTCTTTTCATAAAATATTTAGAATATGAAAATTTATAAAGTATTATTAAATAATGAATCTGATATCTGACATGCCACACAGCCTACATTAATTGTCATTATGCGGTTTTATCTGGTTATAGAATACTCCAATAAATTAACCATAAATAGTTGGGTTTTATTCCGATAAAAACAAACGTTTATCTAACTCTTTTAACAACTACGTCACTATTGAATATTTTTTATCTTATTACATTAATGTGTTTTTGTGTGTAACTATTGTTAAACTCCACTCGCCATTATCGCGTTCTAGGACTGCAGGATTCTTATTTAAATAAAGGTGTAATGTCAAAGAAGCGGGACCATTACAAGACTTCTATGCAAGGTAATAATTTGTATTTATTATTATTATTTTATTTGCTATTATATTATTTTCTATCATGAACTAACTAATTAATTAACTAGTCTGCATTAACGGATTATAACTATTTTTGATTTGTTATTTACAAATTCGAAATGGGCTTATGGTACTAATTTGTAATAATAAACATTAGTACAATTAAACAAAGTTTGTTTTAATTCCTTGGATATAGATTGAAATTTAGAAAGGATTGTCGTACAGTAAAGTGGTGGATACGAACAAAGACTTTGCATATAGCAACACTTATAATATCCAAATAACAAAGAACACTTATTAAAATTGACAACATCTGTAGTACAAAATTAGTAGTATATGCATAATTTACGCAATTTTTATTATTTAAAAAGTATGCTAACAATGCATAAATATTATGCTAATAATTAACATTTTTAATTCAGGTTACAAAATCTGGGCTCGAATTAAAACAAAACGGGAATAGTAGTTGTCAAGTACACAATACAATCCAAATTAGAGATGATAAATTCAGTGTTGATAGACTGGCCAATTACCGTTACTACTCAAACGTAAAACGATGTGCACGGAGCGTTTCCTTAATTATTTTTTTTACTTAACGGAAGAGGCTTATTTGCCTAATTTGGAAGAATGATAAAAAGTGATTTATACACACCATGCTTGTTCGATTGCTTGTTATATATTTTTCTCATCTTTCGCGCTATTTGTGAATACCAGGCCAGTAAAAATTTTCCTCTTTTGCTGCGAACCATTTTCATTCAGTCCATTTTCTGTCAGATACGTGGGTAAACCTTACCTACTAAAAACTATATATATTACCCTCTGCCAAAGCATAATAACATATTCCATCGCGTCATGGGAGGGAGCCGCAAAAACACACCTCATTAACTTCAAAAGGGCTCAGAGTTCGATTCTAATAGTAATATATTTAGAAAAAATCCATACCCAACTAACTTATTCTATTCTGAATCCTGAAGTTTTCTCAATGTACGGTATTTATATATATATATATATATAAGCAAGGCCAAATTGGCCTCTAAACACTTGGCGTGCTTAATAGAGCAAGACAATATTTAATTTTAATCCACTGTGTGCAACTTTACAAGGCGCAAGTTCGGCCTCACATGCAATACAGTTCTCTTCTCTGAGTCGGGGCACTCTAGTTGTCTAGCATTCAACGAAGAGCGTTTCGAACCAATGGCCAGGCACTTTCCAATCGACTTGATTCAATTGTGATGAAATGTTGTATCTCTATGCATATTTTACCGCATTTACCATGGGAATATATTTTTTTTCGGGCTGATGGCCACTGTTAGCCGGAGGGCTTTTACAGTTTCACCGGGTTGAGAGGCGACCGAGCGCTTATGGCGCTCAGTCGAGACCTCTATATATGGGTAACCAACACAAGGGCTCCGAGTCAGTTGGTTCTGACAGAGGATTATCTAAATTAATATCGCTATTATTATTAACTACCTGTACCACTTTCACAGCTTTCTTGCAAACTAAATTCCGATCACAATAGCACCAGCAATAAAACTTGCTCGGTGAATTGTTCTCGGAACAATAGGTGGCTCGCCGGGGCAGGTAGCTCGGGACGGTCGTGGCGGGGTGCCGAGCGACCGTTCTCGGCGACTGTTGAGCATCGAATGTTACCATGGGAAGTATTCTAAAGTGTTGTTCGGATTAATTCCAGCCACTGAGTTTAAACATCATACATCACGATGGAATTCAAAATCCACCACTGTGCGCTTTACGAAAAAAATCTGCCAGATACAACAACTACGGACAATACAGTAAACTATTACGGCTTAGGGACTTGCAGGAAAATAGCCTACACCTTTCATAAAGGTTGGCAGCGCATCTGGGACTCCTCTGGTGTTGCGTATTTTCATGGGCAGCGGTGATCACTTACCATCAGGTGAACTGCTTGCTCGTTTCCACCTATTTTATAAAAAAAACGCTACCACTGTTCTTCGAATTCATTTTTCGAATTAATTAGTAGCAAAAATTGTTTGATTCATTCTTAGGTAAGAACCAAATTGTAATAAATTATTGGTTATTAAAATAATATTAAATCAGTATAACGTATGATGTTACATTCAGAGAGTTCAAAAATCAGTGCAAATTAGTGTCGTTTTGCGGATGAGCGGCGACAATAATTGCATGTCGGTATGCGGCACAAGATTTATAATCTACGTTGGGGGTAAATGAACCTCTCTCTTATTTATTGCTAAAGTAAAACACTATTAATATTTTAATTTATGTACTAGTCCTAAACAAATCAAGAAAAGCAAACTTAAATTTAGCCATTAATATCTCTTTCTCCCTCATTATTTACAGCTCACTAAAATTTGTTTGTATTTTTATGTTAAAGTTGTATTCACTAATAAAATAAGTATATTTGTGCTTTACTTAGTAAGCATTTTCCTAAATTTAGCGGTATTTTCATTTATAGATACTTTGACACGTAAAAAGAAGAAAAAGATTTAAATACAGAATAAAGAAAAGAAAGAAATCGAAGCGGTTAAGCACTATTTAACCGTTTACTATTTTTTTGAATATTCGAAATAGATATTTAAAACCCACGCAAAAATTAATTCATTAATTTAGTACATTGATACAATATAGAACGTACAAGGAGCTGGAAGCGTAGCAGGAAGTAACTACCCCAAATTAAAGCTTTAAATTAATTAATAATAACTTAAGTTTGCACTTGACCTACGTGGCCGCATTAGCAATATTTCAAAATGAGCTTAAGTGTAATTTGTTTTACAAATGTGCTGCGCGGCTATCTTACATAGTAGAGCTAAAACAATAGGCCAATCCATAATAAGCGGGGCTAGATTATAAGATGTAACACATCGGTGGTATGATGCATCGCATCACGAGATATGACGTCACGGAGGCGTGATTTTATGATTTGTTCTATACGTACTTGCTTCTCGCTTTTGGAATAATCGAACGTCTTAAATAATTCAGTCTGTTTTGTACTGAGGATTGTATGTATATTTTTTTGTAACCGTATTATATACATTATATATATAATACGGTTATATATATTATATATAACCCTTTTAAATAATATATAATTTAATAGGGTTATATATAATGATACCTCATGTTTGCATCCATTAATATTATCATTGTAACATATCATGTACTTTTTTCATTTTAATTAAGTACACTTCATACCCTGCACTCGGTAAAATGACGTAAATAGAATGACTGATAATAATTGGTCTTGCGTCCATTTATTTTCACAAAGGTAGTCGATTCGTTTTTTTTTTTTTTTCGGGCTGATGGCCACTGTTAGCCAGGGCTTTACAGTTTCACCGGGTTGAGAGGTGACCGAGCGCTTATGGCTCTCAGTCGAGACCTCTATATATGGGTAACCAGCGCAAGGGCTCCCTAGAGGGAGCCTCGGCTTGGACCTTTACCCTGTTTCGCGAGAGCGTCTGACTCGAGGGTGCCCAAGAGGGCCGAACCTCGGCTCGGTCAGTTGCTTCTGACTGAGGATTATCTTAATTAATATCACTATTATTATTAACTACCTGTACCACCACTTCAGAATGCGTGGGCGCTGGAGAAGAAGTGGCGCAAGAAACTCCAGCAACGCTTCTATCTGTATGGACTGGAGAGAACCGGCCAGTGACATGGCGGTATCGCGAATAACTTTGTTTGCGACGCCCTCGCCGTCGGCGGGGGCGATATGAGTGCAATGTTTGTGTGTTGTGTTTTATGAAGGGCTTGGGCCTGGTGGTTGCGTCGTCAGGGTCGTCGAGGGCGTGCCTCGGTCTCCTATGGACGCGGGTAAATCTGTGATTCGCGATGGGATTGTAAGTGGCGGCACTTACAATCAAAGGGTTTCGGTGTGTGACGGCAGAGTCGAAATATCGGCGAAGCCTGCTTCAGGTACTGAGCTATGGTCGGCAGCTCAAGATCTATGTGTAGATTTTCGTTACGCAAGAACCACGGCGCACCGGTGGCCTTGCGCATGAAACGATTTTGTATTACCTGAAGTCGGTGAATGTGACGCGGGGAGGCATGCGCAAAGACGGGGCTTGCGTATGTCATTATGAGTCGGATGCACGCTTTGTAAAGTGTAATTTTATTACGCAGGGACATTTTGCTATTTTTATTAAGTAACGGGTGCAAACGACCTAGGACGAACGCTGCTCGATTCCGTACGCAGTTGACATGCGGACCGAAGGTGAGTCTTTCATCTAATGTGACGCCTAAGTATTTGACTGTCTTTTCCCAGGGGATTGGACGATCAAATAACTCTATAGTTTGGAGATGCGGCGTTTTGTTGCGCCGAGAGAAGTAAATGGCTGCACTTTTGGTGGGGTTAACCTCGATCCTCCATTTCCGAAACCATTTCCCTAAGGAGTTGGCTGCAGATTGGAGGCGTTTACAAATAGCGTCTGGTTTAAATCCAGACACGTAGAGTGTCATCGGCGAAAAGGGCTAGCTCTACACCGCGAGTGCGCGGTATGTCGTTGGTGTAGAGTGTGTATAAAGTAGGACCTAGGATAGAGCCTTGTGGTACTCCGGCACAAATGGGGTGAACCTCGGGCGCGTTCCCTCGACGCGGTAACGAAAGGTTCGATTTCGGAGAAAATCTCGTATGATAAGTACGAGTCGATCTGGCACACCGAGCTCATATAGTTTGTATATGAGCCCGTTGTGCCAGACCTTGTCGAAAGCTTTCGCCACGTCGAGAAAAAGTGCCCCAGTTTGGTAGCCCTGAAGAAATTTACTGAGGATGTGCTCCGTGATGCGGTGCACTTGATGTGTGCATGAGTGTTGGGTGCGAAACCCGAACTGCTCATTGATTGGCAGCCCTCGGGACAGCATGAAGTCATTGAGGCGGGTGAGGATGAGCCTTTCATATACCTTACCCAAGACTTTGAGTAGGCTTATGGGTCGATAGGCTGATGGATCGGTTGGATGTTTTGAGGGCTTGAGAATCCCTATGACATCGGCTTCCTTCCAGGTGTTCGGGAAGGTGCCTTTGGATATGGCCGCGTTGTAGATTATCACCAGTAGGTGTAAAATGGACATGGGTAGGAGTTTCATCACCTTGTTGGTGATACCGTCGGGGCCGGGAGCCTTGCGTGGTCGCAGGTTTTAATTATGGACTCAACTTCGGTGGTATGATGAATCGCATCACGTGATATGACGTCACGGAGGCCTGATTTTGTGCTTCGTTCTATGCGTACGTGCTACTCGCTTTTGGAATAATCGAACGTCTTAAATAATTCAGTCTGTTTTGTACTGAGGATTGTATGTATATTTTTTGTAACCGTATTATACATTTATATATATATATATATATATATATATATATATATATATATATATATATATATATATATATATATATATATATATATATATATATATATATATATATATATATATATATATATATATATATATATATATATATATATATATATATATATATATATATATATATATATATATATATATATATATATATATATATATATATATATATATATATATATATATATATATATATATATATATATATATATATATATATATATATATATATATATATATATATATATATATATATATATATATAAGCAAGGCCACTCACAAACACTTGGCGCTTAATAGAGCAAGACAATATTTAATTTTAATCCACTGTGCAACTTTACAAGGCGCAAGTTCGGCCTCACATGCAATACAGTTCTCTTCTGAGTCGGGTGACTCTAGTTGTCTAGCATTCAACGAAGAGCGTTTCGAACCAATGGCCAGGCACTTTCCAATCGACTTGATTCAATTGTGATGAAATGTTGTATCTCAATACATTTGTTGAGGATAATCAGAATGGATTTTACGTTTTGATTTAACATAGCTCTAGAGGGCTTTGCGGATAAATTATATGTTTGGGGATAAAGGGCAAGTCTTGTTTTAAAAGAAAGTCATTCATACTGCGAAAATCTACACGTGTTAATGGATATTTCATCCTCCAACAAGGGTTAAGTGAAGGGATTAAAATCTTCGTAGCAGTCATGTAGAGAGCAAATGCTATGCGTCTTCATTGACAAATAAAAGATTAGATTCTAGAACTCTAAGAGGAAATGATGAAAACACTAGGTCGAGGTATGCCTGCTATTTAAGAAAGATCTATGTAGGAAGAGAAGGACTGATAATAATTGGTCTTGCGTCCATTTATTTTCACAAAGGTAGTCGATTCGTTTCCATTTAAAAGATATGTGAGTTCCTCTATCTAGGAGCACCGTTTAACGTTACGCACGGCCAACCATAAACTTGATCAGAATGTATACCGTCAGCTATAAAAAGAACAAATTTTTCTCATTTATTTATTTAACAAAATCCACAACTCTTAAATATATTACAGTTCATACTTTTGACTTAAAGCCAGAAATGTATTTACATTATTTAGCTCACATTATTTAAACAGACAGCAGAATATGAAAAACATTGGTTGAATTTTAAAATATTTTTTTTTTTTCTGAATCAAAATCATTAGGTGTAAAATTATTTTTAAATTTATTTTTGAATTTGTATAGATGTGTATGCGTGCGTTTGATTAATTATGTTTATTTGTGTCTATGGCGTCCATACCATCTTGGATCAACAGTTTTCAGATAAAAGTATTTTTATTATTCTGAAAAATATCTATTGATTATAACCTATCCTTATAAACTCTTTGTCGTTAACTACAGAGTTCTGTACATAACTATAGATGTTTTTTAACGGCGTGTATGTCCTGCTGTTTTAGAGCACAGAAGTAGAGGACTCTGTTAGTTAAATCTGCACAATCCATACTACTATTACATAGACCGTGTAGAAAATCAATATCCAGTTCTTCTTGAATAGTACGTGCCATGTACGTGGTTTCTCGAGGCTTATGAAGTTTAATCCTTCATATTTTTGAGAACATCTATAATTTCTGTAGTTTCAATACTTTATAAATCTATGTTGATTTTGACCAAATTGTGTGTTATGTAATCTGGATTCCAAATAATGCTACAGCATACAATATAAGAAATAAAACAATTTTATACAGATGAGAAGGGTCTACTAAAACGTAAGATGGAACCAAGGTTTTTGTAGGCTGAGTTTGATATTGTAGTTTTCTTCCAGTATAACTCTCAAATCTCCTAGTTGTTTTTCATCAATACTCATCAGGTTTATTTGGTAGTTATATTTTATGAGATGTCTCTTTTTCGTAAAGGAAACATACAGGCGTCAGCATTTATGTTTCCTTTACGAAAAAGTCGTTCACAAGTCGTTCAAAATTTTTATGGTGGTGGAGCCAAGCGTCAGCATTTATAGTTGCATGAAGGGGCTGGTTCGCCCGGGTAAGTACCACCGCCTCACAGAATACCGACGTAAAGTAGATGTGTCATACACTTCTGCGTTTCGTCTGGTGAGTGTAATAGCCGGAGCCCCACCCTCTCATCCCTCCCTTCTCAGTTTAAGTTCAGCCTCATATATAATACTATTCTCACTTCTGGGCCGGGGCACTTGTACCAGCTCCTTTCATTTGACCGCATTCAAAGAAAAGCGTCGCGAGCAGTAATTCTGAACCGATACGACTCAACGACCTTCAAGAAAAGAGTTACAAATACCGTAGGAGGCATTATCGTCTGCTCTTTTTCTAGCGTCGATACTATGGATTAGCTTCTTAACTTTCTCTGGGCTAATTTGAATATCTTGGATTATATTCGAATTTAAAATATCATAACGCTCAACAGAATAATTGTTCATAAGTAGATTGAAATTTCTTTTGAAAAAATCAATAAATACCGAGCAAATATCTTCCAGGTTATTTAATGTTGTATCTCAATACATTTGTTGAGGATAATCAGAATGGATTTTACGTTTTGATTTAACATAGCTCTAGAGGGCTTTGCGGATAAATTATATGTTTGGGGATAAAGGGCAAGTCTTGTTTTAAAAGAAAGTCATTCATACTGCGAAAATCTACACGTGTTAATGGATATTTCATCCTCCAACAAGGGTTAAGTGAAGGGATTAAAATCTTCGTAGCAGTCATGTAGAGAGCAAATGCTATGCGTCTTCATTGACAAATAAAAGATTAGATTCTAGAACTCTAAGAGGAAATGATGAAAACACTAGGTCGAGGTATACTTACTGCTATTTAAGAAAGATCTATGTAGGAAGAGAAGGACATAAGATCAGATGCTGTGGTTCGAATTTCCACGGATCCTTTCCTAAGTATCACTGACTGGTAAATTGAAATCACCGGCAACATAATTGTTTAATAATAATCATTTGGACAGTTGTCTCGAATAACTCAGAGCGTGTCAATTAAGTTTTTTATTCGTGTTGGAATCGGATGGTTAGGGGGTATATATAGCAATATATATGTGATATAAAGAGTCAAGTTTTTTATCTATCATTGTGACCCAATTGCATTCAAGATCATTAGAATTCCATTCCGGTCTCAGTTGAGCTTATAACTCTGGTCTATATAATAACACAACTTCACCTCCAAGCTATCTTCGATCTCCCGAAAAATATGATAATTGCTGTTACATATTTCGACGTTTAAAACACCATCACACAGCCAAGTTTCAGAAATCATAACTACGTCATAATAGATTATTATAAAATATCAATGTGTATAAATATTCGTGTTTTATCATATGTTATAAATTGATTTTTAGTATTGAATTACAGAAACGGGGCACAATATTTATTTTTATGTAAGGGTAGTGTGCAACTAGATTAGCTTCGTCACCCATTCCTAAGTCCTTAGCGTTCAGTGTGCAATACTTGCAAGACGCTGCATCGGCTTTGTCCTTCAACAGCGCGTTGCCTCAATCGGCCAATAAAAAGGCGTGCGCGAGCGGCACTCACGTGGCGCCGAGGCTGCACTCAATGTCACTCAATATCAGTCGGCTGGATAGGAGCTCCAATATGCTGCGACAGTTAAGAAATTTAACCTATTATTAGACTCTTAAAATCCATCACCAGACAAATCATTCAATATTTAATTGAAAAGGATTGAATAAGCGTCCTTATCTGTTGTCTTTCGACCTCCAGAACCACCTTCACATTATCCTCTGTTATGGAATCAAATATAATGATAGGTTTTTTCCGCAGCGTTACATTACTGATACAAAGGTCGTATAGGTGTGTTTCTGTTATCTTTTTTAGGTAATTTACTCTAACGACATCTCAAATTACGATTAAACTCATCATTCAGCGCCCTATATCGTATGTACCTTTTAACAGTTACTAAGGCTTTGCAAGCTTACACAAATTTGCCTATCCAGAGCTTGAGCGAAATGGGACAGTTTAATAGCCCTTTCAAAATTGCAATAGCAATAGCATTATCAACTAGATACGCTGATTAATTAATCAGGCGCTAGAAGTATTAGGACTACGACACAACGAGCGAAACGCAGGTTGCGGTAAGTCAGGGAGAGAGTACATGTCGATTGGTTTATAAAAAATAAAAATACTTCGTACTTCAAAGCCTGTGGATGTTTAGTTGCAGTAATTACATACTCATAGTTACAAGGTTTGTCAAAAGGGCTTCACAAACTGGCACTGTATACATAAATTTATAATGCTTACAAAAATTAATCCTCTCTTTAGCCCTGTAGGGTAGTTTAAAAAAGTAGTAGTTTTAAGAATAAATATAAAAATTTTACGACTATACGTAAAATTTTTATATTTTTAATTTATATAAAATACAAATGGCGTTGTGCGTTAGTAACGAGCAGACTACAACATTAGCACGTTCGAAATTAATTAAGAACGTTTAGTCAGTAGTAGCAAGTGTCCAGCTAAAAAGCACTTTCCACTCTGATAAGGGAAAAGACATAAAAACTTATATTTTAATTATTACTACGCTAAAGTCAAAAGATCAGCATTTAAAATAATGGAAAATAACAGATTTTTCTTTTAATCGAGACGGTCTGTTCCAATCAAAAAACCTTTTTTAACGATTATTTAATGAGAAGTGACAATTGATCAACTTAAAAGACAGTTTCCAGTATTTTTTTATAAAGCGTTCGAATTAATTGAACAAATTATAATCACGAAGAGGTGCGAAAGCGACACAAAAAAAACACAAAAAAAGGTAACTAAGATGATATTTCAGATTCACGGGCAATCGGGGTAGAGGTTCTGACTGGCCGTTGGATGGGGACCAATGTAAACAACCCGTTGCCACTTCAGTTTGCATAGTCGAATGGTTATGTCGATTTCTAACCTGACGGAGCGAAGAACAGCGTAAGGCAACAGCAGAAACTGGAATCTTAAAGGAAAAGATCGGGCTAAGTGTTGTGCCTTACGAGAGGCTTTACGTGAGAAAGCCTGCTATAGTCGAGCAGTGAACTACCGCGAGACTGTTGATAGAAATTATAAATGAAATAATACCAAATATAGACAAAAGATTAGCTGGAATAATGACCTATGATATTTTTAAGGAAGTCAGGTCAAGTCAGAATCGCGGCAGAACGCCAAAGGAAGAAAGAATCGCGGTCATTAGTTTTCACCGCTGCCGTAACGCGCCAACCGAGATTTATAAACTTCTGCAAAATTTTAACATAACTGACGTTTGTTTTTTGTACCGTAAAAGGAGTGACAGGTAAGATGAGATCTTACGGTTAGGACACCAGCTGATGCACAGCGCAAATCCAAAGAAATCCCGTCCGCAAGCCAAAAAGGTTAGCCCTCTAATTGGTATTATACAGAACCACTGTTAAAAGAATGTTAAATGAAGTCCTGGAACTCCAAGCTTATCGACAAAAGAAGGGCATTTTCTAAATAAGTCTAAAAGAACTAAGGATCAAGAGATCCCTGGTATTGTTTTTGGTGCGCGTGAAGAAAATATCGCTAATATGGATAATAATATTTTTTCAGACGAAATAAATCTTATTGAGAGAAAACTATATTGAGAATCCAAATGTCTATAGTACGTGCCAATTTAAGTTCACAAATACTTCAAATTATTTTTTTAATACTTAAATTAGTTCAAAGTTATTAAGCTCGACTCTATAGATGTGCCAGTATTTGATGATTTTCAACTCTTTCCTGTTTCCGTGGTTTATTTGATATCTGCCAGAACTACAGCTATGACGATAATTGTATACTACTTTTTAAAATAGGCACAAAAATACGACGTTGCTATTTCTTTATACCGATACAGTAAAACAAAATTGAATTTGTCTCAGTAGGTGTTCTTCAGTTCCTTTTTAATTCGTAATTTGAATTTTTAGAAGAAAAAATATGTCTACTGAAAGCTGAACCGGTAATTGTAAGAAGTGTTACTAAAATTATGCATGAAAGCGATAGGGAAAGGTACGATGCAAATGATATAAAATTATAGTAAAAATATAAAATATGTTGTGTCGGCGAAGAAGCACAAAACATAAGCATTATTATTCTATTCGAGGATAAATTTGGGTGTCATGTAATGCGGCCCAACATCGCGTAAACTCATCATCAGGTAAACAGTGCAATAAAAAACATATTCTATAATTAATTATAGAATATGTTTTTTATTGTACTGACTAATGGGCATACAGTTTACCTTATATATTATAATAATAAAAAATGCGTTGTAATAGTTCATAGATAAACTATGGCTCTAATAAACACGCCCATTACGAAGCCATCCGTCCAGTGACGAAACGCTGCCAGATCTCTTCAGTACTTTAAAACCTCACGCAACTAACTATTGTACATCATAAGCTGCTTAACTTCCTCGCCTTGAGATTTTGAAGAACTTTCAACAGAAAATTCGAAGTGAAAGCGAATGATATTATAATATAAAAGAGAGAGAACCTCTGTTCGAGTAGAAAGGGTCAGGAATTTGATGTATATGTGAAATATATAAACTGTTATATTACCCATTACACATATAGCCAAATTGTATGCTAGAGGTCTCGAATGTATAATTTGTGAATCACTCACACATTGCCCCGGCTTCAAGACCGCGATGCGGAATCATTTGCCATTTCATGTTATGATTAATGACTTCACGTTTTAACTCATATCGGAACACTTTCAATAATAAATAAAACAATTCATCTTGCTTGCTTTAGATCCAACAAAATAAGTATCATTGTTTGAGTACACTAGAGCCCGCGAGATATAAACCTCTTACTTAAATAAATGATTACGACTGAAATCAATTTTATATGAGCAGCTGTGATAGTGAGACACTCAAATAAGTAAGCAAAATAATGATTTTCAGCACGTTGTCAGACACATTTTTAAATAGTCCTAGCATCTAGAATCCAAAACCACTGACGTAAAAGGAAGTAAATGATAGTGGTCGATAACAAGACCACTACCACTCGAAAGGAAGGATAACTGGGTGTTTGCCTTCAAGAGAAGCTCAGAAAACCAACTCCCACCCCGAAGGTTACCATCAGATTCTAAAAAAGTTCACTAACTACTCCACTCTGTTAAAAACAATCTGTCAGTGTTCAATAAGGTTATTAGTGGGCACTCTTTTAATATAAATTGTTGATAATTATGATATAAAATAAAACTAAGTATAAATATATATTTTTCACATAGGATTTGTTCCGAATAAAAAAAGCGAGTACTTCGTCTAATTCAACAAGGTAATGCAAAATAACATCGATACGCTCTATCGACAAGACAAAAAAAAGGCTGGAGCGGCGGCAATTTAACGCGACGTGAAACGACTCCCATAAGTACGTATCCGAAAGTCGTTCGAATTGCAAGTGGCACGCGAGGATTAATCCTATGCTATAAATAAATTCGTGATCCGTAAAAAAACGTTCCTAGTTACTTGACTTACCACTGTCAGGGTTGAATTATAGAGACAGGTATACGTCGCAACCTCTATAACCTAAATATAATAAACAGAGATCATCATCATCGGTAATACTATGAATCACTAAAGCATAAATATAATATTTTTTTTTCATAATAGTAATAATACTTTATCGTTAAATGATATAACAAATACATGAAGTCTCTAACTCTTGAACTAGAAATAAAACCTGTATCTCAGGAATCAGTGAATCAATCTCTCCTATTTTTCAACTACAACTACAACCAAAACTAAAATATCTATTATAAGGGTTAGTACAGGGTTCTATATTGAAATAAATATATCCATGTACGAGCTGAGAAGAAATTCCAAATCGCGCCAATCAATGAGCAGTTCGGGTTTCGCACCCAACACTCATGCACACATCAAGTGCACCGCATCACGGAGCACATCCTCAGTAAATTTCTTCAGGGCTACCAAACTGGGGCACTTTTTCTCGACGTGGCGAAAGCTTTCGACAAGGTCTGGCACAACGGGCTCATATACAAACTATATGAGCTCGGTGTGCCAGATCGACTCGTACTTATCATACGAGATTTTCTCCGAAATCGAACCTTTCGTTACCGCGTCGAGGGAACGCGCTCCGAGGTTCACCCCATTTGTGCCGGAGTACCACAAGGCTCTGTCCTAGGTCCTACTTTATACACACTCTACACCAACGACATACCGCGCACTCGCGGTGTAGAGCTAGCCCTTTTCGCCGATGACACCGGCCTCTACGTGTCTGGATTTAAACCAGACGCTATTTGTAAACGCCTCAATCTGCAGCCAACTCCTTAGGGAAATGGTTTCGGAAATGGAGGATCGAGGTTAACCCACCAAAAGTGCAGCCATTTACTTCTCTCGGCGCAACAAAACGCCGCATCTCAAACTATAGAGTTATTTGATCGTCCAATCCTGGGAAAAGACAGTCAAATACTTAGGCGTCACATTAGATGAAAGACTCACCTTCGGTCCGCATGTCAACTGCGTACGGAATCGAGCAGCGTTCGTCCTAGGTCGTTTGCACCCGTTACTTAATAAAAATAGCAAAATGTCCCTGCGTAATAAAATTACACTTTACAAAGCGTGCATCCGACCCATAATGACATACGCAAGCCCCGTCTTTGCGCATTCCTCCCCGCGTCACATTCACCGACTTCAGGTAATACAAAATCGTTTCATGCGCAAGGCCACCGGTGCGCCGTGGTTCTTGCGTAACGAAAATCTACACATAGATCTTGAGCTGCCGACCATAGCTCAGTACCTGAAGCAGGCTTCTCGCCGATATTTCGACTCTGCCGTCACACACCGAAACCCTTTGATTGTAAGTGCCGCCACTTACAATCCCATCG
Source organism: Teinopalpus imperialis (assembly GCA_029286865.1). NCBI lineage: Eukaryota > Metazoa > Arthropoda > Insecta > Lepidoptera > Papilionidae > Teinopalpus > Teinopalpus imperialis. The sequence goes on from JAGSMU010000005.1 coordinate 8,613,504, forward strand.
CGAATCACAGATTTACCCGCGTCCGTAGGAGACCGAGGCACGCCCTCGACGACCCTGACGACGCAACCACCAGGGCCAAAGCCCTTCATAAAACACAACACACAAACATTGCACCCTCATATCGCCCCCGCCGACGGCGAGGGCGTCGCAAACAAAGTTATTATTACGATACCGCCATGTCAATGGCCGGTTCTCTCCAGTCCATACAGATAGAAGCGTTGCTGGAGTTTCTTGCGCCACTTCTTCTCCAGCGCCCACGCATTCTGAAGTGGTGGTACAGGTAGTTAATAATAATAGTGATATTAATTAAGATAATCCTCTGTCAGAAGCAACTGACCGAGCCGAGGTTCGGCCCTCTTGGGCACCCTCGAGTCAGACGCTCTCGCGAAACAGGGTAACGGTCCAAGCCGAGGCTCCCTCTCGGGAGCCCTTGCGCTGGTTACCCATATATAGAGGTCTCGACTGAGAGCCATAAGCGCTCGGTCACCTCTCAACCCGGTGAAACTGTAAAAGCCCTGGGGCTAACAGCGGCCATCAGCCCGAAAAAAAAAAAAAAAAAAAAAAAAAAAAAAAATTCCAAATCGTTACATAAAGGGCTATGCTGTTTAACAACAGACAAATGTCAACGTTTAGAAAAATTCAAAGTAATCAAGTTAGTTGTTATCAACTATCCAACAAAAAATGTACAATCACCTAGTCATTACTTACGTAACGTGTAATATAGACGAGCAGTCGAAAGTAAAATAGAAGAACCCTGCTTCTGTTCTCATGTGAGCGAAATGGACGCATTCTTATTAGTAAGCGGTGATGCAATTTCATTTCTCTTCATCTGCATTGAAATGGGTTATTAAACTGCAGTACAAGAGGTACATTAATGCGAGCGATTACCCAGCACTCGTGCTAGGTTAGTTAGCTGGGGTTCGATTCTCACTGTTAGATACTGATGTTTCTGAATGGGATGCAGCAGTGATCCGTGCGGAAAAATGTGTTAATTTGATGAGAATTATTAGCTACAGTAGCAAAATGTAACAAATTGTGATGGTGATTACCACAATGTTAACAAGCATGCTTAGATTGCTAAAGGCCCTTCATTTTCATGAAGTCGAAGCGTTTGTATAGATCCTGAATACTTTTAAATTTTGAACAAGAATAAATCATGACGTGATCTATGGAGTTACATTTAATACATATGTTGGCGATGAGTCAATGCGTCTGCATAATATATCATGGCAATAAATAAATGTCTTCTAATAATTATTGTTATCAGTAGTTTGCAGTGACTTAGTATTTGTACCTTTATGTCCCTCTAAGAAATATTATCTTTCGGTAATAAAATTTAAAGTTTTACTAGTATATACCAGTAAAAATTTCAGATTTTAAAAATATTTTATTTTTAATAAAAAAACATGAAATATTTGATATATTCATATTGGTCTCATATCAAATTATTATAGTTTTAATTCAGATCAGTCATCAACTACATTAAATCTTTCACCATTCTAAGATTCATATTCTATAACATACATATACTAAATCAAACCATACATATATGCTATATATTATATATCTAAAGTATTAATACCAAGATTATCGGCGTCAAGGTCTCAAGTAATTTATATACGTACCTGATAACGCTATAAATTCTAATAAAACCAAGGTTTTCATAAGGCATTAGGGCTAATAAGTAAGTGGTTATACCAATGGAAGTATATGTATATATAGGAAAATGCTCTAATATATACTACGTACAATATAACATTCTCATTCCATTATAAATAAATTTCTGCCCTTGCTAATGTACGACCTATTCCTCTATTGTGTTATTTCTTTTCTTATATTTAGACATACAACTGAGGACATAATAATTTACTTATTATAATCAATAAATTCGAAACTTCAATTGTACGACAATAATTAAATGTGATATGATACTCAATAGGTACAAATTTAATAATCAACAGAAAATAATAATAACAATTGTGTAATTAACAATTAAATTACATAGTTCTGGGGTCTTCAAAAGAAGAATGAATAGGCATTTGCTTTACCATCTGCATCTTCATCACCACTTAACAACAGATGGGATTTTAGAACAATATACGCTACGTACTATACTTTTACTATACTAAAATCTAAGGGTATTTATAATACAAACTTATCTCAAATTAGTGACTATCTCCGACTAAAGTATGTGCATTTAATAGAAACGCATAAGCGTGCCAAATTATGTTCTTTCAGCACAGAAATTGTTTTTGGGTACTCAATCTGCTTTTGAATTAGCATTCATATATTTCATTTTAGTTATGGGTTATTTTCATTAATCCCAACAATCTTAAAAATTTTCATGGTTCTTTAGGTATCGTAGTAAAGTAATTTGAATTCTGATAATTACACTTACTTTATGAAATTATAACAGTAAGTATTCTAATATATATATATATATTACGTACTCGAAAATTATAAAATTTGTTTCATCTTACAGGTATTCGTCGGTATCGATATTTTCAAAGTATTTACCTTGAACATGTATACGTGCATTATAGAATGATAAGAGATAAGTTCATTATTGTAAAACATAATTTAATCAATAGTTACAAAACTAAATGTTCGGATTGCTCTATTTCTATCAAGTTCTATGTAGTTTAAATTTATTAAAATCAAAGTAAAGTTATTATAATAGAAGAAAGTTTTCATTGATTTTATGATAAAATTCAATTTTATATTTCAATCGCGTTAGTGTTTATTAAATTACTGATTGAGCTTGTAATAGACTTGTTAATTACATTTATTAAACAAGCATTAACATTAATTAAACATTTTTTGATAACATATAAATATATATATATATATACATATATATATATATATATATATATATATATATATATATATATATATATACATATATATATATATATATATAAATACTTCGAAAAACAATAAGTGTATCATAAATATATTTGGATTTTGATAAATAAGCATTTGATAAGAAAGGATATTATAATATCCGGTCTTATTTATCAAAATCCAGTAAATTTCAGACCTAAGTATAACATGCATGTTTTCAAAATATTTCCTAAAAAATCATATATTTTTTTATTACCTTGAGAGCAACAAATGAGCGCACAGTTCGCATACAATGCGATCAATGCTTTAAATAATTTCTTTACTCTCTAGTGTTAGGTATTTTCATTCATTAGGTATTTTTGTATCAGTTCAGTTTATGAAGCTTTTCTAATAAGTAATGTGTAATGTCCTTTATGTTAATGTATCAACTCTAAATAGAACTTTATAGATGAATAAAGGGTGCTACACTCTTAATTGGAATAATTTGCCTGCGGCAGGCATTTTGGAAGGCTCTTCAAAGGAAGAGTGAATAGGCATTTGCCACCACTTAACACGTGGTGGGATTATAGACAAGCACTGGCATGTACACATTTAACAATTTATTTTTTTATTATTATTATTACATTAGAGTTACAAACGAGCACACAGTTCACCTGATGTTAAGTGATTCCTAAGGCCCATGACATCTACATTCATCCTTGACAAGGATCATCATAATGCAGATGCGTTGTCACTCTTGAGGACTGGGGTCAAATGCCTCATCACCAATAAAAAAGGTGTCCGGATCCCCGCACTCACCAGACGAAACATGCATAGAAGCATGCTATTTTACGCTAATATTCTGTGAGGGCGTGGTCCTACCCCGGTTGAGGTGACCCAATCATTCTGCACCCGTAAACAAACTGCAGTGTCGCTCTGCCACTGTTAAATGATGATGATTTTGATGATAATGTAATAATAATAATGATTAATAATATGAAAAAAAATGAAAATTATGTGGATACAAAAAAAGCTCTGGGAAAAAAGGTACAATAAGTTTTAATATAAGCAATTGGCATAAAGTAAAAGAAGGAAGGGACGCGTGATTTCCTGCACATACGGACAATGTCTGTAGTCAACGATCCTTAATAACTCCTTTCGGTCCCAGTTATCACGTTCCTTCATTCCTTTTGCTGACTTTGCTGAACTAATCTTTGTGATTTTATACAATAGAAAAATGATGTTTATTTAAACATTAAGTATATTTAAATTGCCAAAATATATTTTTGTACTCTATCTCAATTATTTACCCAAAGAAGTTTGAATGAGCCGTTAGTTACGTATTCGAATAACGAACAACCTGTAGTTAGAATACAGAAACAGTACTGTCATACCCATGCCATGTAAGGGATTTAGCTGACTGCAGCCCCTTTCATATCTGGACTGCTACGTCGGCATTTGTAAGCGAGCTGTTCGCTTGCGATAGTGAGACGGTCAGTTGATCTTCAATCTGACGATGGGTCGGAAGTCTATATTATAATTCTTTATTCTAATTCAAGGGTTCTAATTAATTTTAATAATTTATATTATATTAGGTCATGGCATCAACGTGGCACAAACGGCACGTAACATCAACGACGTTTCTCCGTAAACGAACTTTACAACGAACGCACAACACGTTATTGGTTTGCCCGGTTCCGTTCTGGAAATTTTGATTTGAAAAATGAACCTCGTGGTCGTCCGGATACTTTGGTCAACAATGATGAATTAAAGGCGATTGTGGAAGCTGATGATACTCAATCTACAGCCGAGCTAGCAGCAGCTTTTGACGTTAACATCAAAACAATATTGGTCCATTTGTGACACATTGGCAAGGTAAAAAAGCTTGATAGATGGGTGCCCCATGAACTTAACGATCGCCAGCGCAACGTACGCGTTGAGACCTGCCTTGCGATGCTTTACTGCAGATGTGTACTTTGAAGAACTGAAGTCAATGATGGAGAAGCTCCCACATCTGCAACCAGCTTTGGTCAATCGGTCGTCCCCGCTGCTCCTACACGACAACGTGCGACTCCATACTGCATAACAGCCCTCCCTCATCCACCGTACTCACCAGACCTTGCATCCACCAACTATTACTTTTTCCAAAATTTCGACAACTTTTTAACGGGAAAAAAATTCAATTCCCGAGAGGCAGTACAAAATGCCTTTGAAGAGTTTGTTGCCTCCCATCAGCTGATTTTTTCAAGAACGGCATCAGTAAACTACCACTGCGTTGGCAAAGATGCATCGATTACATGGATGATTACTTTGAATAACAGAAATAAAAAAGTTTGAAAAAAAATACTTTAACTTATTTCAAACAAAACGACAAATTTATAGGTAAAGACCTATTATTTACTTTTAGGATAATAAAATAATTTTCTAAAATTGATTACTTGTAATTGCCACCTATTTACACTAAATACGCGTATTTTTGTTTTATTTGTTTAATGATTAGAAAAATACAGTAGCTTTATCTTCTCTAATTATAGGATAATTTAGTTTTTTCGACTCTTTTTAACAACAGGAGAAAGTTCATGAGTATATTATAATCTATTTTTTGCTTTTCCTAGACTTGCATCGAGTGTCTAAGCTTTTGTCAGGTGGAAGAAGCCATTGTGGAGAAAATACAGGAACCTATCTGCTATTGTCGGGCATTTAGCATACGATAATTTCCATAGACTCCATAACACTTCTTTGGGTATAGGTGAAGTAGAGATGAAAAAAATAAAAATAGCAAACTCCAGATTTGCTATTTTTAATTTGTAGGCGTGTCTTTGGTTGCAAAATATAGGTGGACCTGGGGTAAGTCTGATGTGATGTGAGCCGTAGTGTGCGCAAGAACATTATAGTACGATATGATATGCGAGCACCAGAAAATTTCAAAGGGTATCAACGATACATTACATGTAAAATAAATTCTATCCATTTCGTTTTCTGACTATTTTATATTATTGTAAGTTATTACCTATAACTTATTTCATTTAGATATACGGAAAATATCTTCACGTCCTATTAAAATCGATGACGTCTCTATCATTGCAATCTACAGTAATGCAAGGCTTTTAAATATACTTAAAATAGTAAAGGACCTAAACTAGATTGCGATGATATATGCACTTGACACTCAGAATATTTTACACCGTTTATCATAATGTTCATAACTCAATTTTTTAAATACGAAGAAGAATGTGCACCATATATAGAATCCCATTATTATGTAGTTTACGTAATATAATTCTATGCTCAAAATATCTATCATCAATATCTAGCTTTCGAACGCAACAGATGTTTTTTTTAAGCTTTCCCAAAAACGAGATCTTATTCAGATGCAATGTCTATGTATTATCAACAATATCGAAAAAGGCAATTCCTTATTATAATTCAATGCTTTTCTAATCTGTTTCAACTGTGTATACAAATTTATACAAACATTACATTGAACCCGTTTCATTAAACATTTTGTACAAAACAGAAACGTATGATTTACCTAGATACTTGAAAAAAGTGTATTCAATTAAGGTCTAATATGCAATTTGCCGTGAATCAGGAAAATCCATTATGAAATACCTTTCTACTAAATGAATATGCTTTTTAGGTGAAAGTTAATTAAATACATTCATAGTGAAAGTATAAAATGTTCGTAGATGAAAGTGAAAATATATTTTGATATCTAAATTCGTTTTTTGACACCAAATATTAAGAAACCTTATTTTCATAATTATATTATTAAATATTTATATTATAAATATAAATATTACGAAAAGAACCGTTTAAATATGTTCTAAGTTACCAGAACCAGAAATACCTAAACTATACTAAAAAAATATAAAAAAAACGAATGGAACGGAATGTATTAGATTTATTTGATCTTTATATACATCTGATTGTGGCAATAAAATTAACATCAGAGCTAGGACATATTCTAAGAGGCTCAGCAAAACATCAAATATTTTTAAACACTCAGTCTCGTGTACACGTAACTCAACTTCGAAACTTCAAAATGCAAACATGTCACTCTGTAGTTTCTAACTTTTCGAAGAACGTTTATGAACGTGAAATCTAACTTTCAGTACGTGAAGCGAAATCTTCCACACGTTTCAAATAATAAGAATTTCTGAACTGAAAGTGGATGCTACCATATATTACCAAACAAAAAGTTAACATGATGAATGAGAAATGAAGTTGATTTTATATACAAACTAAGTTATTTTTTGGTGTATAAGGTTTTTTAAATCTTTTAAAGATTTTAGTTTACTCTAAAACAACAACGTTTCGTTAAAAGGAATAGGTTTACATTTTAAGGAATGTAAATGTATTCGTCAAAAAAGGACATCAGTTTAAAATATTGCATAGACGTTAAATAAACTGAGTACGAGCTAATAAGAAATTACTATAATACCAAATTCAGTTATGTTATATGTTTATGTATGTATGTGTGCTAATCTTACTTCTGGTAACGTTTTTGTAATTAAAGCTTTTTAGAATATTAAATTAAATATAAAATATATTCTTCATTTCTTAAGTTTCTAGCTATTCTTTAAGTTTTTATAAAACTTCAAAAATTATTATAATATACACATTATTTATCTTGTGAAGGTCGTTGAACCTCATCCTGAGCTTTTATGCTATTCTCTTTTCCAACCTTTACCGCGGTCACATTTGTAGTGAACTCACGTAATGGAGTCCCGGTTGGAATGTTTTTAGCCCTTGAATTAATCAATATTGCGGTTACTTATTTTCATCTTCGTGAATTCTTCATCGTGTAAATGGAAAAGTTAATAAAAGCTTTGAAATAAAAATAATTGAATATATAATACGTTGGCAAATTGGTTAATCGGTATCGACTGTCTCATATTTGTCAATATTAATTGAGCCAATACCTAGAATCTGACTCTGATAGATCTGATAGATCTAGATTAAACTTACTTGAATATTATACGTGTTTATTACATTTTAATCAACATCATTAACAGGGAAAGTATAATGATATTCTTTTCTATTTTGTAATGATGATAATCGATATCAACTACGGCGATATCTTATACTTGATACCGGTTGACATTGACCAAGCAATAAATACTCGTATTAAAGTTCTGTAAGTATTTGCGCATACAGGTAGGCTATTACTGCTAATCTAATACAATGTGTGGACATATGATACTCATATATACAATTCACCGAGATATAAAACCAACAGTTCGTATTGCACAAATTTTTGGAATACAGCCGTCAACCTATAACTTAGAAGTCTGGCCACAAAATGGTCATACCAGGATTAGGGATGTCTTTATTTACTACTTACTAATACTTATGGTTGGTTGCAATCAATATCAACTGCAACATGTAGGTTTACCTATACTTTCGGTTCTTATCTATTGTCTCATTAGCTTTCAGACTCAGTAATGCCACAAGAGGTTATACAATCAAAGATTTCTTCCCGAGCGCTATTTGGAACAGCGCCAGATACAATTTAAACTAGTAGTTTTGTACTTATTTTATGTTAACGTTAATCTAATAATCTGATAAAATACTATTTTAAAGGTTTTATAAATGTTTATAAAACCTGATGGCTGAATAGTTTCGGCCCATCTTTATATCTGTTTGTATCTTATAGATAATACCTTATAGATCATCTAAGCGTACTTTAGTTAACACGTACGTTAACCCAAAAACTAAATAGTTTATGTAAACTCAATAGTTTTCTTTCAGTTTCCCCAAACATAAGTATTAGATTAAATCTTTAGTCAGTTCTTCAATCATTTACAATAAACACTGCAACAATACTATTCTTCTTAAAAATATTCTACCGTCGCAGGTATAAAGTTGCAGCTTGAATAGGCTTGACAGATGTAGAGCCATGCCAGATGAAACGTTGAATATTAGATTAGTGGTATTATGTTTTATCTGGAGAGTATCAGAAACCTGTTACTGGTGATTACTTACCTCTGCGAGAACTAGATGGCCAATTGTCACTACCTAATGTCGTAAAAAATCATCATATTGTAACGCATATAAAAATCTTTAATTTAATTAAGTATCTTTTAAAGAAAATATAAGTTGTTAAAATTCTTTACGGAGTTGTGGTTTAACACGAAATTTCTGTTAATAACAATAACAAAGAGCCATTTTCTTGGATTTTAGACGCCCATTTACTTTATGAGCCTATTATGGGGTTCTGATATTGCGTTTGTTTTCTAATTTTAATTGTAGAAATTACTTACTTTACAAGTATAATTCGTTGGTGCTTATTTCTTGCTTCTGTAAAGTTTAACGTTTATTACTCTCGTCAGTGTTTGTCAATGTTTGCCCTTATTTTACGCCTAATTTTTTTGCCACTACTAAGCTAACATTTAACTCTTTACTTATATAATATTGTTGGCGTTAACAAATAAATTGTCATAAATCTTACGAGAAGAAGCAGAAAACACTATCAGAACAAGGAAAAACTACCAATATCACTGATTCAATGCAAAAGATACCGTCGTTAACAAGCACAATGTGGTGTAATACGGACAAAGCTTATTGATTTCCATGACATTTTTTCAAACACTATTTCGAACAGAAATTACAAGTGATATGAGAGATACACTGAATATCTAATCATGAGACTAAGTAACTAATTTTCAACATTATTTTGTTCGAATCATCAAAATATTTATATGGACATACCACATACAAATACTTAGAAATCGCACAGGCATTAATGATATGCGTATTGAAGTGTAATTACCTACTGATTATGGATATAGTATATAGAATATATATTTACATTTAGCACTACCTACACAAAAATGTCCGACTGCTGAGCACAAACTTCTTTTTTTCTTCTTTCTTTGACTGTGGAAAATAGTCTCACTATAATTTACTTGTATTATTTAAAAGTATTAACGCTTACTCATATATGCGTACCATTACACTTTTATAATATTATATGACAATGTATTGCAGATATAAATACTGCAAGATGAGAAAGTCTCATTAGTCTTATTGAAGAGTGCCGAATATTCCGCTTCGCGTACATAAAGTTAGATCTCACGTTCACAGACTCACGTTTGCCTTCTGCTTAAAGTTAGGATCTACAGAGTAACTTGTTTGTATTTTGAGTTTCAAGGTAGTTATGCGTACATTAAATCTGTCTAGGTAAATTTATTGACAAAAGTAGCTTCAATCTCAATTCCCTTTGTTATCTTGTATACGCCATCAGTGATCCAATCTGTCATAGGATGACAAAAACTGAAATTCTTTACAAATGTTGGACAAAAAGCAATATCTAAATTCATTATCATAAAATTATTAAAGCTATAAACATTGATGCACCAGGTTTTATAAAATAACAAAGTATAAAATTGCATATATACGTTGTCCACATCACACAGCTAAAAAATATATTTGTACTATAGGTCCTTTTTGATTATTTGATATACAAACAGCTAAATCTATGCTCATAAAATTAAATTGAAGATACGCATGCGTTGACACCCTTGAGAACTGTGATGGAATACCTCGGTACCCATTGATGGGTTTAGGGTTCCCTACACTCACTATACAACACTCTGCAGCATTATTCTGCTACTTTATGCTAGTATTCCGGCCTGTCGCTCTAAAGTAGCCGCAAATGTAAGAGTGATTTATTTTGGTAAGTATCAAAAACATACAAAAGTATATGGGCGCAAGATTTAGAAAGAAGAGATTCCGAACTCACTACTACCAAATAACTTGATGTTACGAAAAATAAAAATAGAATTAAAATGAAGATACATATATTATTTATTATAATATATATTCCATTACTAGTATTTTGTCATTTGTCTTAAATGTTTGCTTCTTTGTCATGCTAAATATATTTTATAAACCGTCCATTATATTCGCGGTGAAGGAGACGAAGGAGTAAGTATCAAAAAATAGTAACGACAACCAAATATGGTCAGTTTTAAGTCATTCATCTATCTCGACCCCTTTAGCACAAAACTAAATCGGCTTTGTGTTACAAACTAACTAACATTAAAAACATGTCGTCTCTAGATTTTATATTAATTAAGAAACTTTTTAGATTATATTTCATAGATAATGAACTTAAACCTAGTCAAAATAAATAACAATATGAACAAGACTTTATTGTTCAACGAGGCGTATTTAAAACTTTTTCCATTACTTAGGATTAGGTTTGAGTGAGTACTTTAATTTTGAAAGAACTCTCGTAAACTTATAGCTTATTAAAGCAATAATTTTATATACAAACTGCAGGTGAACAAGATGTGACGGGGGACGAACTAGGCATTACTAGAACCCCACTTTATTTTAAGTAGCTATATATTATTTGATTATAAAGAGCATCGGTTTTCTTAAAACTTATACACTGTTTCAGACAACCTCGTCACAACCAAATGAATGGAAACACAAAATGGCGAAATGTAACGCTTAGTCCGAACGGGAGATATACACACTAAGAAGGTACCAATCTAATTCCATAGTGGAATGGGTTAATTATTAAATCACAATTCCTATGCACTCTTCAAAAGTTGTGTAAGTTACCACATATGCTATTTGTCCTATTCCTCTATTAGTCCTCGGCTCTATAGAACGAAATATCCATAACAAGCCTAAATGTACCATACACGTACAATCGCAAATAACATCACCGCCCAAAGAGAAAATATCATAGCGAACCTAAGTTTAAAGGATTATTTATCCAGGGACTTAGTGCTATAACACCGTAACCGTTTAGGCTATACTATTTATTTATTTTTTATTTATTTATAAACTTTTGTACAACTAACATATGCACAAAGGCGGACTTAATGCCTAAGGCATTATCTACCAGTCAACCTTGGGGGGGTTCAGAGAAATCAAGGTAGGGACAGAAGAATAATAATAAAGAAAAAAGAGACATACAGTACATCTAAATGCTTATACAATTATATATACATATCATTATATATTATCTTAGGAATTTATAATACTAAGTAAAATAATAGATATTTATATACAGTTACATTAACTATAAAACAAAAAAATATACATATTATAAATACAAACATATCTAAAAGTGAATATATATATAAATATATACATAATTATTATCGATGTAGTGAATCTGCTGACACTACTTCCAACAAATGCTTTCGAATTTTTCGTTTAAACTCTAAGCGACTTTTAGCCATTCTGATTTGGGAAGGTAGCGCATTCCACAGGAGAATAGATTGAACAAAGAATGATGAGTGAATGATATCAGTACGATGAGAAGGACATAGGAGAAGACGATTATGCGTCGAACGAAGATTTTTATTGTTGACGGAACTAAGATATTGAAAATGAGAAGACAAATAAGCAGGAGTAGAAGAAGAATCCATAAGAGAAAAAAGTGTGGTTAGAGCTCTTAGCGATCGACGCTGACGGATAGGTAACCACTGAAGTTGTGATCGATATAGCGATACGTGGTCGTATTTACGGAGATTGAATACAAATCGAATGCAGTTATTCAGAAGTCGTTCAAGCTTATTGAGGTGATCTGCATTCAGGTCAAAGTAGCAAACGTCACCAAAGTCGATTATAGGGAAAATTAAGGACTGCACGAGCGTTAATTTAGTTTTAGCAGGAAAAAAAAATTTATATCGGTAAAGGGACCTTAGAACATTAGTGACTTTCTGACAAACACTAGCTAATTGGTGATTCCAACTTAGTGTTGTGTCAATAATCAAGCCTAGATTCTTAACATGCTACATTCGTACCATTAAGTATAGGAGCTGTTAAAAATTATCGGTGGAAGTTTGCATAAGTCCAACGTACTTATAATGCGGGAGTTCCCTATGATAATGGCCTGACACTTCAAAGGGTTAACTGTTAATCCAAACTTGTCTGCCCAATTTCTGATGGCATCTAAATCTTTGTTTATAATATAAATAATTTCTGGTAGTCTATCTTTGGTTGCCTGAATGTATAATTGTAGATCATCGGCGTAAAGATGGTACGAACATCGAAGATCATGAGTGATGAAATTTATAAAGACAGAAAATAAAATAGGAGAGAATACCGCCTTGAGGGACGCCACACGCAAGATCAAGCCAACATGAAAAAGATTCATCGAACCGAACTGACTGCTGGCGCCCTCGAAGATACGAAGAGAACCATCCCAGTGCTTCATCAGAGACCATTAAGTGAGACAGTATGGCTAACAGGATGTCGTGACTGACAACATTGAAGGCGTTTGAGAAATCAATTAAAACCAAAACTGTGACTTTGGTATTTTCCATGCCAGCTCGAATATCGCCAGTCACTTTAAGGAGAGCAGTAGTGGTGCTGTGGCCAGGTCTAAATCCAGATTGAAGGGGACTGATCAAATTGTTACAAAGTATAAAATGGGAGAACTGCTTTAGAACACAGGACTCAAGCACTTTTGAAAGAAAGGGAAGGATTGAGATAGGTCGAAAATGGGTAGATAATGAGGGGTTTGGGGACTTAGGAAGTGGACGGACAAAAGCTTTACGCCATAAAGTAGGAAAAGATCCAGTAGCTATAGAGAAATTGATAATATGGGTAATAGCAGGAAGAAGGTAATCAAGGATGGGGAGGATCATGCGTCGTCCTATATTATCGCATCCGATAGCATTGGACTTAAGTGCAAAATTGTTTTTGGTCTCATCAGAAGAGACTGGAGAGAAATGAAGCAAGTTAATATTAGGGTGCGGCAAACCATTTAAATATGAAATAGTATCCAAAATCGTTAGATGATCCATTGAAGGAGACGTAATGAAATATTGATTTAAATCATCTAAGGAGATTGAGTTAGGAAGGTTTGTTAAACGCGACTTACCAATACCAAGAGTCCTGAGGAACTTCCAGATATCAGCAGGAGATGACAAAGAAATATTATCAAGAATGTGACGGCGTTTAGCGTTCCGTACCATCTGATTACACCGATTCCTAGCTAATTTATAAATAACCCAATTGTCCTCACAACGATTCCTTTTAAATTTCCGAAACGCATGGTCCCTGCGCCTCATAGCGATCCGTATTCCTTTGGTCAGCCAGGGTGCGGGAGGGCGTCTCAGCTTGACTTCCTTGATGGGGGCATGAATGTCGTATAGCTTTGTGACTATTTCATTAAATAAATCAACTTTCTCGTCAATAGTGTCCGCCTCCACCAAAGACCCCAACTAACACTCTCCGCCTCAAGACGAAGTTTCTCAATGTTTAATCTTTTAAAGGAACGTACGCGCAGGACCTTAGGTTTAGGTTTGGGAGGTTTAAGGGTATAAGACAGGAAAATTAGGTCGTGACAGGAAAAACTCGGGGCAGGATACTGACCATGTGAAACCATGGAAGGATTGGAAGACAGAATTATGTCAAGCCAAGTGTCTTCACTGGAAAGGTTATGGTGTGTAGCCTGTAGAGGTAAAATGTGAAAACAGCTTGACTTTACAATACTTAGGAATTTGCAGGACCGAGGAGAATTAGGTACAAGGAGGTTGGTGTTGAAATCACCCATGATTACGTGATGTACATACTCTGAACCCAAAGATTCCAGAACCGATTCGAAATCAGTGAAGTAATCAACATTTGGGGGACAGTAAATTACAGCTAGAATTATCAAGGCACCTTTAATGGAAATCTCAAGAATAAGATATTCAGCACAAGCTAAATTGTGGGACGAGGAGGCCAGTACTTTATAGGGAAAATCACTTCTCAAGTATATCGCAACGCCTCCCCCTCCCCTTCCTATACGGTCGTTGCGCACCAAGATAAATCCAGGAAGGGAATACATGGAAGACGAAAGATGAGGTTTGAGCCAGCTCTCAGAAATCAGAATGGCGTGAACATTACAATTAGAAAACGTGTCATAAAATCATCAAAATGACTTGGTATGCTTTGAGCATTTATGTGGCAAATGTTCATTTGGTTGCAAGGATTTGCATTAAACTTACTAGTTAAGAAGTCACCAAGCGAGTCGCTCATTGAGGAAAAACTATCGTCATTATCAGAGGCAGCAGATTCATTGGCAGAAAAGAAGTTATCATTATCAGATTCAATAGACATATATAATATAAATATGTGCAAAGATAAATATAAATATATGTTTATAAATATATATTTAATAAAATAATATTAGATAAAGACAGCAATACTAGTGCAATAATAAAATACCAAAATAAGACTGAACCACCCGCCAGCAAACAAACAATAATTAAAATCAGAATGAAAACTACACTTACACCAATATCAAAAATAAAGTTTAAGCACAGGGGCAAAATAACGAAAAAGGCAAAATATTTAAACTGTTAAAAAACTAAGGCAGAATACTTAAAACTAATAAAGTAGTAGGTAAAATTATCATGACAGCAAAAGTTATAAACTATTTTAAAAAGTCATTAACTAAAAAAATCAGATTTCAATGTACCATAACTAAGAACATAATAGGCAAAATACCTATCCAAAAACAAAACATTATAAACAATTTTAGACAGTAAAGATAAAACAAAGATAAATGTTGTATGAATAAGATACAAACATTAATAGTAATATTGTATAACTACGAAATAAACAAACCATTGTCGATTATTTTAAAACTAATAAAACGTAAAATTATTATGACAACCGAAAGTTCAAGCATTTATGAATATAACATAACTAATGCAATAACAGGAAAAATTATTTTGCAAAAAAGAAAATGAAAACATTATACAGTAAAAGTAAGACAAAGACATATAGTACAGAATTAATATACACAATAATGTATAACTAAGTAATAAAAATCTGCTGACCACTTTGCTAGAATATTTAAAGCTATTAAAATAACAGTTAAAATTGCATTGAGAATATTTTTAAATTAAAAGAAAATAGATATAAATATTGCATGTGAAATATAATGTAGGTTTAAAATTATTTTGCAATATAAAACAATAAAGAACCTTATAAAATGTAAAAACAAAGATATATAATGATGCACAATATTGAATAACTAAGAAGTTATGAAACTGCTTAGAAACCACTTAAACGTAATAAAACAGTAGTAAAATTATTTTGTACTCAAAAAATAATAATAATTTAACACCAAACTGTAAAAATAAAAAATGTGAAATATAGCTAAGATACACAACATTGTTTAACTATGAAGTCAATAAGCGAAATTATTGTGACATTAAAATATGTATAAAAACAAACTTTAAGTTTGACTAGCACTAGTTGCCTTCCCTGACGTCTTAGGGAACTTTGTAACTAGCCCAGCAAGCTCCTCCTCCGTCGTGATCCTTTGGTAGGTGCCATCAGATGTACGGATGACTATCACGCCGTCCCGCGTCCAAACAGACCGCATACCGAAATGAAGGCGAGATTTCCCAAAAACAGTTTGCCTTGCTCGTGTCAGAAATTCCTTAAGCGATACTGATGAACCCTTCAGCTTGGTCTTACACTTCCAAACAACTGATTTAATGTCAATACTGATAAACCGCACTAGGATGGGTCGCTGCCGTTGTTTGCTGGGTGAGCCAAGTCTGTGACATATTTTAATACATTGTTGGGTGATATCAGTAAGCCCCAACTTGTTATGGAAGACCTTTAAAATTATTTGGGTGCAGTCCTCGCCCTCCTGCTCAGGCAAGCCAGACACAACAAGGGCCTTTCTGCGATTCCTTGTTTCAAGGTCATCGACTTGTTTGGCACACTCCCTGATTTGCTGTCGAAGAAGACTGAGGATGCCGAAAATTATCTCTCTAAAGGTCCGAAGCTCTTCACCAATTTTTGCCACGGTATCCTTTGATGATCCAGCATTAGTTATTTGAGCTTGAAGGTCATCGAATCTCTTAGAGATACTTTCCTCAAGCTTGTGCTGAATCGAGATTACCTCCGATAAATTAGGCATTGTAGTGCACGAGATAAATATTGTCAACAGATGTAGTGCAGTGCAATGATAAACTGGCAGGTGGTGCAAATATACACAAACTTAATTACATTCAATGAATTGTTACTGTAATTTAACACTAATTACACTTTACACACTGAATTTAAACATAAAATTTGCCAAAAAAACTAATTTATTTTAATATAAATACAATGAGCTGTTTAAAAAGACGTCAACATTTTTTGCCACCTACCGTACTATATATTAGGTGAAACTTCAGAACCCACACCCTAAAACTTAAAAAGTTACAGAGGATTAAGTGGAGTGCCTAAACGGAAACCACTGAAGTTTAGAAACTAAACAAAGAAAACTTTTTATTTGCTAAAATTGCTAAAAAAAAATAGTTAAAAGCTCAAAAGGTGCATACCAGGCACCAGGCACACCTGCAGGACCTGTCAACCCACCGAGCCAACGAATTGTTCCCCGCAGGAAAAGAGGTATTGGAAAAAGCTGGAAATATGAAACGAGAGAGAAAATCTGAGACTCACGAAAGCCTACGAATACATAAAATACACCCAGACCCTAAAACCAACAATTTGTGAGGCATAAGTTTTGTTCCTTGGCTGTGAACCCAGGACGCACGACTTGCCATTTTTCAAAGTCACCTTTTTTTGTATGTGTAACTTATATAGAGAAAAATAATTGCCTACACCTTCCTTAAAGGTCAACAACGCATTTGTTCATGGGCGGCGGTGATCACTTACCATCGGGTGGACTGCTTGCTCGTTTGCCACATATTCAGTAAAAAAAAGTTTTCTATGCAAGTTAAATTATTAGCAGTTACTTTTACAATTCTTAAATTACAACTTCATTCTGTCAGTTTTATATCATTTCACAGTTTTTCTTTAAGTTTGGTGATTATTCCTGAAATAAAATAAATCACGCATGTACAGCGGATAACATTTTATTAATTTATAACAGACAAGCTGATATAACCGTGATGTACGTACTTGTTACTTCGACTCCCTTCTTATTCCACTCACATTTCATCTTAATCGCTATGTCGAAATCATAAAAGTTTAGGTTTGACGTTAGATGCCACGTGGACCTTTCATGCCATGTTATTAATATTTGCAAATGCTCTGAATGATGCAAGAGTATGTCATGAGACAATCAGAATACTTCACCGACTTGAGTGGTAACCCCACCACACTTTACAACGATTATGTACAAGGCGAAGTATAGTGTTATGGTACAAAAGTACATTGAAAATTTGCATGATCCTATATTAAAAATGGATGAGCATTATCCGTAACTGTTCTCCCTCAAACTCTGTTTTGGAAATTGGAATTAAGGCGAAAGAAGGTGCTATTAACTAATCTTATGGTCACACAATGGAAGGTAATAAAACTGATTTAACTCAAAAAATCTGTCATCCAGTCTATTTCATCTAAAGTATTAAAAAAAACATATGAACAACAATTAAATTTAAGAACTATATATAAAATACTATTGTAATGATTGTGCTGTTCAATCTCAATAACAATGAAAATTTTCTCCATTAAATAAATTGGCAACCTAACAAGTTCTTGTTACTACGAGTGAAATAAAGTAACGATGCGATTGTGCTCGTTATCTGGTACATTTTATCGAAGATTTCCTTTATGAAATATTGCTTAATATCTGATTCCAAACAATTCATTTACGGATAAAATGCTATTAGTTCTGTTAGATACTTTTCGGAACTCGTACACGTCTTGAATAATTTAATCCATCGTGGTCATGTATGGCTGCGTATGACTATGATATTTTCAAATTAAGGAATATGCGTTATATTCTTTACTGGTGCGACAAGAAAAACTGTTCTGTACAGTAGTAATTACCATTATAATTAACAACTAATGATTACCGTGCAATATATAATATAAAATTATATAAATAAATAAACTTATAAACGATAGTAAACTTGTTTGTTATGTCGTCACAGTTATAACATATGAATGAAATAATAAATAAAAATTATTCAGAAGTATATTTACTAAATAATTATATAATAATACAGATATTTTTTTATATTGAAATAAAATATATCTACATACCAAAATCAAACTGTCTTTAACATCTCATTAGTTAGGTCAGCCTTTTATGTCAAAAGTAATGAATAAATGTGTGATTATAAATAATATGTATTATATTGTTAAGTTACGAGTATGTCACATATCGACATACAAAAAGAATTTTAAAAATTATATTTTTTAAAGATAGAAAAATCGGAACATCAAAGTTCTTAGGGCAACAACTCTTCTTCTACTTCTATAAGTAAATGTTATTTTATTTGATAATAATAGATCAACTTGTTTTCTTATGACTTCTCCATGAACATTCGACTGTTTTACATGTGTCTTTTGTAATTTATAAGAAGTTTTCATTTCATACTCTGAAGAGTATCACTGTATAATAAATACATAAATAGTTGCAATAGTTTTATATTTATGTACTAGTTTTATTAATTTTAATGATGTTATAAATAGTTGAAAAATTATCTTGATTTATTTTAATGTAATTAATTTATTTAAGATTACATTAAGAATTGTTTTCTAAATTCTCTAATATGCGAATGCAACAATTTTTAATAAAAATAGAAAATGATTATTTTGATTAGATCTAATTAATAAATTGATTTTGAATATACAAACATGCAAGCTATGGTAACTCTGCCTCCCTTTTTTCTGCATTGCTGAAATATAAATACATTTCCAATACATTATAAACATAACTTTCACAAATTAAAATTCCGAATGAACCTTTTTTATTTGAAAATTTTAATAATTTAAAACAAGTAAAATAAAATATAAGGTAAAATATAATTCTATACGAAAAAAAAACATTCACTTAAAACTCATATTATAGATTTAATCACACCTTTCTGTACAAAGGAACGATAATATACGAGCCATCGGCTTAAAAAGATCGAAAGTTTTTCGATTTCTGCAACATTGGCAGGAATTTTTGCACTTTGTTCGGATGAAGAAGTTTCAAAAGTAATAAATGTTTTGTGTTTCCAATTCAGACACGCGTACAACTAAAATATATTATAAAAACATTTATTTTAGGTACCTACAAAATAATATTAGAAAACATATTGCCCTTAATTTTTCAAAATATGATTACTTAAATCTATAAGTTTCCAAAGTTAAAATATTCATATCTTTTTATATCCCTTTGCTAGGGTAAATGTTTAGTGTCAGATTTAATTTCCATTTAAGTCAGTATCGCCCAGTATTTTATTTTCTCTAGCATCCCTTTAATCAAAATATTATTAAAAGCATGTAAGTACAATAATATAATATATATGTGTACCTAATTTGCGCTTACGGTTACAAAACTGTAAATGTTTGAGTATATTCTATATAGATATTGTAACTGTGTTTATTATTTTTATTTGGTTTTTAGCTACAACATATTTTTTATTACAATCGTTAGTCATTTTATAGTTACATTCCCTGATATATTTATAACTTATCACCATATTACATATTTATAATTTCAGAATACTGTTATTTCCTCTTTGACCTTCTTCACTTTAGCATCAATATATATGTTTACATATAATTCAAGGTGCAACACAAATAACAATAGAAGCATTTTTTTTATTACATTAAGCGTAACAAACAAGCTCACAGTTCACCTGATGGTAAGTGACTCCTGCGGCCCATGTCATCTACATTCATACTTGACAAGGAATAATGTAGATGCGTTGTTAAACTGAAGACAAAGATGGAATGCTTCGTCACCAGACGAAACACAGCAGCACTATACCGCTATTTTACGCTGGTATTATGTGAAGGACTCCTACCCTGTCCAGCTAGAAACAAACTGCAGCGTAGCTCATAGCATCAAACATTACACTCATTTCTTTTGAACAGTGTAATAAAATGTGAAATTTATTTTATCCATTTTATTCATAATTCAAGTACATCTCTAGCAATTTTAGTCCATATTTTAAATATGTAAAATAAGTTTATAATATATTAAACTAGCACCAACCTTTATAGGCATGTAACATAAATCAGATGGCACCGATCTTAATCAAATTCAACCTACAGTGTAAGCCACTTTAGCATTTCTTAGAAGGAAAATGTGTATGATCAGACTTATCTGTAATGCTTTTGGGAACGAAGTAAACTTTTAATGTTCTTAATCGTAAAACGTATACTCGTTGTTTAATAACGTAAACTCGCAGCATTTATTAAAATATTTATAATTTGATTCTAGATGGTTGGAATGTTAGACACTTTTTAGCAGTGAATCAAATTTATAAAAAAATTTGGTCATTTTTTACTGTGACTTTTGTTCTTTGTAGAAATTCTCTGACAGTATTATTTTTCCTTTTTGTTTTCATATACATTTTTTTTTTAAATTCAAGGTATTAAACCTATCTGAAAACGAATGATACATTTCTAAAAAAATAAATTACTAAATATAAAGATACATGTACATACATGACATTATCTACAATATATCACGGCAATATTTCGAGCTAGCTCAAACATGTGCCAAATTACAAATTCTGGAAACCATCATCATGTGACCAACCATCGCTTTGCACGTTTGGAATTCTGAAAATCATATGGATTTTCAGAATCTTCTCTCATAGAAACATGTTTCCAGCACGAATTCTCTATTAACATATGATATTATCTTATTATTGAGCCATTTGAATTACCAAGATGGCTTAAGAGAGTGGTTTTTATCTACAGTTAGATGGAGCCAAGGCACATTATGCGACGTCAGTATTCCAGTTTATCGCCGTGAACTATCCAAGGTGGTTTGGCAGAGGCATTAACATGACCGCCAATGTCTCCGCCCCTTGATCACTATTTTTGAGTCTACATAAAACAAAAAGTTATTGCCCTGCCGATAATTACAAGAGAATCAATGCCACAGAAATATAAGAAAAACCTTTTAAATAACAAAGGCTGTTGTTTAGAGTTTTAGAATGTATAACCGCTAACGACGGTAATTTTTAAGATGTATCATTTTTACTTATTTTGTTTTTAAAGATTTATATTGAAACTTGTTTTTTATTCCTACATTGAAGTTATCCTATCGAATCAAAAGTGGAATTAAATTTGTATAATAAGCGACGTAAATGTTCCAAAGACTACTTTAATTAGCTTTCAAAATCTTGCTCTCTCTTTGCATTTCATGAGTTTTTATTTTGGCGCATGTTTGAGATAAGTCGAACCATTACTGAGAAATGTTGTAGGTAAAATCACGTTGTTTGATAATATTTTAAAGAATAATCGTATTCATTGGGCATTTATTAGGCTATTTAGGGCAATATTATATTTAAATATTATTATATTAAATTTCGAATTAATTTAACTTTTAACAAATCTCATTTGATTTCGGACAGGCCATAAGTCAAATAAATTAGTGCTTCGTCTAAAATATTATTATTGCACTGCATAACATTTCAAATAGTTTCTTCTTCCACATTTTTCCAAACATACAACAAGGTATCAAAACACACAGAGACATTATTACGTATACCATATTTTCCATGGCAGCTTAAAATTTACAATGTAATTTGGCTGGAGTTCGAACAGACATTAAATATAAATTTTCATTTAACATTCATATTATAAGTAAAAGATTGTTGCAAATATCTAGAACAAAGTATTTTATAAATTTATCAGTGTCTTAAATAAAATCTTCATAAGTCATTCGGAAATTTTCAAAATGGGATGGTGGTAAAAATATGTTTAACAGTAATAAAAATTTACCTTGTAATACAACAATATTATCATAAAATGAACCGAGTTGGATTATCTCTAATAATAAGCGTAGTCCTAGTATGCCCCTATTCGTCCTTGTAGGCCTCTACTCTAGAAAGCTATGGAAACTCACAGCTATAAAAATAGATAAACGCCAAAAAGTAATAGCGAAAAGTGGTAGAGTCACGTTGCAGCTAGTTTCTGTATAAAACATTGATAAATAGACAAACAAAAAAAATACAGTATAACTCTGCTGTGTTTCGTGTATCTAGTGTAGAGACCCAGGGGCCTATTACAGGAAACGATTCATTCCATCTCAGTCCTCGGGGTTTTTTTGTTATACGAGTAGAACAGGTGACAAACGAGAAAGCAGCTCAGACCAACTGTCAGCAGATGGTAAATGATTACACAACCGGATATATACATGATCATCAGCGATTCGGGTCGCTCTTCGTTGAATGGGATCAAATGAATGTAGCTGGTACTGGCGTGCCCCGGCTCAGAGATGAGAACAGTGTTCCATCTGAAGCCGAACCTGCACTTTGCAATGTTGCACATAGTAGACCGACATGAAATACTGCCTCACTCTATTAAGTACGCCCAGTTTCTTAGAGGCCAATTTGGCCTTAACCTCCAAGTGACCGCGGAACTGAACGTCGCTCGATATGTCAAGGCTAAGGATTCCGATACTACCTGAAGGAACTAGAGGAGTGTTTTCAAAGTTAGGTGAAGGCGGAACATCAGGGACTTTTACTTGGATTCAACTTAACCCACTCTTGCCCTCCCAAGATTGGGGGTAAAAATTAAATAAACTGAATTCGGCTACCCGGTTAAAGGCTTTTCATCTCGGTCCTCGGAGATGAAGCATGTACATCTTGAATCTTGAAAAATAAATTAAAATACGCTCGCTAGTCGGGTGGATTAACAAAGCGTATGGTATGGTAATACGAGTGACAAACGAGTTTACCTGATGTTAAGAGATTCCTATGGCACATGTCACCTATATTTATTCTTAATAGGGAATCATAATGTAGATTCGTTGTACCCTTAATAACTAAATTGATGTGCCCCGTAAACAATAGTCACCCTGGTTTCTTCACCAGAAGAAACACAGTAGTGGTCGTTTCCAACCTTTATTGACCTTTTATCATTCCCCCTTCCTGAACGCACTTACTTAATCTCAACCCCACAATTGTGGTGATGCATCCTATAGGATATACCTGTAGTCTTGTGGTGTCGGGTAGCATATCCCCAGGACATTCAACCTTTCCTTGATAGGGACATTGCAATCACACAGTATCTCTTTCATTGTTTCAACGTCGTCTTTGCATAGTTTCTTCATAATTAATTATCTATGTCACCAATTTTTTAAAACATGTAACTCGTGCCATAGTTTCATCTGAACTATGCTACAAAATATTTAATGCCTCCTCAACTGAATTTTTTTAATTCTGTCTTTTTATTGACCTTCATAAATTCTATTGAATGATCTATTGATGATTCTATTGAATATCACGCGGCTGTGCTTCGTGGTACATTACACCCTTCACCCCGTTATACCCTTATACCGCCCCCGCCGACGGCGAGGTCGTCAAAAACAAGGTTATTCGCGATACCGCCATGTCACAGGCTTGTTCACTCCAGTCCATACAGATAGAAGCGTCGCTGGAGTTTCTTGCGCCACTTCTTCTCCATCGTCCGGAAGTGGTGGTACAGATAGCCAATAATATCAATAGAGATGTTAATGTAGATAATTCTTAGTCAGAAGCAACTGACGGCCCTCTCGGGCACCCTCGAATTAAACGCTCTCGCGGAACAGGAAAACGGTCTGGCCGAGGCTCCCTCTCAGAAGCCCTTGTGCTGATTACCCACTAATTGTGGTCTGGACTGAGCACCATAAGCGTTCGGTCGCCTCACAACAGCGGCAATCAATCGAAGTAAAAAAAGTGTGCTTTTTGTGACGAGTGTAGGCATCCGGAGAATCAGGAGGAATTCTATCTAAGTGTTATGTGCATCTAAAAATTCGTTATTTATGGATAAAGATACCTATCCCCAGTCATCACTTACCATCAGATGAATGATGTGCTAGTTTATCGGTTTATCTTGGTATACAAACTATACACAATTTTAAGTGCCCTAACATAAATTAAATGAAGCTTCCTTTTCTTCAATAAATTTAAATGAAGGGCACATAGACACTAAGTTAAGAAATCAGATTAATTAAGGGTTTTGGAACATCTTAAAGTATAATGAGAATGAAAACTTGGAATAGGCTTAGCTAAGGACGGCTTACAGAATCTAATTTAGGAACTTTATTTAATACATTCCAACCACAACAGGGGTTTAATTAAAACATCGTAAGATTTTTTTCTTAGCTAAGTAATTACCATTTAGGCAAAACATAAATCAGGCGATATTAGTTTTTGTGTTTTCCAACATTGAATCTCATCTCCTAATGTAGATGGTTTGTACAACCAGTTCTAGTACAACAGTCCCATTGCTCCAGTAGCTTGCAAGGTTTCAGGTTGCTAGATAACTGTCTCTGATTCTGACAGCCGCTTAATTATCACAGCCCTTTTTTTAAATACAATTTATCACGGTAGCCATCATAGCGCTATAACCTATGGACATCGAGAGTACCTAGGTTCCTAGTGCAATTATAAATTTTATATTGTACATCATTGATAATTATAAGGAAGCAGCTGTAGCGTATTTACAAATTTTGCCCTTGATAATACTAGAAAACTCGAACATCAACACAATATGTACATTGCAGATTTTCGCTTCGTGCGGCTTATCATTTTATCCTTCATTGATGCATAGAAAATATGAATTTACGAACGATTCAGAGGTATAATATCAGGAAAAATCTCCCTTAGATATCAAAAATATTTTTGACATAACCGTGAACTATTCAACACTTGAAACATCGATTAAAATTAAAGTACACTTTACAGTAATAAATAACAGCAAACAACTAAAGTGATTAGATCAGATTGAATAGAGCTAATCATAATAACCCTGACAAAACATTGAGCAAGAAGGACTCAATGGCCTATAGTTAATGAAAGGGGTAAGTATAAAGCCTTTGCTGCACACAAGATTACGTGCGGTATACCGCAAATGAGCTCAGGATAAAAGTAGGCGTTTTCATTTACCCAAAGGGATTACACAAGCTGGATGTGTAGGACAATTTTTTAAGGATTTCATTATTTTTAACTATAATAGAGTTTGTTTAATGTACTTTCCACTTTGGACGTGATTTGTTAGTACTTTAATAGACCTAGAAACAATAATCTGATCTGAGTAAATCATATGCTTATTTGTGTTTAAAATAATGGTCTTCACTAGATGGAGTGACGACTGTTGCCAAATTTGAGCGAAATTGATAGATACATGTGACTCAGGATATTGATAGAAATTTGTAAAAGTCTATTACTGTGGTAAAGACCTATTGTTTTTAGTGGGCTAATGGTGTGATGATACTTTGATGCAGATTGTGATGAAAACTATCTATAGTCGACGCATTTTATGCTGACTCATCGGGCATTAAATGTCACTGACAGTAGGAATGTGCACGCAATGCAACCTGTTATCGATACTTAGCTACCTGCGCACGCGGGTGCGTCATCCCTAGAAAAGATAAAAACGCCCTTTTCAGGGCCACATTACGATCTATGCAGTTTCTCTATGATTACGTCGAAACAAATATTTTATCTTACAAATCAAAAACTTTTATTTCCAGATAGCGAAATTATTTCTATTAATACTTAACATAATTTGGCATATCGATCGTATCTATCCCGTTATCGATTTGCACCTCTACAATTCTTACGCACATCACTAAACCTCTCCATAAGACATGTAAGTGCGAGCGAGACAGATAAATATGATTTATGACCGGAAGCCTCAGCTTATAATGAGTCGACTATAGTGTCGAAAAAGAAGACGAGAAGAAAGTACGAAAATATTCACGTACACTGAGAGATACTCATGAATGATAGCCTCTATTTATTGCATACACTCTATTTATTTCTTACATTATGTAACGCATAAGATATGAGATCAAAAGAAGGTTCGGATACAAAGTCAACGACCCGGATATGCACACCAATACCTGAAAGCTAAAACATAAAATTTGGAATCTTTGCTAATAATCTTACCAAAACCCTGCAATGTAGATGCAGGTTACTTATGGAAAGGAACACTAAGACATATGAGCGTCAACATGATAAATATCAATTTATAAAAATATATATAATATATCGTGTATAATTGCACATGCAAAATTGTAAAGAAACTTTTTCCTTTATTAATTTGCCAGCTGTTACCCGCAGTTTCGCATGCGTAGATATATGTATGTTAAAATATGGCTCGTAGTTTGAATAGTTAAAATAGCTAAAAGCCGCGTAACGAAACAATAGTGCGATTCAGAAACAGTGCACAACGCAAGCTTAGATCTAAACTTATTTATAATATTATTTCTAAATTTTGTATCAGAAGCTTTCATATTGAATTTCATGCTTCTTCGTTCAAAAATGACGAACTTATACAAACCCCTAACCCAAAATTTTGAAAAACGCTCTTATACTTACACATTTAATTCTAATCAACTGGCAAAATATCAAGTTTGTATCCCTAGCGATTTAGGCTCTGCGTTAATGAATCAGTCAATCAGTCAAGACAAGCAATTACATATGTATTTATTTAGATAAATAGTTATAATGTTGTACTAACAGCGTAATAAAACGTTTAAAATTAGAAATCGAATTTAGCTTCTGAAATCTGGATGAATGAAAACAGGAAATGAAATGAATAAAAACAGCGAAAATGTAACTTAAGAACAGTTTTAAATATAATTAAAGTATTTTTTTAGACTTCACTAAAAAACATGGTGTCCATGACGTCATTAATTTATCAAATGAAAAAAAATATAAAGATACTTCAATATATAAAAAAAAAATATAAAAATTTATTCAATTTCATATTCATATTTAATGTGAATTTGAAATTGATTTCAAAAATAACATGTAGGATAGGGTAGTGGTTGATACACGGTAGGGCTATTTTTATTTTAGTTAAATAAAAAACCAGTCATTAATGTTTTTAACCTACATAATTATTTATAGCATATCCTTATACACGATATAATACAAGTAATGTACAACACGTGTTTCATAAAAAATATTAATCAAGTTTTACGATATATAAGATATACTATAAGATGTAAAATTGTAAGCAGATTATACGAGGGCTCAAAGAAGACTGCGTTGAAACTCAAGAATAGCAATATCCATTATGTCGACCGGGCTTTATGTATCGACCTCCGTAGAGCATTCGTTGCTTACATCGCACAACCCGCACCATTCTGTTTATTTTAAATAAGATTCATCTGTGTTATATTCGCTTTTCTTTCTGAAATAAAAACTTCTTTAAATAAAATTCTACATTCTACTGTTTTTACTACAATTTTAAACAAATTTATAAACAGTTGGGTCTTTAAAAAATTGTATGATTACAATAGTAAATAAATGGAAAAGTAATTTCATATCTATTTTACTATATTAAACATATACATACTTTCTTACAGCCCGGAAATAGCCCGCTATAACGTCATTCTTGACCTTACGACCGAGACCCACGATGGTTAGCATGGACAGGTTTTCATGCATCTGCAGCCTTCTCTGCTTAGTGGCTGAAGCGAGTGCATACCACGCTAGTACTGCATAGGTGAGCAGATATAGGTCTTATAATTACTGATTTTTTTCCTGGGAGCTTGGAAAGGGTTTTCCTCGCCGCTTTGGCCTACAAACCAAATGTTCTACTTGGGGGACCTTTATAATTTTTCGTGACGAAGTGTCACTGACACTGACATTAGTGTACAAAGCCAACACTCTGTCGTTTTCCCACTTTTGGACGCTACCTTCCAGAGTGGGGATATCAAAATCAAAAGAAGCTTTATTGAAGTATATTTATACAAAACACTTTTGGAGCGTAAAGCAAGCTAATAGGACCGGCTGCTAGAGAGAAGAAATTTCAAGAATCTCGACTAGCTGCACATTTTTGCAAGTTACAAAAAGACCAGGAGTTGTCTAGTATTGATCCCAGAGTCCAAAGCTAAAGTAAGTACTGTTGAATTAGTTCCTTTGACGGTCACAAAGAAGCTTCTGGCCCTTAGGAATGTCCGTACGAGCACCGGCGATGTTGTTATATTCTACAACAGCTTATAAAGCAGGCCCGAGTGCCGCATCCCCTATTCCTTATTTATTATCACTATTCTGTTCGACCTCGATTGTGTTCGGCCGTTTAGTAACTCTATTCACACGGGTTAGCTACGCTGTTGTAGAATACCCCCAAACCCAAACTATTCATCGCAAATTAATCAATCAGAATTCAAATAGTAATCGCTGAAATAGCTTCGCTACGTACATGGTAGCTTTATGGGGCGATAGCTTCTAAAAATCATCGGTCTTTACCCGGTTCGACAGTACTATGATTTTACCCTACTTCCATGTGTTACGTCCGCAAAATCCCGTTGTATAGACGGGATAGTGCAACGAAGTCCCTCTTTGATAGATGCAATCCATTGTAGCAGTGGCATCGGGTACGATAGGATAGAGAAATATTAAATATTTACGCATAATATAACTGTATATAGTATACAATAATTATAAATTTATATTAATTTAGTAATATAAATTACTAGAAGCTTTAATCCATAAATATGACTGAGGCTATTACAAAAATCAGGAAAAAAACAGAAACTTATTGGCACAAACCAATAGGATTTAAACCAACGGCCGTCAGATCATATATATGCACGCTTAGAGTTATTAAATAAGTTTATCTT
Source organism: Teinopalpus imperialis (assembly GCA_029286865.1). Lineage (NCBI taxonomy): Eukaryota > Metazoa > Arthropoda > Insecta > Lepidoptera > Papilionidae > Teinopalpus > Teinopalpus imperialis. The sequence goes on from JAGSMU010000005.1 coordinate 8,642,839, forward strand.
ATTTTTAAATTCTATATTATTTTTATATGTTCAGGAGTGGAGGTTTTTCTAAATAACAAGATTTCGATGAAAAACGAGGACATAGTACACCTAATGGAGAGAAGATTGCAACTAATAAACTTACATCCATTCTCTGACAATAAACTTCTGATCCGTAATGGTGCCCTTTCTCGCTTGTATTCTGTAAGCACATACTTTTTCCACTGTCAAGCCGACCGTGCTGCAACTAGAAACAAGATGCTAAAAATAGTACTCAAAATATATATTTTTTTAATAATATAACCCAAATTCTTCATTATTTATTCTCGAATGATTTTTTAAAAAATAAATATAGCACAAATTTATAAATTTTCAAAACATTGGACATAATTGTTAGGAAAAGAAAAATTACCCTAGGATACATAGAAATCTCGAGAGAGCATTGCGCTCGTCGTGTAAAGGTGATATCGTGGAAAATAACAAGGAGAATTGCCTTATTATATTTATTTTATTCATATGATTTTGTTTTATTGGCAATTGTTTAAAGTATTGGAAAACTTATGCATTTCAACCTTGTATTTTAAAGCTGCAGTTTTAGGTTAATATGAATATATCTATATATTCAAGTATATGCATTAAAAAGTGGTCCCTGTGGCCATAAGACCATTACATTTCATTACCGTTGACAAATCAAGCTTAAGGTTGATTGTTACTCCGAATAATTAGAAAGAAATGATTAAAGAGATGGTAAAATAGCAAGTATCTCACCTGAAGGTCAATGCTCACCACCGCCCATTAACTTCCAATAGACAGCAACAATAGACAGGTTGAAAGTGCATTGCCGATCATTAAGAAAGAAGTAGATTTATTGAAGGTTCCTCAAGGAAGGACTCAAGTATTTGACGAAGACCATTAACTGTAACTCCATATTTTATTACCCCGCTTAACGTTTGGGGCATTCTGCTACTTGAAGCTGGTAGTCTTGGCACAGTCAATCCGACCAATTTTTTTGAGATTCAAAGATATTTTTTTCATTATTAATGACAAATGTAGGCCTGAGATAATGACAAAAGGTGATCATGGTTATCATCCAAAATACAAATTCAATGAACAAATACAAATGTGGTAATATTACCATGCGTTTATTTTTTCTTAAGATCTTATATAACTTTTAAAGTTTTATATATATTGTAATTTAAACACTTTATGTAAAACTATTATATACTAATATAAGTAATACTACTGATATTGGTTCATTTTTCCATGTTTATTTCAACTGAGTTAATATGGATAAATCTTATACATATTTAGATAGTGTTGGCTCTGTCACTATATTACAATATTTGTTTCAATAAAATAAACTTTATCTTACGTTTTAATCCTGTGTTAGTTAGTTTACGGAAAACTGTCGCATTTTAGCGACTGTTTTCATGAATTTCCAGCAAGCCCAAGGATTATAGAAAGAAAAAATATTAAATAGAAATCAAAATCTAATATAATTTATTATTATATTAAACTGTTCTCCATAATTCTCCGTCGCCTCTGCTCCCATGTCGAGCACCTCTCATCTGGTTGGTCTTTATATTTATTTTATTATATTTTATTGTATATATATGTAGCTTTATTTATTTACTTCTTATATTATACCTAATACATTAATTAAGCTTACCTTTCATTTGTTTTGATGTTTTCTTTATATAAAACTGTTACTTGCATTCCCGCAAAAAATATAATATTAAAGTTGAATAGGTGATATTCTATTGACTAGAACTTCGAATACTATCTAATAAGTTACATTTCTGATTCCTATATATAGAATCACTCATTAACATTGGTGGCTTGTGAACAGCATAGGTTCACTTTTTTGTCACATTTGAGACCAAATAAACTCATGGCGGAATTATAATATGCCTTTTTTTTCATCTAGTTTTTCACGCCTCAATTTTATCATCATTATCCTTCCGTTTCTAACCGGAGTCAGAGCAGTAAGGCATGTAAAGTCCTTTCATTCATGTTATTGTTCCGATAATTGTACATACACTACTAATAATTTCCATACAATTCATCCATCTTTTCCATGACATTCTTCTCGTGGTGCATCCCTCTACATTCATATTCAACTTTCCACTAGTGACATAACTTTGAATTCCTCGTTTGTACAAACCATGCCATTCTGTGACTTCTCGATATATTTGTCACAGGTCCAAATTTCAAACTTCCTCATATGAATTGATTCTTCATCTTGTCTTCTATTGTTTTATAAGGATTACCTATTAAATATTAGTGATTCATGCCAAACTTCTGCAAAATATTTTGTTTGTACTACAAAATCCAAAAAAAATAGTATGTAATTTCAAACATACATGATAGTAAATTTTTCATTTAGTACTTGAGTTCAATTATTTAATAACAAGACTCATTCGTCCAAGTCAGCGGACAAGATAGGGAGTGCTCATTATGTGTAAATAAACAGTGAGTATGTAGTACTTGTGTAACGTGACTGTTTGCTTATCATCAGTGAAAGGGGCCTTAAAAAGGAAACCAAAAAGGGTAAATCGAATATGCTATACATGTATGTATGTCTTGTTAGCAGCGGTGGCAGCTTAATGTCCGGACGCTCGTATTTAATTTCATGGAAAGCGAGCAAACCCAGTTCGATCGTTCTTATAATATTGTTCATTACAATTAAGGGCTGATTTACCACAAGAAAATATCGTAAGGAAAGCTAATTAAAAATTTATTGGAAATTAAAAATTATTATGTAGAAAATCTTATTTTAAATAATCATAATTAAAACAAAAAGTGTTTACATAACGATTTACAATAAATAATTAATTAAATGAATTTATATAAAAACAGAAACCATTTTAAAACGTAGACAAATATTAGGAGCAGTTGGGATTTATCTACTAAAATTTCCCTTGCATTTTTTTGTATTAAAACAACTAAAACTATTTTAAATAGCAAGAAAATAAAAGCTTGTATTTAAATTAACACTAGAATAATGAAGAAAGTAATTTATTTTAGTTCAAAACATTAATTAGCAGATGCGTATTATTCACTTTTTTGACTTAAAACTTTAAACCAGCTGACTAACTAGAAGAAGCTATATGAAAAGTTTTTGTAGAGATACTGCGTAAAAGTAACATTTATTTCTTAGATCAAATCTACAAAATTACAATTGCTGATTTTAGCTCAAGTTAAAACTAGTTTATATTAACTTAAACTTTGTTAATAATTTTATGTATATAAATTTTACCATGATTTTATTCTAAGAGACAATTTCGTAGAATGCTCTGATCGAGGCGACTTATTCCTGCTATTGCTCATAAAACGTGTTTAGATAAGAATTTCCGTAAATAAAATCTGATAATTCTATAACTTATCTAATATGATTTATGATGAAGATAGAAACAACCCAGATGAAAACGTCACTTGCATTTCTGTCTTCGTACACAAAGGCGTTCATTCAATCTTTTTTTTTCTGTGTCAGAATCTGGATAACGGAAACTCATTGTGGCATCAACAACCAAGTGTTGAAAGTCACAACTAAGTAAGGCCAAAGTTCTAGATGCGCTATATTCTATACAAATACATCGTGTTAAAATTACTGACAATTAATATTGATTAAGCGATTTTCTAAGCCAAGACATTTTTTATATATTCTTTTCACTACTTATTCATGGTCAAAAATAAGTAATCGCAATACTGATTAATTCAAGAGGAAAAGAAATTTCAGTTGGGACTCCATTGCGTAAGCCAATGTCACCTCAGTAAAGGTTGATAAAGGCATCGGATAAAGCTCAGATTGCCGAACTTTACCCTTAGAAGAGACGACTTAAATCGCTATGCGAATTTTTATTAAGGATCGTAAAAAAAGCGTATCTTATATTATATAACATAAGATATTAATGAAATAAAATAACGATAAGTATTTCATTATTATCATATTGTAGTCATATTCTTTTTTAATATTAAATATTCTATCTTTTCTAACGAATTCCTCTAAGCCACTGTTTCACTGCATTTACGCTACTACTATTCTGCTTCAAAGTGACATATGTATGTACATACATACCTGTTAATGCTTAAGCTTAACTAAACTTAGTGAATAATTATTCACTCTTCTTTTGAAGGCACCCATTGTTCTCGGGCGGAAATATTTTCAAAAGCAAATTTTTCCAACCCTGTGCTTCTCGATTTAAAAGTGACGACACATAGCATCACAATGTCAGGAATATTTTTTTATTTATTTAATTAAATTTAGAATCGAAGAGGAGTGCAAATTTCTGTTGTTAGACAAAGAAAGTTATTGAAAGTTATCTTTAAGATAAGAAGTAATAGTTGTATCGTTCATGATAGAGAAGAGGACAAGCAAAGTTCTCTGCTGAATTGTGATCCACTTAATACGACTACGATATAGCGAGGTATGACCTTATTCACAAAATCCTAAAATATATCTGATGCATTATTGTGGAGGCGCTCCAGCTTGTTAAGAGAAACTATATTTAAATCTGGGAGACACATGTCTGCATAATCGATAATAGATATTATTAGTAGTAACAGTAACACGCATGAGCTTGGGGTAAAATGGAGAAAATTCTTCATACTATTCAGTGATCATAAGGCAGCATATAACTTACGACTGACTTCAATGACCTTTATGTCACAATTCATTTTAGCTTCAATATATAGTCCTAATTCTTTTACTTTTTAACTAGAAAATGGTATTATTTTATCATTGTAGTGAACGGCAAGTTTATATAGTTCATTTCAAGTAACATTCACAGCATTCACAGCAGGATCTGAATGTCATAGCCTTTTTAATCTCAGCAATACCTGCAACGAAAATATGGATGAACCCCTCGTGCACCTAGATATCGAACAGTGTAAGGGGGATGAGGGAATTTTCAAATTCAGAGAACTTTATTTATTTAGAAAAACTTACATTAGTTCGGATGAGTCACAACAAAAAAGTGTGCTTAAAGTATAAGCTCATCGATACTTTTTAAATATATTTTTTTTATATTTGCATTAACTTCAAAGGCGAGTATCATGGCAGAGTCGAAGAGCGGAGCATTACCTCAACATGCTGACTTACCATGCAGAGACATGGTCAGTGACTCAGTGAGCCATGGAGCGGTCTATGCTCGGAGTCTCGGTGCCTCGTGATAGAATTCGCCATGTAGAACAATAGTGACCGACGATGAAGTACCTCGTTACCAGATTTTCTAAAAAGGGCTGCCTTATCCAAGTAAGATCATGCCACGCTGCCTCAACTAGCTTCAACTAATTATTCGTGGCACCTTTTTCCTACATTCAAACTCCTTCTTTTCCCAGGTACAATATTAAATATAGTATAGAAGCTTAGAGCTTTAACTTATAAAATTATTTATATCTTAAAGCTTCACCGTTGAAACATTAATAACTGACTTTAAAGTGCCTTTATAATTTGGTGATGCTGTGTCTTGCTTAGCACTAAATTTCGGGTACTAACATGCCATAAACATATATTTCTGTCGATCATTTTCTCCATTGATACACTGTGGTTGAACTGTTTTAGCTATAGTATTTCCTAACTTTATAAGTATTATTCGTTCGCTTCTACAGAAGTTTCTGCTTTCTTTTTCTGTAGTTTTTTTTATTTTGTTGATGTTAGAAGAAGTGCTTGTTTTCATTACTTTTAGCTTATATAAGTAACTATACAAAAAATTTAATATAAACCCTTTATTTACTTATCTAAGTTTCATTACTGACACATATCGATGATAATAAGTTTGTTATTATTGTAATCCTTACTATAAACAACAATTAATCGAGATAAATTATTAATTATAAAAATTCTGTTTTCGAATATATTTTTTTGGTTTTATTGATAAAAGAAGATTGACACTAAATTTAAATTTAGGATGGATTTAGACAATTCGATATAAAATAATTAAAATTGCCTCGAAATTAATAAAGCATTAAAAGTCAAGCGTCCAAATATGGATCAAAGTCATCACTTACTGCTCGTTTGCCACCCTTAGTATCATAAAAAGAACTCTACATGAACTTGATTTTGGTAGCCTTGTGGAAAGATGGAATAATCATTTTTATGTCTAAGTATGCCACAACTCGCGTTTAAGCACAAAAGGAACGAAAAGGTCAGGAAATGGAACGGATAAATGACACTTTGTTTATTGTAGATAGATTCGTCACAGAGTGAGACTGGCCAATAATTATAACGATTAATTTGCGGCTGCGAAGATATAGGTCCTTTACCATATTTAATCAAAACGGCTTTAGACAGCGTTTGAACTGTAGCTAAGATATTGCTACAGCTCGAACACTGGTTTAATTTGGTATTTTAACTTAATAGCTTTGAACTTACACGTTTAAAAGATTTTTTTTAAATTTTCATACGTATTATGAAGAAAACAATTTAAACGTAATATGAACATTCGGGTACACATCAAGCACATACATATAGATTAATTTAGTTAGGAACGCGATAGCACCAACATTAAAGTAAATACTTAGTGGGTGTAATGAATTATTCAGGACCAGAGTTATATATTTTAACTTAACACAAAAGATCACCGCAGCCACGCTTTTATTAGCTCTCCAGATTTATATTATTTTAAATTTGATGTTCAACTTTGGCTGTAAAGTCTTGAGATAATATATTTTTTAGTAGATTTACTTTTCTTATTATTTTTTTAATCTCTTTTAATCCATTGCATAACATAGATTATACACAAAATGTAGTAGTGTGTAGTAAATGAGTTTGGTTTCCATTATTATAATCAATAGATAATGGCATTCTTTAACACTGAAAATGTTGGCTATACGTAAGTTAATTAATATAAATTGAATGTTAATTAACCGCCAGTATTCCGTGAATATGTGATGTTTGCATTACAGTAGAGTTTGCTGGATACTATGTTAATTTATAATACTTTTGTACAACACATATTCCTCCGAATAGAGACTACGGTTATGATTATTAAACATTAGCTTTGAGATGATAGAAGACCATAGGGTACACAAGCTAAGGAATAAATGGAAGCCGCAATAAAAATGACCAAAAGGGAGGCCAAAGATGAAATGGTGCGACAGCATTGAGGAAGACCTCATGGGAAAGTTTGCCGTCTGGAGAAGGAAAGCCAAGGATCGAAACGAATGGCAAAATACTATTGAAGTGGCCAAAACCCATAAAGGGTTGTAGCACTGAAGAAAGTAAAGTCAAGTGTTAAATATTAGTCTTTTACTAACACTATATACTGTAAATATCCTGTCTGGTATTCGTGTTTAATGTCTATCTAGACTAACTATCTAAATAGACGCATCATCTGAAAAAATAATACGCAGTAATACGTCTATTACATTATGTCAAATATTTAAGTAAATAAAGTAGAAAGGTATTTTAAAACATGTCCCATATGAAATCAAAACGATGCTTGCTCAAAATTTAATATTTTTATTGATGGAAATTTATATTTATTACGCTTGTTATCCTATAGATACACATTTTTATGAATGTTATACAAACAGAAGCATTACATCCACATATCATACGTACTAATCACATACATACACTCATCCTCTCTACCTCAATCATACACACATACATGTACACGCACACAATCGCTGAATTACACAGGGAAACACTAACCTCTAAAATTGCTAGAAAAGTACATTACTGTTCATAAATAACTTTTAACCAATTGTGTTATCCTGAAATCATCTTAATTATTGTAATACTACATAAATTGTTTCGTTAGTCGCTATTGGATAACTTGACAAATTAAAAAATAATAAGTTAAAAATAAAAAGAATAAAAATAAATACTTAAGTCATATACATTTATTGAAGCATGGTCGTCAATGCGGGTCTAAATTTCAAGAATTGACATGGACTTGTCTTATTTGAAATTTCTCCGATTACTAAATTTCCACTCGACGGTTAACTTTATCACCTACTGCGTAGTAAATGCTTTCATTAAAACACGTTATTTTATAGGTTCCCTTTTATTTTCAATACTTGTAACTGTTTACTTAGAGTGGATCTGCTTTCTTTCAGTGGTTGAGCCACAATGCAATTAGCTTCTTACTGTAATATGAATGGGTCTGCTTAACTGTGGATCCTTCACATGCCCACGCCCTCATAGAGTACCAGTGTGAAACACAAGAACGCGACTCCATTGTGTATGCTGTGTTTCACGTGTTTGCATTCTATCTCAGTCCTCAGGAGTGATAACGTATGTACATCTTGAATCCTTGTTGGTGGTCAACGGCTGCAGCCATCGTTTACTATCAGGTAAACTGTGTCCTCGTTCGTAAGCGCTAATATAATAAATATAAAAAACTCCATAAAATATTCAAAATTAAGGCGAGCACTCGAACAGTCACCACGGCTTATTAACGTGGGTAAATTTTATTCAGTTATTAGGTAAATTTTAAAAAATCAGCAAGATGATTAAAGACTTTTTGAGACATGAATTATTTAGGGTCATTGCCTGCAGATATCATCGGTACTGTACCGTATCCATTCGTCCCTTCCTCCTATTACTCAATGCCGATTGCTTAAATTGAAATATTAATATATAAGTTTTTGCACATTCAGCCTTTACAAAAGCCCTCATAATATTCTTATGATCTGCAAATCCTCTCATCTCATATGAAAGTTCAAAAAAAGTCATATAATAATATATATATATATCTTCTTAATATCATCTTATTGTGTAACATAAATAAATATATTATTTATTTTATAATCCATTAAAATATTAAACTTGTTACTTTTTCTCTCATCTCTATCTTTAACTGATGTGCACATATCTATTTTCAATATGTTTAAAGTGCTACTTCCTATTATTTAAATGCCATGCATATAATGTTATACCAACAATGGGTCGTTAAACAATAAGTCATTTAGATAACGGAAGATGACAGCGACTGCAAAAACAATCAATGCCATATAAAAATCATAATGTTAATCATAACAATGTCTTGTTATATGAAAAAAATATCATAAAACATTAAAGTGTAGAATACAAAGTATTTTTAATATCTGACAGTATTTATAATAATAGCTTTTGACTAACCGCAAATAACTCACCACTATAGTGACCGCAAATAGTGCAACTTGAGTTTAAATATATTTTATCCATTCTTGGTAAGAAATCGATAGACACCAGATGAGGTTCTACTAAAGAGAACTAAGATACTAAAAGTATGAGCACTTCGTTAGCTATTTGGACTGCGATTCGTGGACTATTGGAACTCTTGTTTGATTTGTATTGTGAGTTAAGGGATCTCGTCTGAGTATCTGTTCTAATTTGTCATCTGTTCCCGGTAGCTTGACCACAAAAAAAACGTCAGGCACAATGAATGAATCAATGTTGCTGTCTAATAGCTGACTTAACTCCGAGCCGGTGCTCTGCAGCTTTGCCAATTGCTCTAAGCTGATGGTTGAGCTATTCCTTCAATTCTGGAGAGTGTATCAGCAACAACATTATTTTTACCAGATATATTTACCTTATGTCAGTGGTGAATTGAGATATAAAGTCAAGATGCCTGAACTGCCTGGGTGAATAATTCTTTATGCGAGAGTGAAGCTGGTATTTTCTAAAAAAGGTTCTGTCGAACTGACTTGTATTTTAGGGTCAGTTCTAAGACTGTACTTCTGGAATTTGGATGTCATTCTTTTAAATTCTCTAAAACCTTTAAATTTTTAGAAAAGATTTCTATTTACTGATAGAAAGACGATAGATGCACGGCTCATCACAAATTACTTCAGAATTTTGACATTATTATCTTATTTTAAGCGTATAAAACTGCACTGGGGCCCTGCCACTACTTGCCATGTATTTTCCTTGTTGATATTGAAATACACCGTCAAGCACTGTTACCGTTGTAATCATTTAACATCCAATTTACTGTTAGGAGGTTAACTAACGCGAGAAAATTACTGGGCTATTTAATTTTGTAAAGGATGTCAATTAAAGGCCGACACTTGTCACTTGATAAATTATTTCCTTCAGTGCGCTAACATTTAAACAATATTTGGTTAATCATAGATGACTGTACTGCACAATTCTTCACAGGTTACAGAAATCTCAAGAGTAAATAATTTACATTTAAACTTTTCCCAAGATCCTTATATGACTATTCTAATTCTAACATTTAATAGAATTTTGGGACCTGTAGGAAAAGGAGCCCAATATCAAGTTAAATTCCTTGCATCGGGTGTAGTACAGTCCTCGTGGTGACAATGGAAAATGTTCGTGCGTTCAGGACTTTTTCAAAATCGTATAACTGGAACCAACGATAACAGCTCACATCACCGTAAATATTTCCCAAAGTGCTTGGCAAACCAAATTGGCAGAATTTACATAATGTGATGATTTATAACATTATTTCAATTCGTTTGACTCCCACTTTGTAATCGAGGGAAAACCAAGTTTTCTCCTATTAGTTTTATTGCCTTATTTTTAATTTAGTTTTTAATTTCAACATTAAGAGTAACAACCGTGAACATAGTTCAACGGTGTGTCTTCTGCAACCCATGACATCTTCATTCAATTTCGACAAGGAATCATAATGCAGATGCGTTGCCACCTTTGTGAACTGAGGTGGTCACCAGTAATAAAGGTCTCCGGATCCCACCATACGAAACACAGCAGCATTATGCTGCTATTTCACGCCGGTATGTGAGGGCGTGGCCCTGCCCCGGTTGAGTTTACTCATTCATTCGGCAGCTCGAAACAAACTACAGCGTAGCTCTACCGCTACATTGGACCTCACCATTTTTTTTCAGTTCCTATCCCACTGTCAATCTCGATATTCTTATATTTCTACACCCATTTTATCAATATCTTTATTGCGTAAGAACATCATGTAATATTTATCCTGTCGTATTGCTTCAAACACAACGAAAACCTCGACCTCGCTTACGTGCTTCCGCCTCAACGCACACTCATATGAAAATATAACGCCCTAAATCCTTTTCTTATGAAAAAGGTCGCATTTGACACAATGTGACTGTCCCCGTACATTGCAACCTAGCTACATAACGTTTATTTGCACCATTAATTTTGTTTGATGTATGTGGCTTCAGGGGTTGAATTTCTATGAAATTTAGGCTAAACTTTAAACATATTTCATTATTAATAATATTTAATATTATTAATAATGAATGTGAACTTATATTAATGCATACGTCTATCCTGGTGTCAGTCTATAATATGATGTAATAAACAAATAATATACAATATTTCTTAACCCTCCGTAAGGCAGAAATCCATTGACAATTGAAAACCATATACATACACAATATAAGAAAACATGGAGATCAATTAGTTAATCATATAACAGTTTGATTTTACTGTTTCTTGTGCCATTTTTAATATTTATTAAGGATTATTCAAAGTTTTTTTAATATAATGAGCAAATGAATACATTAATATGTTAATTAGATAATTAAGTAACTAGATAAATGACAATCGTGTAAATTGCTGTAACAAAAAACTTTAGCTAAAACATTGTTTTGTGCCTTTTACTAATTTTTTTGATAAATTTTACATAATTATTTTGGATAAGTGTAGACAAAATGACATATCGAGACACTCAAAATAAATAAATAAATGGGGATATAAATATCTACAATCGAACAATTCCCAAATTTATCTATTATATCTCAATTACCAATATTTATACGTCAAAAGTTGCTTATCAAACTGAGAGAAATTATTTTCTGTCAATAAATTATTAATATAATTAACGGAAGCGGAATACATTTATTAACAAAAGACAGACTACTTCGCCGCCGTGTTTGATACCCGCTATCACGCCCAAAATGTAAAGCTCCAGATTTTTGTTTTTTAGTAAGACAATTTTTACTAAATTATCATCTATAGTAGTTTTGCAAATTTTTTTTCTTACAGTATTCTATATTCTTAAGAATCTAAATTTATTTCTTGACACTTACGGAAGCTAAGCCGTAGTTGAAAATTTAAAAAACGGTTCTTCACGTTTGCAAACTGACTTTTGTGAAACATGAGCTATAAAGTTTCCACGAGATAATACTTCAAATTAGTTTCCCGTACGACCCGCATCGTAATTGCTATCACATTAAGTTCTTCTTCGTTGAAGTAACAATAAGTTTTTTTTATTGACCACACTATTAATTATACTTGACGTTTTAACTTAAGAATGGTATTATACGTAAATGAGACTGAACCAGTGTTTTAGATCTACTCTGTTGTATTTATTTGAATAAATTAAAAATAGCTTTAACTTTAGCCTCTTTCTATCAATATCTTTCAACAAGCTTAGCAACTTCAGAAGTTTGCCATTAATTGTATCAATCTAGTCCAATATTGTATATAGACTGTAGTTATTATTATCAATAGTAATTCCAATTTGTGAGACCTTTGTTCATATTTTTATTTAATTGTGTTGTTGTGAAACCTCTCAACAAGCTTACAAAATAAAGCAAACAAAGGGTGGTATTAATAAATAATATAATACATATATATATATATATATATAAATGTATACTTTAGGGCTTTTTTGCAGATATTTGAGAATTTAACGTATAAAATAACGTTCATGTATGAAGAAAAAAAAATGTAAAACGTCATATATTCCGGACATGTACGCCTCTCCTATCGCACTATTGGTTAATACACCGGCAGTGAAGGGAAACTACACGAATGAAATGGTACCCTACTGATATATTATCGCACACCGCCAGGGCTACGCACTGCTAACGTTTTCACCGAGATTCTTGTGGCGCTCGCTTTTAATGTGCCGTACGTGAGCAAACCGAGTTCGATCCCCGCTGACAGTGACAACTAAAATGTCAATTGCACTTTATGTGCCAATTCAGCTTGTGCATAGTTAAGTAAAACATCGTGAAGAAACCTGCAAATAAAGAGATAAAACGTTTTTCAGATATGTGAAGTCCAATCCGCTGTAAAACAGCGTGGCAGACTATGCTCCAATACCCTGACTTGCGAACAAGTCACGATAAAAAAAGATCTTTAGCGAAGAATAGTTACTCTTTCTGTCTTCTTACATATAATAGATCCTCCCTTGTAAACCTTATTTTAGGAACATAAAGACAAAATAAATAAATAAATCGATAGGAAAGGCCACCTACCTTCCATGACTATTATTAAAGTGAATATAACCAACAAATCAGCATATTGCTAAAATAACTGAAAAGATTAACCGTAGTCAAGGCACGCTGTAGCTAGCTGCAACGTGAATGGGTAGTCTTGACCGGGGAAGGACCTCACAGCGTTGAAACTTTGTAGATATCATAGCCCATCACTTGCCATTAAGTGATCTGTTTGCTCGTTTGTCACCCCTAAAACTGGAAAAAATATAGGTGATATATTATGATAATAACCATAATGCAGTGTAAGCAGGAATCTCTTTTTAACTGTATAATTCCTGAAATGATATTGCAGGAACGAGAGAAAGTTTTTACTCTTAAATTATCTCAATAAGTTGTTTTGACTTTTCATTCAGGGTAGAAAGAGATTGCAAGTTGTTTGCCCCTTGCATCTTGAGTTTGTTTGATCTGCCATCTGATGGGAGTGAACCCATTGCCGTAGTCCGAGCTCGAATGTTGCCAATATGATTATACAAAAAAAAATTAACACGAAATCTCTATGATCCCGCCATGATATAGTTTGATCTCGTATTTTACTTCCCATATATTCCATATTTTCTATTTATAAGTAACATTTATTAAGTTTGAATTTATTGAATAAATAAATTATGTTATACTTATCATTGAAATAAAAAATAAATTAAACAATAATATTAAAATAATACTATTTTGTTATTCAGGATCTGATATTGTTTTGTAATAAGACAAATTTCAATTTTGTGATCATATATAGAAGAAACCTTTTTCATTAGTCACGCGTAAACAAGATATAACGTAACATTGTTTACGTATCGCAGGACATTAACTTGTTTAATGTGTCTGTGGGGACATTTGCAAAGATAGCATCGCAATGCGTTTCGTAATTACATTCTCTTTGTGTCGGTGTTCTATATCCAATAGGAATGTTCAATGTTGTACCTATGTGTATTGATTTATTTGGCATTGATATACGTTTGACGTTAGATGTAAACAACCCAAGTTGTTTTCTAATTATAACTTTGTTACGTTTTATGTAATACAATCTAATGATACATTATAAACAATGAAAGTTTTTATGATATATAATAGATGAATTTAAAATAAAGTACCTTTCCTTCATCTTTATAGAATGACTAAGATGATGATTCTGGTCAAATTCAACGACGGTAATATCTTTTTTTTTATAACCAGATGATGTAAAAAAAGTCATATACCTCATGTATCGACCCCACACATAAAACGACGGTCACTACAGGACCAATTTATCAACCGAAAGATGAAGGAATGATGAATCTCTGTTGTATGGGGATCAAATTTGCATATAAAACAACATACATAAGTTAATAAAGCACATAGAGCTACAATAAAATTGGTAAACATTATGACGTTAAAAATGCCAGTTAATGGTTTTTATATTAATATAAAAGTTTACTTTATTTATAAGCAAACCCTAAGTGGCATTCGGCAAAGGTTCGCAGAGTAAGTGCATATTCAATCAAGCGTGTGACTTTTCCCTCGAGGCATTGTGCATTTAATGGGCGTCGCTTAAGTGCGGTCAATAACTTGTTCTTTACAGAGACAATAAACACATACTATATTTTTAGGCAGTCATCTTAACTTATACTACTTTTGAGTCTGCTATGATATTTATCTTTTTTAATCATTTTTGTTATCAGAATAGTTATAACACAATTGGTGTTAATTTTTACATCTTCTTTTCAACCTCTTAAATTTATTAATCAACTTAAACTTCTAACAATTTTTTTTATGTTTGGAAGACAAAAGAATTCTACTACTAATTGGGAGAGTGTACCCTCTTTCGGTGTACGATTCTCAGGATGCGGATCAGTAGTATTCTCGCTCACAATCTCTGCAGGCTTGTTCTGTGATGTAAACTTTTTCACTAAAGACAACACAAGCATATATATATATATATATAGATTTAAAGATCAGTCTTTTATAATATCTCTATATTATATTATCAGTTGGAACGTGTACACCATTTCATATTTCACGGAAGTCTGAGTGACTCGTGATTAACTTTTACTTAGCCAAAGTACACTTGGCTGTTCACTGCTAACATTTCAAAGCTGACGCGAGTATAAGAGCGCTTTTCTGTGATGAAAGCTCTTTAAACTTATATAAAAATTAATTAAAATAATATCTCATAATAAATTCTTCAACAAGTAGGTTTACTTTTAATTATGAATAAAACTTCTAAATGCTATGTACAAGTTGGCTAAATAATAAAACATCTAATCAAATTATGATATACTTCTTTATCAACAACACTAATTGATAAAACTATTTAAAATATCACAAGAACCGAAAGATATCAAATAAATTGCTTATGGACTGCCGAATTTTTGTATTTTGCTTTGTGATAAAATATATTTACATAAGCATATGGTACACGAAATGCAGAGTCCAAAAGTCAACCTAAACTACCCGCGTTACTATTTATTTAAAATTCATGGCAGTACGTTCCCGGAGTACTGAAATGAAATGCCGCATTCCCTGTAGTTGGGTCTACGGTTCCGTACCCCATACGAAACACAGCAGAGTTATTATGCTATTTTACACTGGTTTTCTGGGAGGCCGTGATCTTTTCCCCGTCGGTCGATCATTTATGGTACATTCAGTTTTAAGCTGCAACATTGCCATATAACGTAAAGCAAGCGTAAAGCCATGTCATGTACCAACGAAAATCTAGTACAATTATGGAATCACTAAATATATCTTAAAACAAAACCAAGAAAATATGTTCATTTTTATTTTAAGTTATCAAAGAAACAGAAGAAAGTTTTCTATGCTTTCACACAACTGAGTATTAATTATTGTATTAAATTTCCACATTAGAAAGCCACAAAAAGCATGCAGATATATTGCTCCATTCCAAAAATAACATAATTTGAATATTGTCAAAGCGCTTGAAATGTCAAAGGAATGCCTCCGCAAATTTTAACAGGAACAACGTATATGTTGCTAATTGAACTATTTATTTTATTTTGTTTTTAAATGTGAATGGTCAATGGTCTTAAATAAATAAAATATTATTTATACTCCTTAGTTTTAAATAAAAATGTCATGTCAGTGTCCACTTACTGATGCATAACGTTGATATGGGTGATTCAAATCTAATACAATTCTTAAATTCAACCGAGTGCATTTTAATCGTATTCAACCGAAACCTATATTTGAGGAAAAAAAATAAAAGTAATATATTATTATAATTCAGTTGATCAAAAGCATGATAACTATTGTCGTGTTTGCACCTTAGTCAATTTTCAACTTCATCAGATGGGTAATGCATTATATAGGAAGGCTTCCATACAGGGTTAGGAAAAGCAAGAAAAAGAAAACCAAAGAATATAAATAGTTACGAATAGATGAAAAAATATGAGTGCCTCGTGGTTATATTATACATTTTGTGCAAATTACTGAACATTATACGAATATAGTGTTATAGATTCGGATTGGTAGAAATTTGATTTTTTTTTTTCACTATATGACTATATAAATAATTGATAATAAAATATTTAAAGGAACAAACGAATTATTGTGTAAAACGAAATACAATGAAAAAGAATGCTTTATTTCTTTTTTTACCAAAGCGTACGTATACGACATACATATATGCGTAAATATGTGACAAAAGATTTAAAATGTAATCACTTAATAGAGATATGAAAATATACATTTATTTTACGAATATAATGGACACAAAGATCAAAAGTAAACAATTCTTTGTAATAATTTGTAATGCTAATTTTTATGGTTTCCTAATTCACATTCGAGACATTTCATTGGTATTTATTTCCAAATTCATGATAATTTGTATTCTTTTTCTTTAATATTACTCTATACGACGATGCGATTCATTAAAGTGATATAAAATGGGTACAGGCATGGTATGGTAGCTCAGAGTTTAGGCTCTTGCAGGCATGAATTTCACGGTACCCATGCAAACCGAGTTCGTAAAATACAACTTTAAGTTATGACTTCCCAAGTGCACTGCGGTGAAAGGTCGGAGTTACGATCTCGAGTTCGTAGCTTCAAAACTCAATCGCGTAGCTTCAAACCTCAATCGGGATTCATCGATAAATAGTAACAACATACTTATTTATTTTTGGTTTTAAGGAATACATCAAAATTATTTTTATAGTCCAAAAATAAGAACCCTAATTACTAGTTATAAAGTACTTTAAAGCTTGTTAATGAAACAAGAGAACATTTTACATATATTTTTAAGCAAATCACTAACATTTTATGATTTTATATTAATAAATCGAATTATTAAATCAGCTCAGAAATCGTAAAGCTTTCATACTTGGAAGAAAGTTTGAATGATACGTTATGAAGCGTTATTTAGTTAAAGTACACTTGACTACTTACTGTCGGGATTTCAAGCTTGACACGAATATACAAGAGTTTTCCTCATTCGAAACCTTTTTCATATAGTGATATTGAGATAATTAATGCCGGTACTTTTCGAATTTTTTCGAAAATTGAATTCTTAATTACTACAATATCTGAATTTTGAAATTAGTAATAGTTTTATCGTGGAATGTCTTAAGTGCTTGCTTGTAATTTAACGCGATAGTTTGGAACCCTTACTATGATAAATATTGCCAATGGTTTGAGTCCGTGGAACAATTCAAACAAATTCCTTGAAATAGATAGTTACAAGTGTTATTCTAAACTAGTTAATCTAAACAAATTTTCGCTGCCTTATTTAACACTGCTACGAATGCTCCTGAATGCTATGTTCCCTGAATGTTTTCTGAGTAGTTCGTAGAGTATATGCAGCTCTTATGTGCATAGATTTTATATAGTGGATTTGTAACGTTTAGGACGTTGCAAAACTAATGCTGAAGTACGGGCGCTTTTGAATCATATTATGCAAATACATATATAATAGGTACATATGGATATATTTAGTTAATTACAAATAAATGCAGAAATAATTAACGTTAATGTTTAAGCATTTTTATACCGTAGCTCCTCTTTTATTTTTTGTTTAGTAAACTCCTACGTACAGTTTTTATACCTAATCCGTGCAAAACTATGTTCGTTGCACAATTACATAATACTTAAGAAAATATTGAATACTGTAACTAAAATACAATTGTTAGTATTCCTAGATAAATAGGAAAAACTAGTTCATTGTTGCAGCTGAATCCCCAGTACAAAACCAAATTGATAGTTGCATAGATGTAACCTTGTATAAAAAATAAAAAGCTAGACAAAAATAGTGAAGTCAAAAATCCGCAACAAAGCCGTGATCCGGAGTTTACTCCAACAATTACCTTATTTATGTACTACAACAACAAGCACACTCGTCCGCTGGTTATTATAGTTGACAGAAACATATAAATTTGCAAATTGTTATTATGACTCTCCGCAGGAATGCTGTCAGATTAAGTTTGTTACTATCTAAAGCAACGGAGATGTCTGGGATAAAGGTAAACAGTATCCATTTAGTCACCATACAAAATTCGAGATTCTATTTTACGCTGATATTCAAAAGGGTGAATAACTCGATACATGCTCATAATCTTACCGATATTTTACTCACATTACACTGGAATACCCTACCCTTTCAAGTAGACAAATATAAATGTAAAAATTGTTTTGCTTTGCTTCGTAAATCCATAGACAATATTAATATACCTATTATATTTTTCACACATAAGAATAATAACTTAAACCTTCAGCCTCTTTGTCTATGCAAATACATACTTCACTGTAATATATCCTGAAAAAGTGACGGTATATAAATGATTTCATAGACGTCTACATTCTAATGTAAACAGAACTAACAGAGGGGTTCGAATGACCCTCACCCTGTTTGCCATTATAATGAATGGAGATGCCTATCTGACAAGGGGTCCGAATGAAGCTTTAAATCTAATTAAAACCTAAGATAAATGATTTAAATAGACACGATATCAAAGAAAATATTATTATATTTATAATATCAATAATGAAATAAAGAGAACAAAGATGGAGTTATTTATTTCAAACCCTTCAAACACAATGCAGACTGCCAACAACAATGGAGTGGCAAAGCGTACTGAACTCCAATATTTACTTTAGAAAGAAAGCTGGAGTATGGATTTACTGTTATTTTTGATCCATATAGATTTCCTTGAATATAACAACTTTTGTTCCAAATGCCAACCTAATACCACGAGGTCCATGCTAGCTTACGAACTAGTATGGGACTATGTAACCCATGTAAATTGGACATTACTATAAGCTCCATTTTTGCTGGTGGCTTCTTGAAAAGCCGTATGACCCGTATACTGTTAATATTCATAAAAATACTTTCAACCTAAAATCACAACCTGGTATATTAACCACAAAGATATGCAAAGAAACAATTTTATTTACGGTTTTATTGGAGCTGAGGATTAAGTAGGGGTTGATAATTAAAGCCAACCAGGATTAACGACCTTCGTCTCATACAATTATGATTTATTAAGTGAAACGCGACCAAGCTTTAATCAAAATCCTGTTTATTAAGCGTCACTTGCAGGATATTTGTTGACATTTATTTTATTAACGTTAAAACATACTGGATTACCAAATATATTTCGAGCTGTGTCCTTGACATGGATAAAAGGGACCATGACTTTCTATTATGTGTTATATATAAATCAAAAAAATATATATTTATTTTTATATGATCCATGGTCGCACCTAACTATACCAAGAAAAGGGGACCCCGAGACCACGTACTATTGTTTTCGTATGGCAAAAAAAGGAACTTTATTACTAACTTATTACTAATGATTAGGCATTCCATCTAAGTACGCAAGGGTGAGTTATAGCTAGAGCATGGATACACAATGAATTGTTGGTTATCGAGTGAGGGTGTATCGAGTAAGTGCCTGTGTTTGCCCGCATGCTTACAGCACTATGACATATCTTGCACTGTTGATGTCATATAGTTTTAACGATAAGATATCACCGTTGTCGAAATGAAAGAAGACATCTTTGTAATTACATACCGAGGATGAATATTAGGGTCACAGGAAATACTTGGTATATAAATCTATTAACAATATTAAACAATTTGATCGCGACGAACGAGAAAAAAACTTGCCTGCAACAAAGAAATTGGTATTTAATTTTAAACTGTAAACTGACGTGGAAAGAAAATATAAAATTTAAATAAAATATATAAAATTGTTGTGTAAAAAATAAAAAAAAGTATTTTGCAACACAAGTGAAGTCCGCCAATCCGCAGTGCAGTTGCGTGGCGAACTCCAACATACTCTACAGTTGCCTCCTAAAAAGCCCAGCAATGAGATTAATATAATGTCTTTACTTCTTTACTTCTTTACTTTTAGGTCGAGGCCCTTCTGAGGAATCACGTGTAATATCATTATTCAATGTATGTATTCAATTTAAGATCTCAATCATAGCATTAAGACTGAAAGTAAGTACCCTGAGAAATAGTTGAGCAATATTAAAACCTAACTTCAGCCATCTTTTTACCGTTTACATCAAAGATATTGCATTTTTAACTCTTATCGCCATAAATTCATTTTAGGGTATTGTGATTTGCTTTGTCACCTTAAGCTAATATAATATCCTATATAAGTTATATGATACTTTAGTTTAATAAACTTAAGGTAAAATATGTATAGCACTATTTAATTTTGTGTAACTATAGGTTGAGGTTTGAGTTTTTTGTCTAACTGACAAGAAAGGACATTTGTTCTAGTTTAACGTCATTATGTTTTCGCCCTTGGTTAATTTACTGTTAATCGTAAGTTCTCTAGGCATTGGTATTGGAACATACTCTACGCGGCTTTACTGCGAATTGACTATTTCGATTTATTTATGTACCTTGAAGTTATAGACGACCACGTGATTTTAACAGAAATGTGTTTCTGTTACGACACTGTTTTATATGCTATATTCCTATACGTGCTATATTTATCACATACTACCCACAGTTCCTAAATATTTCCATTATACTCAAAACGCAATTAAAATGCGTCGTTGAACTTGCTAGAGCTGCTAGAATAGTTAGGAAGCCGCGTGCAGCCAGTCTTGTGTGACGAAATTGAATACATGATAGAGTAAAGAAGGGTATGAGGATAATAAAATAGTTTGGCTACTTTAAATTGCATTACACATCTAAACGATATATAAAAAAGTTTGGATAGTATACTTACCACGAAAAACTTTAAATTATATATGTCCTTAGTCGAGTCGTAAGTTCCGTCACATCATTATTTTAATATAAATTATAAATTCGAATACTGGGCAGAAATGTTTGAATTGGCTTAGAACATGGAACTTTAAAATAATCTAAATAGGCTAGATAAGGTGTTTTTCTTTGAAAAATGTGAGAAAACTACTGTGATGTGTATCAAAATACCTTTCTTACAAATGTTGTACTTACTTGCGTCGTTCGTGAATGGACCGTGATGATCGGTCGACTCTCACCTAAAATTATGCTTTGATGATAAAATGATACTTAACTTCATTTTGACACATCGGTGCATCTAAAATTTTCACCTTTTCTCGATCATATGGCAAAAAAAAAGAGAATAAAAGAATATATTCTTATCCTTATCCTTCTGTTTTTAAAATAAAATTGATTCTCCTATTGATTTTTTAGCGATATTTCGCCGCAGAAGCATAGTTTCCGTAGTAGTGGTAAAATATTAACGTGAAGGAAGTCAAAGTTAAAAGGTTAAAATAAGATGTGTATAATATCCCTCATATTACACACATTTTATTTTAACCTTTTAACTTTGACTTTAATTTAATAACGTTAAAATGCTCTATCAGAGTCATCGGACATACTACATACAACAAACATACCCTAAAATCAGCAATTTCTGATGAACCATAAAATTAAAAATTACACAATACCTATTCTTATATGACGCTGCTTTTGACAAAATTAAAATTCATAATTGGATCGAATTAAACAATATAGAAGAGATATGGTAGGTATCGCTGACGGGGTGTCCTCGGTGTCAATATTTAAGCTAGACACAAACGCCGCTCGACTCCCAAGACTGTTTGTCTTGTGTACCGCTACTCATAATGGTTGAAGGGTTGTTTACATTTCACTATAGAATTTGGAATAACTTTGTTAAAGTTCTCATGCTGCCGGTTCGTGTTCAAATAACGTAAAACAATTAATTTAATTTTACCCGCATATTTTAAATACACACAAATATATGGTCTTGTTTTGTAAAATACACAAAAATTTTACAGGCGCAGGTATTTTATTTAAAATACGAAATATGCATATAGTTTACCCGGATACAAGTTGATCACTGCAGTTCTTGAGACATTAACATCAGATTTCGACGACATACCAGACGAAGGTCTGACTCCCGAGGGATAACATGACATGACTTTTACCAGTAATTAAGACGTTAGTTCTCTTGCTCTTCTTGCGAACACACAACATGATTATTTAGCAAACTTTAGGCTGTCGTAGAAACGCTTAATCATGGTAGTACAGTATTATATTCTTAGTATACTTGTATTTAATTTTGCATATAACGGTTTTTGCATAAATTTTTATTTTATAAACAAATTTAATTACAAAATATCATGCTAAATTATAAAATAAACTATTCGAGAGAGAGTATTTTACACAAGTTTTAAAAGAGTTAAATTATTTTACGTTCATTAAAACTATGAAAGATTAAGTGAATAAATTTTAAAAATATGGAACGGGTCTCTTCTTTAAGTCGTTTGATTAAAATTTTTGATCACAAATGAATAAGCTTTTTTCATACTATTTCTTTATTTTCTTTTGCTACCTGTTTGTACATAATAAACTACAAAGTATGTAAAAACATATATCTACACATAAATTTCTTTATAATGATAAATATATCAAGTTACAACCATAGTTCACAGTGATTTATGAAATGTATTTAAATTACGTTAGTGAAACATTGAATAAATATTAATGATGTTATTCTATCGAATATTAAGCCTGTACGTTTTAGTTTGTATTACATACTATATTTAATAGATCAGTTATAACACAAAATAATTGATGTTCCTTAAGATAAACGAATGATCATTTTAAATCTATTAAGCTTTTGGGAGTAATAAATTTTTATTTAAAATATTAAGTCTTTTTTTATATTTTTCATAAATTCATAAGTTAAGACCTACAACGAAATTATTTAAATATGTAACACAAGAATTAAAGAATGGAGGAAGAGAGTTTTATAATATTGTCATAGAATACTTATTGGCACTTGTTCTTGGGTTTATCTACCGATGATTATGATTAAGAATTATGTATATAGTAACACTAAGGGTAAGGGTAAAGAAGGAAGACGTGGTCTGCTTTTTACTTTACATGGCTCAACTTTAGAAGTACATAATGCACATAGCTGACTTCACATTTTCGTCACATTTCCAGATATCTGACCAAAATCTTCAACAAGTTAAATATACGTAATTGATAAATTCATTTTAAATTTCTCTATATTTAAATCTTTGTTTACGCTTGATAGATAAATGAAAATGTGCCGTCTCAGAATAGCTTTATGCCTTCCTACATATCGATGTAATATTTACATTAAAATTTACACTATCGTATTCCAATGTCACTATGTCACATAAAAAATAAAACTCCTTTTCCTATACTTTTCGTGGATTTATAAACTGATTAAATATTTACACTTTATACACTACTTACAGTCTCAACTGCGTTGTTAACTTGTCCATTTGTACTTATGTCATAAAAAAATATGCACATCCAAATATATCACAAAACAGCCTTACTCCGCCTGCAGCCGACCACGTGTAACTGAAACAACAATGTACATAATAAAGCATTGACGCAAAAAACATTTATTGTCATTGCCACTACAGAGATAGTACTTTATTATCCACTTTTGTAACGAAAAGAAAACTATTTTGGTTACTTTAAAAAAATTATACGAAACAGAGTTAAATTATTCTTTACAAATATATTTAATTTTAAATAAGTATTTTGTTACCAGAGGGCGTAGACTCGTAAATATTTTGTAGAAAAAAATGTCTAAGTATAACACAACAAACGCCCAACTTAACTTTAAAATTTACATATAATACCAAAATCGGGATTTAATAAACTAATAAAGTGTAAATTTTAGATATAAAATAAACGTATTTATTTTATATCTAAAACAATAAAAGATAACAAAATAACTTACATTTGTGCTACGTAAGAAGGGAATCATATTCAAATGGCATGGGGTCGGCTGCTCGTAAGTGTCACCACAGGACTCCACCAGATATGTTTGACACCTCTATTTGATTTTCAGTGTCAACTGGTATAGAGTGCCGTCTTCTAAATCTTAGTCGCAGACTAGCCCAAAGTATCAATGATATCACAATCAGGCTTATGATCATAGTCATGCCAATATATTCCGCGTAATTAGGGTGTGTTGCTTGGTATGGGGAATATTCTAGCTTATCATTGGGATTTGCTGTAAACGCTTCATTCACCATATTCTGTGCTTTGAGTTTTGTCGTTGTAAACATATATGACACAGTTAGTTTTGGTAAAATTGGAGTATTTAATCTTTTGCCTGTAAATTTCTTCCTGCGAACATCTGTAGTTTCACTATAATAAATAGACTTAGGTGTTGTACTTGATGTTGAACCGGCCACATCAAATTCCAAAAATCTGCGATCTATTTTTAATTGTTCATTTTGATATTTTTTGTTATCGAACACTTTTACCAACTGCGTAGCTCTTGTAATAAGAGACTCGTTAACATTTCCATTGAATAAAACTCGACTTTCTTTTGTAGAAATATTAACCTTACCATTGATTAGAATATCATTCTTTACATAATTACTTTCTGGTATAGTTTTGTTAATTTTGGAATAGGTTTCGTAATTATTTTTGCTTTTATTCTCGCTGTATAAAGTTTCATGCCTTGAATAAATTCTATCAGTTTTATTGTTAAGATATCCATAATACCTTAATAATTTATTAATCATTTCAGTGCTATATAAACTAACAGGCGGTAAGCTTTCATTTATGGTAAAAGTTTCTTGGAACGTACAGTTGTACTTTGTTATATCGGGTTTGTGTTCAGAAGTTAAAAAATAACAAGTCTCTCCCTCAGACAAACTTTTATTCCAAATCATCAAGTCGGTCAACCAAAGTTCTTTTGTACAATTTATATTGTTACCATGTAATCTTAGTGTTTTCAACTGTACAAGATAAAAAAGCAAATCGGTTCTTATTTCTGTAAGATTATTCATTCTTAAGTCTAAGTACTGCAATCCAGAAAATGCAGCTAAAGCTGCTGAATCAGCTAATAACTGTCTTGCTAAGCCGGGACTTGATTGTAAGTGAAGCATTTGAACGCTTTCAGGCGACGACATTGGAAATGAACCAACTTCTTCGGACACGGAAACGTTTAAGTTGCAGAGCCTTAAATCTCGAAGAGATAATGGTCCATCGAATGTGCTCGGTGAAAGCGTTTGAATTGGATTATCAGATAAATCTAACATTTCCAGTGATAATAAATCATCAAATACATGGTCTTCAATAAATTGAATTTGATTATGTTGTAAAAGCAACATGCGTAAATTAGGCATATTTTTAAAGTCCGGCATGGTAATGTTTTTAATGGAGTTGTTAATTATGGACAAATATTTAAGTTCATCGGGCAATGATTTTGGAACAGTACTTAGAGAATTTTTATTGAAATTAAGAAATAATAGCATTTCAAGTCTACCTAGAGAATCATCTTCCACTGATGCAATTTTATTTTCAGAAAAATCTAAAGATTGCAGCAATGGATAACTGTCAAGATCTCCGCATCCAATAGCTGTAATTTTATTTCCAATAAGTGACAAAAAACGAACTGAATGTGTAAATGCCTCAGGTACTTGATATAATCCTATTCTAGATGCATCGATTTGTTGCAGTCTACGACCAGTTCCTACTAACAACTGCGTATCCAACTGTGTAATACCTAAATGCGGATTGTCTGTTAGTAATAGGCGTGCTAGATTGGGTAACAATTGCAAAGCTCCCGGTGCTAATTTCTTCAAATTGTTATGAGATACGTCCAAATTTTGTAAGAGCCAATTATTAAAATAATTCTCATGAATAAATTCTATATAATTTTGACTCAAATTGAGGTGTTGTAGATTTTTGAGAGGTGTAAAAACATTTGTCAATACGGTCAGATTATTGTGTGATAAATCTAAGTATTCTAATTTTGTTAATCCTATAAAACTATCTTTGAAAATATTTGAAATGCAATTATTACTAAGTTTCAATTTTTGTAGATTAATATATTTATTAAAGATACCCCTTGTAATAAGTTGTATATTATTCAAAGATAAATCAACCTCTCGTAAGCTTTTTTGCTTAATGTTAATTTGAAATCTAATGATATTATTATTTCGCATTGAAATTGAATACGTATCCAATGAAGGTAGATTTACGGTGATATCGCTTTTATTGCAATTATTTCCAAAATCAGGTATAATTTCCAAATACGTTTTATTTAAGAGGATCTTCCTCGCTTTCTGCTCTTCTTCATTGCAGCATATTAGCACCTGATAGATATTGGTGTTATCCTTTATCGTAACATTATAAGAACAACTTTGACATAGCACTAAATTATTATTACATGCGCATATTGCTGGACATGTCATTGCCAACTTAGAAATCTGCCAGGTTATTACAATAATTAATACCGAACACTCTTTCCAAGACGAAGCCATATCTGGAGTCACAATTTTCAGTTTACGACGGCTTAATATCTAAATGGCACTGAAGCCGACACAATTGTAAGTTTTTTTTCGTTATCACACTTGCAATACTGTTGTAATTTATTGTACACAATGCACACATAGTGAAAATTGTAACTTTACACCATCACAAACACTTTTAAGTTGCGACCGGTCAACCGTGACACATATTCTTTCGTTGTTTATTAACTTAATGAGGATTGATTGAATTTTATCCATGAATAGAAATGCAAAGTTATAGTGTATTTACTTATACACATGGACTGCTCTTTGGAGTGATATCGCGGTCACGAGTGGTTGTGTTCCGTTCGTATCGGTTAAGGCAAGCGGGAGCGAGCGGGTGCGATCCTGGCGCCGACTGGTCTGCCGGTGGACTGCGTGAAGCGAGGGCGAATGCCGTGGCGCCGGCGCTCTGCCATCTTACATCCCTCACAGCCTCATTTTTATATAGTCAACTGACTTCCACACCGCCACTATTTATGTATGTCATACTCGCTGCTCCCTAATACGTTATTTTGACAACGCAAGTATTTGTGAGAGTACCATACATTTCTACGGCTCCCGTTCCATTCGTATCTCATTTTAGTTCAAGTTTACGTTTCAATATATTTTTATACGATTATTACATAACTTACTTTTAAAATGGTAAAGTTTTATTTAATATAACAAATAGTATTATATAAAAAGAAACACATAAAGAATACTATATATACTGTTAGGATAGGTCTGGTATCTATTAAAAGATATTAGACACTCAAACACCTAAATAAAAAAAAAATACATTACAGATACCCCTTCTATATATTTTAGCTGTAAAATTGTTAGACGTAAATCATGCTACCTTGTATTAATCGGTTATTTAACGTTTATCTAAATATATAATAAATCAAGCGCTCTTACTTTTTATTCAACCCTTTATATTTCAGCCATCTTTACTGGCATTTACACGAATTGCTCCCATGAAAGCCTTTCGAAGGGTCCTTTTATTGCGCTCCTTAATTTGGGTTATTTGAACTTTTCTTGTGCTCCTCCAACTTTCTTCAGTATGATAAAATTATATATCACGGCTGTCACATAACTGTAACTAAATCATGTAGTAACTGTAATAAATTCGATAACCTTTTTCTATTTTTCTACTTCTAATATCATTAACATAACTAAATAAGCTTGAATTTATTGCGAAATAATTACTTGATGAGAAATTTTATATAAAATCGAGGTTATAGTTTAATCGATAGTCAAATGATTGCCCGTAATCATAACACACTTCTTGAACAATAAATACGACGGTATGTTGGAATCAGATATCCGATTATATTCTTCAATTACACGCTAGTATTTAAGAGAGTGGATCTCTTCGGTCAAGCCGATCCATACACCATACAGCCCAACTAGTTTTCTGCAGCTACTCTACAACTAATCTCGTTGCATAAATAATAAAAAAATACATATTTAATTGCAAAAAGTATAGAAAAAATAACATGTATATTAAGTTGGAAAATTTGTTATATAACAGAACAGACTCAATAACTTTTCCAAATTTATAACTCTTCATCCACAGAAAACCTTATTAACAGTACTAAAGTAAGCGTGAACATATGGTTTATAAGAAATGATTGCATTTCTTGAACGTTTCCATCCATTTTATGGAGCGCCTTTCCCGAATATATTTATTAAAGTGACCCTCAGACCGTAGACCGCAAGATAAATCATAGTCAGGAAATAGCAGAGTTTTTGCGTTAAACCGAATAAGAAGAAAAATGTTAATATAAAAATGCCACGTTCTTGTCCATTTATTTTGTTTAAAAATATTTTTTCGTAATTAACGCGTATTTTCATTTCAACATATTAAGTTTAGATCAAAGGACACGCCTCAATCCAAAAACCAATTACTTGCGAGTTAGACAAACGTAGCCATAGTCAAGGGAATCAAACCCATGTTCTACAACTCACCGGCAAGGTGACGGTGAGAGAAGTTCGTCTAAATAATCAGAATATATACAGAGTACGGTATGTATATTATATTATAAATGTTACATATTCGGATTCGTTTGCAGAGTTAAGGTTAAATCAATACTCAGTAATCAAACAGACGAAGCATCTGACTTTAAACAAAGGAATCTTTCATCCATACGTATACTTACGTATATATATGGGCGTGAATAGAGATTTTCTCTATTAATTAAATAATAGATATTTGCTTTAATATTCAATTATATTAAATCTATACGATTAATTTAATGTGTTAAAACTGTTTATGTTCATTGTAAAATAATTGCTATTTAAATGAACTGTTAAAGACTGTTACTAATGAACTATTAGGAAAGTAACTTTTCTTAATTCATTTTAAGAATTATACAGAAATTCATGATCCTGGTCGATTGCAATTTTTTCCTTCCCAAGTGATGTAATGAGATTAAATTGAAGACAAACTGCACAAGATAAATTATACACTGCTTAGAGTAGGCGCGAAACATTTACGTGTCCTCTTCATTACAAATCTAATTTAAAACATGGGATAAGCTTAGATGCTGTGTAGATGCTGATGCGAGACAACATTTTACAAACATACGAAAACTAATAATTTTTATTTGTGTAATATATATATTGACATCAGCTGGTAAAACATTTCAGGGCTTACCAGACAACATATAAAAGCATAATCTGTTAGCGCATGCATGTTAGTACATTTCTTCAGAAACAACTTAGAAAAATAGATAGGGGATTAAATGGATTACCCTACCAGACAAAGATCAAAACAATTGCCGGGAAGAATACATATACCGACGGCAATTACTTATTAATCATGACAAGCGTGGAGATTACGAAAACTCCCCCCATACTTCAAGCAAAACTACATCCAACGATATATTTATACAGATTGTAACATATATATAGATGCATTGATTACATTATTAGCTTATCTTAATTTTACAATCTTTTAATAACATTTTATTAAAATAATAACAAAAAATATGTCAATTTGTTGTCTGTATAAAACAACAATCGCGCACAAATTTACCATTCGTACTGGACGACGGCGAATTAAACCGACACTTAATTACATTGTACGTTGGAAAAATGGGCAACAAAATAAACGCCGAGCAGACCAAAGCTTTATAGGCCATTAGTGAGGTCTAACAGTAAACTGTTCCGTGAAACTAAAATTGCGCCTTTGGGGCGAAATCGCTGTCATTAGCGTAACGAGGGACTTTGCTGACGCGGCGGGGGTCCGAGGCAACTCTTTAGCTCGCAAGACCTAATGAACTGGCGTACCCTTGGCAGTTAGCCTGCAATGAACGAAACACTGATTGCTTATTACCTTTGTTACTCCCGTATGTGACTGAAAAGATAAATTTAAAACGAGACGTCGAGTTTTACAATATTAATTAATTTGTTGATTATAATAATGATTATTATGGATTGTAGACATGTAGAATTATATATTAACATTGTTTTAAAATAGTTAACGAGTGCAGATATCGATAACGACCTGAACGTTTATATGATAGACAATAAAAAGATATTTAAGCAATTTTAGAAGAGTGCTAGGCATATTTTAAAACAGTATTTTACCGCCTTACGAATTCGTTTTCGCATTGCGCTGTATCGGCTTCCGGGGTGAAGCTCTGATGTGAGTTTATTTTTTGGGGACTTATCAGATTTATTATTTAAAACTTCAGGTCTGACATATTTTAATTTTAGCCACAACATTTTATATACATATAATTTAATGCTACAGTTAGAGTATCGGAATCTTTTAGAAAAATTGATGACTGAAGTTCTAGTTTACAACAAACGGATCTGGTATTTTAATTATCCATCAAATTAATCTCAATGTCATTTAAACTAAATTATTCGATATGGGATACAATTACAACAAATAGTGCCCGTATATCTCAGACCCATCTGCTGCCCGAACATGAAACCCTCTTCACCTGCGTCCTCGGTAAAATACAAACAGTGTAATTATTCAAGCACACCTACCCATTTAATTCTCGGAAGGGGCGCCACAGAACAGGAATACGGTAGCAGCTAAATCAGTTTACGCATTGTTAATCGTTCTGTCCAACGGGCCGGCTGAATCGGAGCCATAATACGGGTCGTGGCGTAAAAGTTTATTACGTCCTCGGGTATGAAGCGGGATACGGAATGACGCCTATTCTCATTAACCTCGCCACCGCCGCACCGCATTGTATCCACAATGAACACACTTTTTATCTTGTTACTTTTCCCTATCTTAATGAAGATACGTGAACAATTTCTTCCCTTTGTCTAACTTGTTATAAAATATGCCTGTATTCTCTTACTCGCTTTAAATTTGTTAGGTATTAGAGCATAATTAATAGAGCCTTTATTTATTTTAACCGCAATTAGATAGAGTTAGTTGTAACTGTAATATTTAAACTTTATAAGCATGATTGTATGCGTGTGTGATTAAAGTTGATTTCGTTTACATAATCAGCCATATCATATCATAATCATAATAAGCCAGACCTCGTCCGGTACCTTACATGGTGTATTACATACAACTAAGGTTGGTATTTTTAGAAAATCTTTTTGACCCTTAGGTATCTATATTCCACTACGCACAAAGGTCATCAACGTTTCTTAATGTTAATAATAGGAACATTTTAAAAATAACCCTATTAATATTTTTTTACCTTATGTAAAAATCATTTTTATGTTATCAAATCAAAGTACACGAAAATAGGTATTACTATTTTTCCTCATAAATAACCTACAATTGATATTAAAATGAAAACAAAGACCATCTAATACCTTCAGACACAACAAAGGGAATCCGTAACATTTCTTAAAACGTCAGCAACAACTTTGCCAAGTGGAATTTCATTTGTAAACACTACATAGTACAAACGCAAACTATTGTAACCACTATCCGA
Source organism: Teinopalpus imperialis (assembly GCA_029286865.1). Taxonomy (NCBI): domain Eukaryota; kingdom Metazoa; phylum Arthropoda; class Insecta; order Lepidoptera; family Papilionidae; genus Teinopalpus; species Teinopalpus imperialis. The sequence continues at coordinate 8,674,638 of JAGSMU010000005.1, forward strand.
ATAAATGTCAGTTGTGAGTTATGACTTTAAATCGAGTCTAAAATCTGAAACACAGTGGTCAACGAAAGGAGTTCTGGACAAGATGACGTTTTAATCAATCATGCCACGTTCCAAATGCACGTACAGTCGCATTGATGTAATAGTACATTAGAACCTTAAGATGTAATAGTAAGGGTCAATTTAAAAATTTTGTATGTATACATTTACGTTCATTTGTAAATGCCATGAAATATGAAAGGCAGCCCCTGGGAACTAATGTTTTATATTCTGTCGTTGTGTATTGACAGTAGTAAATTATTGCCCGACAGATTGAGTGCCTCGCGTACTATATTGCTGATATTATTTTCAACCGCTTTCAAACTGACGGGGGTTCTCGTTTCGGGGGCTTACTTTAATTAAATCTCGTCATTTATCTAGTATGTTTATTTATTAGACGTTATTGCCTAGATATCTTTTCGAGTTTTTCATTTAATATATAATAAATCTATTTTGTTATTTGGTAATGATTTATTGTAGTTGTATGGGATTTTTTTAATAGTTTAGTAGTGTAATTTGAAGTAAATAAAACCTATATCAAAATTTTCGACATCAATTACCATTTGTTTTATCATGTTTGGAATAATTAAAAACACAAAAATAAAATTATAGAACTTTCACATGTCGATATAACCATATGATTTATTTTCCACTGTTCAAACAGATCGTTTTAGTTCCCAGAACGCGTGTAAAATTAAGACTTATATTTGCGTATATTTTAATGAAACCAAGGCAATGTTAATGACTAATATCACACAATATTACGTTTCAAACTCAAAAGACAAATATCGTACTCTACCTTATAAAAAGTCAACCAACCAAAGCGGGCAATACTATTAAAAGTATCGTAAAAACGCTGCGGCTCTTTCATTTTCTTTTTTACACAGAACACTAGATGCCACCTACATCATAAAAATGAAATATTGTGTCTCAAGGCGGATGCCTCCTTCTTTTTATGAGATTAGATTGAACTGATATCCGATGGAAAAACGAACGCTACGTATCTCTCGACGTACCTTAGAGTACCTCTTGATATCACTGGCGGAAAATTCGTAATAGAAAAAGACCTTTTTTATACGGCAGTTACCGTAAGAAGCTTCTGGAAAATGTATTAAGACCCTTACAATGTGATACCATTATCGGAGGTAATAAAAAAGAATTGTTAAGTTATAATATAAATTCGTTACAGTCTTAATGTTCGTGACTATTTGTTTTAGACATTTATTATTACATTAATTTAACAATAATTTAGGGCCTCCAAGATACAGATTGAGAACAATTTTAGATTAAAGTTATTTCAAACCTACAACAACAATTATAGAACAAGATATATAAAAAGGCGAACAAGTACAACGTTACTGCTTTTGCAAATACGTGTGTCATATCCTCGATAAGAAATCGATTGCACTCGCAGTTAATATTTGCGCATCATATAACTTATTGACTTTTGATTATAAGGACATTTTGATATTATGGTTGCCCCTAACAATACACCTTACCTTGTCTCCTATCTTAAATTACATCTTGCGTTACATTTGAATGGAACAATTGTAAGGAAAATTCTTAAAAACAGTTATAAAGATTATTTTCTAAATGATAATGTAATAATACTAAGTTTATATAATGATGATGATATCCTCCCTGTCAATTTCGATCATGCTGATATCTCCTGGTTATTAATAGATAACATCATCTGCGCACGATATGTTATAGTGCCGACATAGAAGCACTTACTTGTCGCCCCCTTCCTTAATCTGATATAATGTATTTAATAAGATCGAAGGAAGGTTCAGATGCAGTTCTAATATACTCCTTTTTTTATGACATTGAGAGTAACAAACGAGCACACAGTTCACCTGATGGTAAGTGGTTTCTGCAGCCCATGACATCGACATTCATCCTCGGCAAGGAATCATAATGCAAATGCGTTGTCTATAAACCCTTGAGGACTGAGAAGGAATGCCTCGTCACCAGTAATAAAGGTCTCCGGGATCCCTGCACTCACCAGACGAAACATAGCAATATTATGCTGCTATTTTACGCTGGTATTCTGTGAGGGCGTGGTCTTATCCCGGTCAGCTGACCGGGTTAGGATTCATCCTGCAACTAGAAACAAACTGCATTGTACCTCTACCATTGTCGAACTCTCTACTATACCCTAACCACTACTCCACGCGGATTTATTTATACATAATATTATTTATACATAATATAACTACTATTATTTATACATAATATAAACAAAACAGTATTATAACGCACAGTGTACTATCGAAGTTTCCATGTCGAGTGCGTGGGATGAATCAGATTACGTAAGTACCTGCCTATACATTATCTCCGGGCTCTTAGTTGGACAAACAAAATGAAATTATACCGTTAGTTTAGGTGCCGACAGCTGACAAAACAAATGTTTTCTCATGTACTTATTCGGTACTTTTCGTATGGATATTAAAGGTTAGAAGTTATTTAAGGACTAGAATCTTGCCCCAATTCGGAAAAAAAATATTTATAAATTTTCCGAATTATATACATTACTCGACTAACAAAATTTATTGTTAAAATAATCCTTATGAAATTATTATATATTTATGCAGTATTTTGTTAATCCATGTACATAACTTTTATGTTTACGAATCCAATATAATAAATAAATAAATAAATTATTATTGATATATATTATTATATATATTAATATAAATCAAGTTTTGGTTCACCACCTTCTGTCAGCCTTTTATAAAATGTCTTATAATATCAAAGGGACATAACGACTTTATAGTCTTATATTACAATTAAAGCGCTCCGCCGTAATAAAATTATCATAACATCGTTCTTCGTATTTTATTACGCCATAAAAGACGCCATTAAATAACTAAAATGAAAACCATTAAATACTGAACTTAATAAGAATTCAGGTCCATGAAATAAAAAGGACGAAATACTGATGACAACGTTCGGGTGACAATAATAAATAAAATAAATCATTCATATTTTTAAACACAACATGACTTATATAGAAGATAGATAGATAAAAACAATTATAGCACAGAAAGTGTGCCATCAACCACTGACTGAGTGTACATTTTATGAATGCAACAGCCAGCCCCCAATGAAATATAAAAAAAAACTAAGGAAAATTAGACGTTGCGATCACAATGAGTAGATGAAATGACCCAGAAAAAATAGAAAGAAATAAAATAAGTATTCATTATCATTCATCGGTTTTTAAAAAAAACGATTTCAATAAAGTTGACATACTTCTTGGTATACGGTAAATACCCGAATGATTTATTTAAAAATAAAATCATTACGTATATAAATTAATAGACTGGTAGCAATTAACTGTCATTTAGTTTACTTATCCTATTTTAATGGAACTTGTACTATTTCTTATTTGAGACATACTGAAACCATTACGATAAAAGTATTTCCAGATATATGCGAGTACATATATATATACACGCATAGATAAATTCAAACAAACGTACATGCGTGAAATTTTATACCTTTTTTTAAATACTCATATACGCTAACAAATACAAATTTAATGTGTCGTACATGTATTTTCAACAATATTATATGCATGCAGACACTGTTAATATAGAGGATGTATCCTTAGTTTTACAGATTTCCTGGTTAGCGAAGTAAATCGCACATTCGATGTTTGTCAAATATATCTAGAAATAATATCAGAAAATTAACTTCCTAAACAAAACTTTCTAATAACTCATTATCTCGTAATTATAATAATATAATATATAAATATAATCTATCATGACAGTAATGAGCCACAAAATGTAAACCAAAAGTAAGTAAACTTGACGAATTTAAATTTTGCTTTAAGAACTGCTTGGATAATCCATTTTGTACCCTCTCCATCATTCCTAATGTGTATTAAAATTCTTGCCAATCGTCTTCAAGGCGGGTGTAGTCGCGTCACATCTGCAAAGTCGCCTATTCATTTAAAGCTAGAGCGACTACGAAATACTCCATTAGAGCGCAGCTGTCGTACGAATTTGTAATTGGCAGAACCCCTGAATATTTCCTCTATACCTACATTTGAGTGTATAAAAATTCGTCGAAGTTATATTTTAACAAAAAATAGTTACATTGAAGGGAAATCACTTTCTGTCACTATGTTCAATTAATTTTATAAACAATAAATATTCCGTTTACACGCTTGATGCATGTAAGTTTTCATGAGGCTTCATGAATGACTGTTAGGTATCCAGAATGGCAGAAACAATTCAGTTAATATTTAACTAGCGTATCAGCGCCATACACAATTTGTCTCAGAAACAATTTTAACATAGACCTAATGTATAACTATAAATAAACCGATTTTGTCAAGACTCTGAAGAGAGTGCTGAATCTTGGTTAATATATTTATTTTATGTTTTATATAATTTGCAATAATCTTAGTTACTCCACTTATTGAATGAATTGGTTTCCAGAGTATGATAAAATCGAATGTAATAAGATACATAGATATATAAATGAGCCCCTTTTTTGTTTGCCAATACGTTCTACACCAGAAAATGTTATTTACATTTTTAAGAAAATTGAAATAAAACACACCAGATATAAAGAATTAATTAAAATTGCTTTCGCTACTAAATAAACGATCCCTCTCGGCAATTAGGGGTCGGCTCGGTTCCATGCACGTTTAAATAAGTAAAGTATTTATTTCTTCTTTTCATTACAACTCTTCAGGCAGTCGAGATTATTGCGCATTAATGCTACCATTCAGCACCAGTGTGCTCGGCAGTTACCATTAATTAATTCTCTTAAATCAAAACAACGATACTTGAGTCTCGGGCCATTCTCTTTAAATTTAATTGCGGAGGAGCGCGAAGCAGAAACAAATTGCCCAAGGAAATTTGAAGTGAGCGTATTTTCTCATCCGATGTTCTGTTAGGTAAATTAAACTAAATTACTGTTATGATATCTTGCAATACAACGTAAAGAGCATCAACATATATAATATTGTGTGTAATATATGTTATGAAAATTTTCGAATTTTTTCATGTTAATAAGAACCCATACTGTTTTAATATGATACAATAAAAGCATAAACCAACAACGAATCAGGTTCGATTGCTCAGCATAGGTCTACTAGTATAGTCCGCCTTGCAGCTTCATTGCGGATTAGACAAGTCAATTTTTTAATTAACAATTTACTTGGGTACAATAAAATTAAATGCGTGCACCCAAATGCTGAACTACCACATATCTAAAGAACAGAAACATGTTTTCCGGTCTCACGATCTGGCGGTGGTTACTTCGACTCTCAGTTTGATTGTACATTGACAAATTCTAACTTGCTAGTGCTCGGATAGTCACTTACCATTTCTATAAGCGTCAAGTCAGATGAAAGAAGTCATTGTCTTTAAACTAAACTAAACTAAGATACATATATGTGTATCCATCGTGCTGGATTAAAAAAAATGTAATGTAATGTACTCATGTGTGGGCAATAAAGATATTTTGCACATTTTCGGGTTCTCTATTCTCGTTATATTAATAAAATATGCTTATCGGTTTTTGGTAAAATGTTACGCACGGGTCGCAAAAACTTTCTATATCTTATTAACTGCCATATTTTTTCTTCAGAAGCAACGCACGTACGACACGATGTGGAGTTGCAGACAATAATAAGGTTAGAGAACAAATTCTGTATTTCAATTTATTTCTTTGTCCCACATAATTTCTTTATGTATGCTTAAAATTTATGAGTTCTCACGATAAAAGAATTTTATTTCTAATATTTATACTCCAAATATAACATGTAATATAATGTTCAAATGTGTGAAGTATATTTTTTTATTAAAACATGAAAATACTTAGTTGTTATACACTATTTTAATTTCAACTTTTACCAGAAATTTATTACGTTTCTAATGGTAAAGAGGGTGAATTTATAAACATATTTCTAAAACCGAATACTTCAGGGATACGCAATACGAATATCTTGGATTTGTAAATGAATGTTCGACTATTAGCCGGTTGTCGGAGCATGATCCGTTAGTTAACAGGCGTTGCGAATAGCGTATGTACTTAGTTATACGCCAAAGGTGACTTTTAACTTTCGGTGGCGAACCAAGTAATCCTAGTTTATAAATATTTTTTTTTTTATAAAGCTAAAGCTGCATTTGAGCTAAATCAGCATATTCATAATATGTTTGAAAAACCATCGTGTTGCAGAATGTAAAAACTTTTTTTGTTTGGTTTTAAAAAACTAAGAAAATATATTATGTATATATTATATTTATATAATATATTTTCAATATAGTAAAAGCAATTAAGTAATAATACTAGTAATAATACTAATATTAAATACGTTTATTCACTCACTGACTATAGTTATCGCATACTAAATTCAAGGTACTTTATTTCGCATTTATATAGTGAAATTCCTTTTTCCAAATTTCTGCTCAATGTGTTCGAACCATTGAAGCTTGCCCGTTCTTATTTTATTCCTAAGATTCCTCTACAGCCTTACATTCTATTTCCATGGCTTCTAATGCGATCATTAGGTAATGCCTTGCATCATTTAACTTCTAAAGTTACAGTACTTGATTTAAGTACAACAATAATGATTATGGGCATCATTTTGACTTCACCGTGTCTGGTAATAAACGAAAAATAGTCATTGAATATATATTTATAAATCATTAGATGCTAAATAAAAGCGTTACTGCTAATGCCCATCTAATAATCGCTTTACTGGTATTGCCAGTTTGAGATACAATTTTTTCAATTACAATTCAATATAAAAAGTATGAAAATCTTATATGATTCTTTACATATAAGATAAATTTCTGATGAGAGCAGCACTATCTTAAAACCTAAGCCTCGTGACATATCGATCAATGAATCTCGTTTCTGAATCCTAGATTACTATGGTATTTGATTCCCGATCAACGCCAAAATTAGAATAGGACAAATTTGTACCGAATCGCTGACAGTGCATCCGACATTTTCATATACAAAAAAAACAAAATCGCAACGAGTATTGAGTCTTAGTGTAGACACTTAATCTCGCTTTGTTGACATAATGAGAACCTCTATATAAAATCTTCATAATTAATAACTTAACAAAATATCTTATTAATGGGCAGTGGTATATGGCTATAATAAAATTGTATTATTTTACGTGACTAAAGGAAGAATTCAATATCGTTATTCCGTTGACCCCTTCGACATACCAGACCAAACCCGTAATAAGGTCTGAAATACCAATCATACCACTTGAAATATTCCATCACGGAACATTTAATATTCAATCCGAAATAAACAAAACGTGAAGTGTTTCTTAATTCCAAACCTTCACTTATTAATACGTCAAGTGATGAATTCGTAAACATTTGTCTGATTGAAGTTGTAAGTAATTAATTATTCAAAATTTAGATTGTGAGTCTCTAAAGATTAAAATTGAACATGATATACATATAAATATATATATATATATATGTATATATATATATTTATATATATATATACACATATATATATGAGATTACAAGCATAGCGCTCTTTTACCCAAGAGGATATTAGTTCCTAAATGTTACAGGGTCAAAGATTATTGCCGTGCACTGCATAATAATTAATATAAGTATTTTTTTTTACAAAATCTATGTACTAATGAAATTACATCAATAAATTTATTCAAACTTTTTTTTTAAACGTAACAACGAAAGCAAATTACGCCACAAATGAGTTCCTTATTATTCAGAAAGCAATAATAGATAGAATCTTCATTGTTAACGCTCATCTGTACAATAGACTATTCTATAGAAGTTTTATCCCATATTTATTTGACTACTCCGGAACTAATTTCGCTCTAAGATATACAGAGAGAAAACTACTTGGCTCATACAATAATAACATTTAACGCTTTAAAAATATGATTTAATAATTGTTCAAACATCTTCTATTTTTATTTAGGAATATTAGTAAGTGCATATTTTATCTGAATCTAGGACTACTTATACATTACCTTTATATTACCTGGAGCTACTTAGTAAATAAATTATCTATAATTATCGCCTTTATAAAATTAATAAAAATAATGATAATATCAGGTCGTATCAGCAAGATTGATGTCAATCAGACGATGAAAAAATATACAGGATATATTATAATGTAGTGTTAACATAAACACAGAATCACTCACTTATCTAAGCTCTAGTCCGAAATAAATCAATCGCAATTTGATTTGATAATAGATTCAGTTGTAGTGCACACCGACAAACACGCCTAAACAAAAAATAATAATTTCGCAAAATATCAGGTCTTGTTGCGAATGAAACGATTTCATGGTCCATGACTAAGCAGCGAAATTTACGCTGTCTTCAGCATTTACAAGTGATTTTGAAGCCTCGTCCCAACTATGAAGCAGTCTCATCATTTAGCGTCACTTACTTGAATTCTTCATCATTATTTTTCAATAGGCCATAACAAAATAAATGGGTCTCTGATATAGGTAAAATCAAACACAAATGACAACATTAATTACGACCAAAAGAAGTTGACAATATCAAGAAAAATGATAACAAAAGTAAGAAAAGAAAATCGTTAACAAGTCCAATTACCGTTTCAATCATTTTATCTTCAGAAGCCTATTCACAGATACAAGGGATATAATATACAAAAGATAACAGACAAGGAGTTTATTGCAAATAAACGTAAGAAAATGTCATAAACATTGAAGTCGGGATTCAATAAAGGTGCGGATGCGGGGAGAATATTCATCACCGAGATTTAGGGAGACATGACGAATTTGTTACCAGCCAGCTAATATTGTCATAGAGATGATTCGCTATAGACAGGTCGAATAAAGAAAAATGCTATAATGTAGTATATTTTCTTTTGTTATTGACGATTAAAATTAATAAAAGCGAATAAATTATTATTTCACCACCACTATCATTACAATCATTTCGGCAAAAATATATAAGGCCGTGCGTTTGACAGGATTGCGCTCAAAAATGTACATAATGTTTATACCATGTAATATTGTATATTATTTGTCTACCCGATGGTATTATTTTTTTGTATTTTTGTATAAAAAAAGTTTTTAAGGTGTGACCAATAAAGTTTAAATAAATAAATACACCCTTAGTGATCAATCTCAGTGTATTGGAAAGATCACACCGTATAGCCGTTCTCCCCGGGATCATTTTAGTGGGCTATCATGGATCCCAATCGGCCTCGAACATTTTATCCCATTTAAGTCATCATACACAATAAACTCGGGATACCTAAGCCCTATTCTATAAGCCCGAAACTATGTACTCAGAACTATGTACTTCTAGGTAAAGTAGGTGCGGGCCCGATACGATCTGTCCTTGCCCCCGCGAGGGAGGTATGCATAAGAACCCACGTCAATGTAGCGGTTTTCCTGTGCGACTTATGAAGTATATATTGAATATCTGTACAAATAATGGTATCGGAACTTCCCACCCCAATCCTTCCCCCTTCTTTCTTCTTTCCTACAATCTTCATGTTAGTAACAGAAGGATGATATAGTCTTTCTGATGATGTAACGAGACAATGTTACCATTATGAAAAGAAACTATAAGAACAATATTATCATTAATAAAAAATCTTCTCGCGCTTTTTATGCTAATCGCAGTACATGGTAATAGCAAACACTATCCACTTAAAGCTTTAAAAGTTCTGAACGCTATTAATATAATGTAAATAATATAATATTTCAAAATATATTATATTTTATGAAAGAACAGGTAACGAACGAGCACACAGTCTACCTGATAGGGACTAGAGCCCATAAATACCAACATCCATCCTTAGCAAAGATTTAAGTAGCATATACGTTGTCACCCCTGAGGATTGCTGTGTGAGTGCTTCACTACTAGAAACTGGATCTCCGGATACCTATCGAGCCGATCTATGCAAGCAATTTGTGTAATTAACTTAAAACACCAAAAACACGGATATTCAATGATACAAGTGGTATACTTGGAACGTTACAAGTTAATAGGATCTGAACCCCAATTGTATAGGCTATCGTCGCTCTTAAAAACTTTAAGACCCGTTACACTGGTACCTTCTTTACCTTGCATGCCATTAGAATTTGGAATACTCTTCCGCTTATATACATTCAGCTACTAATGAAGCTCATTTGTTCTGGGATTTTTGTAAAGAATGCCTGCAATGCTGTTAATATTAGTAACTGCTCCAAGAATGCTTAAATGCTTGTGCTAGGAGATGATTCACGGTAGTAATTGAATGGCAGATTCTAACCTTGACCTAAATCTTCAGTTTTCCAGACCATACCTAAGGCTTCGCTCAAAGTAGTAACGCCTTTTTGTACAATTTCTGTTGTTCTTACCCAAATAAAAGAAAAAAATACGAGTAATATCTCAAATAAACGATTCCACATAACTAACATGAATTAGCCATGAATCCCAATTGTATCAATCGGATGAGATAAGGGACGTAAGCAGCTTAAACTAATTGCCGTCCGGTGGTACAAGCCCAAGTGCGATTGACACGTCGCACGGCATCGGAATGCGTGACAGATCAAGGCTCTAATTAATATCGCTTGAATCGCCGAATCCATGCCCTCCCGATAATATACCTAACTTGTCTCGATAGCTATGTTGTGTAACGATCAAAATATCTTACAATTTATCTATATTATACTATTAGAAAACTGAATAATAATAAAGCCAAGTCTGCACATTGGCATTAAAGTAAAAATAGCACAGCAGTTGAAAAAAAAGTAAAAAGTCAATTTATAAAACCAAGATGAGACTTTCCATATGATTCAGTGGTGCTAGAAGATTTTTTTTCAATGTGATAAAATACGGTAGTGGCTATCGTTTTTATGGTAAAAATGTATGTGACGAAACTTCTATTATATAGTAATAATTTTGAGACTAGGCCAGGTTGTCCGACCCATTTTTATTAATTTTACAAAATGCTTGACAACACACAGTTCAGTGGGACCACACAGCTAGAGCGGTAGTTTTTTTTTTACGGATGATTGACGCTGTTAGACCGAAGGCTTTTGCAACTACTTCGGATGTAAAGGTGGTGGTTAGGGTACTCAGTGGAGACCTTCCTTATAGGGTAGCTACCACAAGGGTTCACGAGAGGGACCCTCGGCTTGGACCGTTACCCGGATCGCGTAAGTAAGCTCATTCGAGGGTGCCCAAGAGGGCCGGACCACGGCTTGATCAGTAACTTCTAACAGAATAGTCATAATAGTATTAAGGATATGTTCTAACACCACTCTAGAATGCGTACTCACTGGAGAACAAGTGGCGCAAGAAACTCCAGCGACGCGTTTTATGTAACTATATAAAATGTGTCGGTATTGTTCTAAGCCGTTGAAACGAAACTACGTGTTGATATTGGATAGTGACGGCAAAGGAATGCTCGGTGGAATGCAGCTTAGATCAACCCCCGGGTTCGCTAAGCAACGTACTCGACTTCGATGTCGTAGCGCCTTCTACGCCTACTCATTTTCCATACATTCTGGGTCACGCACCGGATGTGCTTGATATTGCCATCTGCAAAAACATCAACCTAGCCTTACAAGGGATAGAGGTAATCCACGAGATCGTTTCCGTGCATCGCCACGTTCTTCTATGCCCACGCCTTATATACCACTGAAAGTAACCGGTTGGTGCTACGTACCCTTCAGCGTGAAGTCCGATCATGCATAACTCAGTAGAGGAACGATCAGTGGGATAATCACCTCTCCAACATCGAACCTTCCCATCTCGCCGTCTAGCGACTTCCCGAACTCTTCCACTGAGATCCAGTAACTGTAACGCCGACTAAACTCAACAAAGACACAAAACACAGCAGTGCTATGCTGTTATTACACCCTGCGTTGAAGAGGTGGTACTTTCCCAGTCTAGCCGACTTATTAATGCTGTAGATAAAAACAAACACCAGCGTTCCTCTTCCAAATGTTAGTTTATATAAATACCATCATTTTATTTATCATATAAATCATGTTCTAATAAAAATATCTTAAAATAAAATAATATACTCTTCTCTGATTGCAGGCAAGTTCTATTTGAATTCGTACATAAATACGTGCCATGATGATTTAAGAAGGCGGGCCGCGGATGTGGTTTAACGGGATTAATTATAATCGGGCCAATGTTCCAATCGAACGCCCCCTCCCGTAGAGATGGCGGAAATTTATTTCAAACGTCATTTCAAAATGCAAACCTCTCACACCGCCGGTGGTGAGAGAAAAATAATAATTTCCTCATCGGGGTTTTCCCCTCCGATTTCACTTATATTATCTGACGACGATGTTTGTTTTCTTTCCAATCGAGTATGCAGAATTTAATATTTGCTCCGACAATATTTGTATTCATTCTTTCGTGAATTTAAAATCAACGTAATTTTCAATTCACTTTGTTCCCATTACAGTACATTTCCTTTTCCTTTGGTTTTATATGTTATTATTTGAAAAGTTAATAAATTGAGTTGGTTCTTTTTAATCATTTACAGTACTGAAATTTAACGATGAGATACAAATAAAATTTTAACGAATACTATCGAATTCCGTTGAGAAAAGCCCGCAAAATTATGACGTCCCACAAGATACAACATCCGAGATCGTTTGTAATTAGGCTGTCCTTACCGCGTAAAGAGGCCTTGGCCTTTTGAGTGCGAGTGAGTGATAACCTTCCATACGGATTTTGTATGTTATTTTCTTTTTAAATAACTTCCGCCTTCCTTATTTACGCCAGAATCACTCAAATAGTGTCAATAACTAGATTGACATTATGAATTCAAGTTATCAATGTTGAATCAGTATTCATCGTGACATTTCAACAAAATTAAACTTGTTTGAAGAATAAAATAAAATAGAACATACTTTATTGCATACCATAAATAACATAAAACAAAGTAACATATCAAACAAAATTTTAAATGCGCAATGTACTGCACACTTATCGCTTAACTGGATCTGTTCCAGACAACCTTTGGATAGAAAGGGCTTACCTCTGTGTTCTTGCCAACGAGCAATGGCAAGACCTAGGTGTACAGAGCGTCTCTGACCGAGACGCCATATCAAAAAAAAAGGAGCTCCATGGGAGGTACTACAAGGCTCTTCATGAGCCGTTTGTAGATACCGTTACCTCGCTCCACTAACTACGCTTTGGTGACCTTTTCCAAGAAACCGAGGGTTTTGTCTGCGCGATACAAGATCAGGTTATTAAGACCAACAACTATCGGAGATACGTCCTCAAGGAAAAACGTCCAAAAGAGAAACTGTGTGTCGGAAGAACGCAAGTTTTGTCTTTACGGCATATTTTTATTTTTTAACGGAGTTTTGTAATGATGCAGTAATATGATGTGTAGGTTGAATATCTATGTACGATTAAATACAAAACCTGTAATTCTTAATAACATTTTTCTAACATCTTCTCCAAGGGGAGATGAAATATATTTATTATATTAAAAGCCGCTCGAGAAATTATTTTTCTACTTTGTAAATTGCATTCGCACTATATAAAATAGAATTGCACAATTCGTTTCTCGTACCCAGATATTTGCGGTACCTACCCAGTAAATCGAATGATTTCGATATAAAATCCATTTTATTTTGCACGGAAATGTTAACAAGAAATGTTAAAAATATATTTATTTGAATAACATTACGAATAATAAACATAGTGAAGTCCTATATATTTGAACTATTTTGATTCTTTATTGGTATTATAGGTACCACACAGTTCCGCCTTATCTTAACCAAAAAGTAATTCCAACAGTATTTAATATTGTTAATCTCTGAAGAACGCTAAAATCTAACAGTTAGACAAGACTCTCGATTTAGCGGTCTAGAGTGCGAACCCCCTCTGAATTGTACTATCGAGTTCTGTAATTATACAATTATGAAGTAAAATCTAATAAATCAAAGATTACTACAGCCAATAGGCACCTTCATTAATTATGACCATACATAAGATTATTTTATATATATATCTTTCTCCTCTTAAAATAAAACTTGCTTATAGTATTGAATAATTAAGCAAAAAAAATACCCATTTGTACCTGTAAAAAAATCGTGGGGTACTTCGGTGTTCGGGTGCTCGCTTTTAATTTCATGGTACACGAGAATCAAGCAAAATTCCGGGTGCCGGCACGTTGTAAGTTGTTTTTAAGTGATGATTTACCTCGTACTTGACGGTGAGAGACATCACGGGGACCTGTACATCTTAGAAATAAAATATATGTATATTTCCAAGCCATGTAAGCCAAGTCCACCAATCCGCAGTGCATGGCCACGTGAAGGAATATTCTTCAATAACCTGTAGCTATTGACAGGAGACCTATGCTCAGCTATGGAATATATATTAGGTCTTTACCTATGAAATTGCCGTTCTTCAGTATTGGCCATTTCAAACCAAAAGTTTTGATTGGCTGTGAATTCTAAATTCAAATTAATTTTGTTTTAAAAACATGACATTCTTTTTACAAAGTCAGACTTTTGTTTATTGATTAGCTTTGTATTTTCATTATCTTTTAACATTTTTCGTCATAATGGATACTTTAAAAATTCGTGTAATTATGGAATATGAGTTCCGTCGTGGCATCAACGCGGCACAAACGGCACATAGCATCAACAACGTTTACGGAGAGAACTTTACAAACGAACGCACAACCCGTTGGTTTGCCCGGTTCTGTTCTGGAAATTTTGATTTGAAAAATGAACCTCGTGATCGTACGGACACTTTGGTCAACAATGATGAATTAAAGGCGATTGTGGAAGCTGATGATACTCAATCTACAGCCGAGCTAGCAACAGCTTTTGATATTAACATTAAAACAATATTGGTCCATTTGCGACAAGGCAAGGTAAAAAAGCTTGATAGATGGGTGCCCCACGAACTTAACGTACGCGTTGAGATCTGCCTCGCGCTGCTCAACAGGCTCAGAAATGAAAGAATTTTGCACCGTATAGTTACGTGCGACGAAAAGCGGATTCTGTTCGACAATCAAAAGCGCTCAGCATGTTGGTTAGATCCTGGTTCAGCACCAAAGCAATGTCCTAAATGAAAAATTACCTCTAGAAATTTGATGGTCACTGTTTGGTGGTCTAGTGCCGGTGTGATTCATCACAACTTTTAGCAAACGGCGTGAGCATTACTGCAGATGTGTACTGTGAACAACTGAAGACAATAATGGAGAAGCACGCACATCTGCAACTAGCTTTGGTCAATCCGTCGTCCCCGCTACTCCTAGATGACAACGCGCGACCCCATACTGCACAACAGACAGTCTCCAAGCTGCAAGAGTTGGGGTTGGAAGCTCTCCCTCATCCGTACTCACCAGAACTTGCACCCACCGACTATTACTTTTTCCAAAATTTGGATTTTTTAGCGGGAAAAAAATTCAATTCCCGAGAGGCAGTACAAAATGCCTTTGGAGAGTTTGTTGCCTCCCGTCCATCTGAGTTTTACAAGAAGGGCATCAAGAAACTGGAACTGCGTTGGCAAAGATGCATCGATTACAGGGGTGATTACTTTGAATAACAGAAATAAAAAAGTTTGAAAAACAAATACTTTAACTTATTTCATACAAAACGGAAATTTCATAGGTAAAGACCTCTTCTATTTATATATATATATATATATATATATGTATATATATATATATATATATATATATATATATATATATATATATATATATATATATATATATATGCTGCTACTTTACACATTTAAGAAACAACCTCTGGAGATTATTTAGAAAATTAAATCCGTAAATTTTCTAAAACTATAGCTTTTTACAATGTTTTTTTTAAATTGTTACAACACTAACGCAAGCATTCAAGTAACATTAAATTTAATGCTACAACGCAGTGGCTATGGCTAGAATGGAAATAAAATGTACTATATTCACAATATTACAACTTTTCCACTCAACGCCCGCACCAATTTTAAGGCCAATTAATAAAAAGTATGTATTTATTAAATTAAATTAAAAACGCCATTATGAGATTATTGTTCTTATTAATAATTTATTATCAAAATATCAATATTTTACAGGCTTATGGAAGCTTTTGAAATAGCATTTGGTACGACAAATGATTTTTATGAAATGTTCCAGCAATGTGTCGACACCTATATGCCGAATGAACAGTAAGGAATTACAATTAATTTTCTTCCTCAGGACTGTACAGGCGAGAAATGACTCACACTCTCCACTGCCAGCGCCAGGGCTGACAACAGTCCCAGTTGGTTCATCTGATGTTAAGTTAATCCTGCGGCTCATTGCACTCCCATTCACTATCAGAAAGGAATACTAATGCAGATCCATTATCACCGATGAAGACTCAGTGTTATGCATAGTGACTAGTAGTAAGTTCATTAGTTCCGCTTGTATTGGAATTCAACCAGTGCCGTCCGTTGCCCACGTGGAAATGTGGGTCATATAACAAGGCAAATTTTGCCTGGAAAGGAGGGTTGCTTCCCGAGGGAGGGGTGCCAACAGTTGGCTGAAACTGTATAATGGAAGGGGCACGTGACCCTATCATTATACAGAAGACTTGCGTACATATCCTCCTTGAACGTATTCCCGTAGAATGACGACACACCAGAGAAGGTTTAGCGTCCGTGACTTAATAACCCGCGACACCAACGACTTCCATACGATCATACGTTAGGCCAGCCCATGATTGCTGCTCCATATGGTTTCGTTGGGTTGCGATGGATTAGAGTGGGGCGTGTTCGCTGCCCTATGCAGTCGACATCAAAAGCGAGAGGAATGATGGTATTACGTTATGCCACTCTCTATACTCTCCGCGATTCAGGTGACGCCACACCACTGGGGTGATAGACTCATTATTAAGAGGATCGCTTTTCTGCTTTGCTGCTCCATGACCTCTGAGTGACTGCAACGGACCGCCTATATGGATGAGAAAGATAGGCAGGGACAGGAAGAGCAGTATCAGACATATTACAATATACCAAGGCCCAAAAACTAACAAATTGCGCTCTAAAAACAATAGTCGTGAGGCCCCTAACTGGGAATAGAAACCAGAATACACGACGTCCTAGCCCTGCAACGGTATGTAGCATAGCTTGTAGAGTACTTCTTTTTCTATCCTTTAGAACACTAATAAGTAGAAATCACACCATATAGAAAGGAACCAGTTCTCTAGCAGCACAACTACTATAATAATATTTTGTAGCACGATTATTTATACTACTTACTTTCACCCACAGGTTTATAACAGACGACTTACATAGTTATGTGAACTACCCAATGAAAACAACAATAGGATCTAGCCCTAAGTTTACAAGTAATCGAAAATTTTTCGCTAATTTGATAAGCACACCAGCTTTTAAAGAAACTGTGGCAAAAGACGTAAATGAAATACGGTTGGCGTATCACAAAAAAATGCAATATTGCGACAATGCAATATTGGATCAATCGATATTAAGAGATTTTTACGATCACGAAGTAGACCAAACTAAAGTCTGAAGTGAACTATTGAATTACTTTAGATTTTGGTTTGATCGTCTTACTTAAATCGTTAAATTGAAAAGATGGAACCTGGTTTTTTTCTTTATGTCATAAACTTTCAATAGGAGTAAGTTTCAAAGTTCGTGAAATTAAAAAAGTTAAATATCATAAAAATTATCAAGAATTTTTAATATCATTCACCAGATTTACACATTTTTACGCCTACCACCAACAACACTATTTCAGAATAAAGTTCATGAGAAATTAACATGTGTTAAGTGTATGTATAATTAGAAGTGAAATGCGACGCAAATCCTTACAACCAGAAACGACGAAACAATTTAAGCTTGGATGTTATGGTAATCTATACATAAACCTAATAATATATATGCATTTCTTTTCTAAGTAATAAGAATTAGAAATTCTTATTAAATAAACAAGGAGAGAAAGTAAAATTTACGTTGGGTGACCAAGACAGTTCGAAAGAGAGCTAATGCCCAAACTAAAGAATAAATCTGTCGATCGAAGAAGGACCACGCCTTTACAGAATTTCAGCATGAATCAGCAGCACAACTCTCTGTTTCGCACGGTAAATGTAAGGAACCGGAGGCATTCCATCTCAGTTCTCAGGGGTGACAATGCATATGAATCTTGAATCATTGTTGAGGATGGATGTAAATGTCACGGGTCACCTTGTCATCGTAATGTATGCTCGTTTTTCACTGTAAACTATAATATACATAAAATATTATAATAGTAATTAAGATTTTAAGTTGATAATTATTACTAATTGTCGTTAATATGAATAGTTTATTTTATCCAATAAATTTTAGTTTTTTGTGCCATCTTGATTTTCTATACATGACAATTCATGTTAATTTAAGAGCGCAATAGAACTATGACAACATTTATTAACAGTGACTATACTACGTCGTGTGTAATTGATGTCAACTAGAAGAAATCACCGAGGTCGAAATTGATCAGGCAGATCAATCAAAGACGATCAAAATGTTGAAGGAAGCATAAGAATATGAAGATATGAATTTCAGTGGCTTTTCATGAAACATAGTTTGTTAACACATGTATAGTTACTATAGCTGTGGTGATTTTGAGTAATTGCTACAAACCTACGTATAAAAGCTTAGTAAAATGCCCAAATTAATTAACTAAAATGGGATCAAACCTCAGAATGACGAAATTGAAGATTGAACGACTTAACTACAGTAAAAGATTGCCATTTCAAATTGAGGGAAGTGGAAAATAATAATACTGTGTAATGTACTATGACACTGGCATAGAGTTTATGACTGTTGCCATTACAAGGAAAAGAAGTATAAAAATATTTCCAAATTTTGACGCGAAAAGATACCACGGACAGATGCCGAAAGAAATGACAGATGCAGAAGGAGAAATAAATACCAGTATTTAGTCAAAAAAACGATATACAATTAGAGAAGAATCAATAAGTAGAAAGAGAAGTTATATTATTTAAGACTTGACTGAGGCCGTACATACAAAAATGAATGGGAAAGGAAAATAATAGCACAAAACTAGGCTGTAAGGATTTTCATCTTTTGTCTTTAAAGAATGTAATAAAACAACAACGATAGAAAAAATATTACAATAATTACTCATACACAAAGTGAATTTTCTCTATTTACTGTATAAAATTGAGATTTTATTAAAAACGTAAATCTACTTAGATAAAGTTGCAAGTGATATTTTTACTAATTGGTGTATAAAGTTCACTTCCGGAATGGAAAATTTTTTAAGACAATATTCGATATATAAACAGAAAAGGTAAATTTAATAACAGTTAAATTTATTTACGAATAAAGAGCCAGGTGCAAAATGTGGAATGCTTGGATTTTTTTTATATTTTGCCTCAATTTATAATAAGTTACTATGTTAGTATAATATTTATCAGCTTTCAAGAGTACTTAGTGTTTATAGTCAATTAAATACTTATATCTAGAATAATGAGATAAAATGATATTGAACATTAAATCACAGTTTTAGTAGCTATAAATAAATACTATAAACACTCTATTTAAACAATTTTATAGAAATGAACCAAATATTCTTTATAGCAAAAATGTATCTTACACCAAAAATGTTGACAAATTCATGAAACAATTGATTTATTTTACAATAAAAATTGATCTTTACAGACATACATACTTTGAAATCATGTCTGAAATACAGAATGATTTAAAATGCACTGTACTGACTAAAGATGGACCAATACGTGGATTTATTGAAGAAATTGATACCAAAACATATTACAGGTTTAAGAAAATTCCATATGCAAAGCCCCCAGTCGGGCTTTTAAGATTTATGGTAAGTGGACCAATCAATAAATTTTGTTATATCCTAAATAATAATAAAGGATTATTTCATAAAGTTTTCTATTTTAGGTACATTACTATTATGAGTAGCCAATAGATTAGAAAATAAAAAGTAAATTTGTAACCTTACTAAATTAATGTTATAAATGTAATAGAAAGAAAATAAATAAGATATAAAAATAATAAATGGGAGGCGACCACTCCTTAAATTGGAGAAATTTCACAAGCTTATAAAGCTTTGACTATATTGTATGTAGGTTAAATAAATTAGCAATTTGTCCTTTTAATTTTCTGTCTATATTTCTTACTGACAAAATCACAAAATTTATAGCATGGCACCCATTGGTGCTGTGACATTATTCTTGGGTCCTTAATTTGTAAATCTTGGTTTGATTTGGCCTTGGTAAAGTCACTTATATAGCAAAATTAAATTTACTATACTTTTATAAATATAACTAACCCTTGTATGTGTATGGGGTTACTAGTTACATCTTACTTTTTTCATCTATTCTATTCACTATAGAAGTAGGTTTATGTGATACTTGATGGTCACTAATTGAATTGCCTCAAGTGTTGTATATATAACTTTCCATATCAATTAATCTAGATGATGATTGCAACTTATTATGGGAATGTCTTATTAGTGATCTCTATAGTAGGTTCTGGTCTAACAATTTTTTATGCTAAAAACAGAAATAATTTTGGTTGC
Organism: Teinopalpus imperialis; assembly: GCA_029286865.1. Lineage (NCBI taxonomy): Eukaryota > Metazoa > Arthropoda > Insecta > Lepidoptera > Papilionidae > Teinopalpus > Teinopalpus imperialis. The sequence continues at coordinate 8,695,203 of JAGSMU010000005.1, forward strand.
TTGACTGAAATTCAAGTAGTTTGCCACATGCTAAGTTAATTTCTACTCTTGTCCAGTTGGTTGTGCAATATCAACAAAGCCGGTTCTTATGGTTGCATGAGACAGTGTGTCATCAGCAAAGATTAGAACTTCTTGTTTAGTGGTATGTCAGCTGTATATATTAGATACATGGTCTAACTGAAAACAGCCTGTTTATTATACAATATCAGATAAGAATCATTTATATTATATTTATACTCTAAATATTATATCTTCTAAATATACAATAAGGGTACACTGGGGCCAAAAGTTTAAGACCGCACTTAAACAACATAATTATTCATCAATTGTAATAAAATGCCATAGGATAAATAAAAGAAATGCACATCTGTTAGTATTGATTATTTAAAGAAGTCATTCTTTTGTTTACTTTCAAGTTATGTTACTGGACAATAAACATCTATTGTTTTCAAACACCGACAATTTTTATAATGTCCTCACTACTAATTACTTTGCTTTTGTTACATATTGGTCAATAATTAAGATTATTTAGTTCCTGAAAACATGTGTTTCTGACTTATTATTACCCAAGTTTACTTGGGTTTGTTCACAAACAATCTCAATTAGTGTAAACTTGTGGTTTCTACAGTGAAGACGTCATAAAATGGGACACACTCGAGAAATTAACAGTGGAGTGTGTTCTGCCATCGTTGTTTTACATAATGAAGGCAAATCCGAATGTGAGATTGCTTCACAACTGAAGACTTGTGTTCATGGCACAATAAGTTGATACAGGGAGACATGCAGTTTTCAAGATCGTCCACGCTCGGGAAGGCCGAGAGCCACAACATCTAGTGAAGATAATTTCATTGTTGCTACCAGCGAGCGAAATAGACACTTAAAAGCACCAGAAATCTGCGTTGAAGAAAACAAAACCCGAGTTAAACCTTTATCATTGACTACAGTAAAACGGCGACTGATAGATGCGAAGTTGTATAGTCGCGTTGCCGTTCGAAAACCTCTGTTAAGGCCGCAAAACAAGAAAAAACGGGCTCTTGCCCATCGAGATTGGACTTGAGAAGATTTTAAAAAGTTCTTTGAACCAATGAATCCAAGTTTGAACTATTATTTACGTTCGACCCAATGCCCTAGAAAAGATGATGTCGGATTGTATAGGCCCAATAATCAAGCATAGTGGTGGTTCAATTATGGTCTGGGGTTGCTTCTCTAGCTAAGGAACTGGCAATTTGATTAAAATTTAACGAATTTTGATAAGGAACAGTACAAAAACATTTTAGAACAAAATGCCGTTTCTTCCGGGTTGCGATTAATTAGAGATGGATTCATTTTCCAACAAGATAATGATGCAAGGCATAGCTCAAAATTGTGTAGAAGATATTTAGAAGAGAAAGAGGCACAAGGGGTGTTAAATAATATGGTTTGGCCTCCTCAGAGCCCGGATCTCAATCCCATTGATCTTTTGTGGGAAGAGGGACGACAACTTGATAGGAACGTCCGTAATCATGGCGCATCCTCGCGAGAAGAAATGTGGAATGCTTTATGCGATATTTGGAACAATATATCACAAGACACCATTAACAAATTGATTGCTTGTATGCCGAGACTTGTGACAAAAGTCATAAAATGTAAAGGATGTATTTGGAGGAGGTATTTGGTGAAAAATCAGTTTAGCTAACTAAAGCCTTTTTTTGCATGGACTATTAATATTTCTTTACGCTTTTAAAGTATATTGTTTGTCAATCAATGTTCTATTAGATGATTAAACAGGTTAATTAAACATTTGATATTTTATTGGAGTTTTACTTTATTTTCCTACTTTGATTAAGGTGGTCTTAAACTTTTGGCCTGCAGTGTATATGTACCTGGACCTACCTATACCTAGTTTGCGTAGATTAAAAAAAAAATCCTGAAAACATAAAACGCACTACACTATTGACAACGATTCACCGACTAACCTTGATTAAATAGTCTATTATTTGAATAAACTATCATTCTTAGTTTTCGAGATACTACGGTTTCTTTTGGTGACCCAGATTCATTGGTTTTAAAGTTAAATTCGATTTGACTTAGTTGCGAGTTACTCGACAAATCTCGAGACGAGAATCTTGTTAAATATCAGTAACTAATCAAAAACTCCTACTACTCTTTATCAGAATATTTATCCGACTAACATGCTTAGATTTAAGCTTATAGCTCTGGATAAATCCAGTTGTCTAGTGCTAATAAACTAGTCAATGCTTCGACCTGTATCGACATTGTATATATATGAATTTATTATTGTTATTTAAAAAATCAAGTAGAGGTGTTTCTTGGCGTTTCTTGCTAGCAACTACTTGACTTGAAATAATTGGTAGTAAACAAAACAAACGAATTTATGGATTTACACACTGTTTCCAAGGGAAATTTCGCCACTGCTTGCTCCAAAGATTAGATAAAGTGGCTCAATGTCGCCGTGTCGTAGAGCATGCCATGTCCTTTAAAGCTGACCATAATTTGAAGTGTAAAGGGTTGAGGTCTCAGCTAGATGTGGGCCAGTCTTCAGCTCTTATAAAATCTGGAACGTTGGTTTCAAGCCTGCCTTGGGTAGTTCGTGCCTTGTGACCAAGTGCAGAGTCCTGCTGGAAAGTCCACGGTATATTTTTAACAAGTGTATTGCTGAAAAACATGATCCAAGACTGTATCTTGATACACTTTGGCTGAAGTTTTCTCTCCTTTTTCTCAAAAATGTAGTTTTGTGACTCCTTGTTAAGACACGCCCCACCAAACCATCACTGACGCAGGATGATGACACATTGTACCTTTCCGACCACTTGAGCAGCTTCTTTAGAACTGTGAGCGTACACTTTATCACTTTGCTTATTTTAGTGTTCTTCAATCGTGAAATAGGATATTTCTGTGCCTTTCACCTGCGCTACAGAAGGCGTTTTGATCGATCCACTCTCTTTAATTGTAAAGATTGATTTAGGGCATGTCCTGTTTATCGACGATAAGCACCGAGCTTCAGGTCTTATTTTATACTACGCGACGCGAGTCCTAGCGGGAATCTTCATTTCTCGCGATAAGATTTTGCTTTCTAATGGGGTTTCGACGGATTCTGACTTTAAGAGCATTAACAGCCTTTGTAGTTCTAACATCACGCGGCCGCCCCGATCTTTTCTGGTCTTCGACACAGGAAGTGTTGTTGTATCTGTTTATAGTACTATGTTCGAACATACGGCTGATACCAAGCTTTTGAAGTGTCTGGAATATAACCGACGGCTCCATACCCCCTTTGTGCAAGGCGATCATTGCAATCCTATTTCCTTTAACACCCCATTCCTTATTGTAATTTGATAATGAACACGAAAAAATATGTGAAATGGCGCAAAATCGAAAGAAGTTTTTAAAATAATATACGTGTTCCAAATTCAAAATTATTAAAAAGTTGAAAAAAATATAAGTTTTTATGTAACAGTATTTATGGCCAGACTAGTTATAAAAAATGTCCTACGCGATTTATTATGGTGGTTTATAAAATTATTCGATTATAAATTCTAAATTCGATATAATTAATTCGAAATAACAATATAGAAAAACGTTATTAATATTCTTTGAAAAATATGAATAAAAATAATCCCTACAATTCATAAAATCATCACAAAATTAAAGGCAAAGTTCAAGTTTTGTTTAATATTTATTCGTAACACAGTAAATGTTTTCAAGAAATTGAACAATCTTCAAAATTTAATTGATAACCTATTTTACTGGATAGATCACCTATTGCTTCATAGTGATAAGAATTAAAATTGTACATTATCTTTATGCAGTATACATCTGTTTTTTTAGTTTCAAGTTATACAAAAAAATATTTGGTATTTCTCATACTTATATGTAGATGTACAAATGTAGATAATTTGAATCAAAAGTACATTCACAACACAAATCATATAATACTGCTCTTAATCAAATATCGTACATAACAGTACATTACTCGTAGAAATGTAATTCCACCCAGTCCAACTCCTGGGAGAAACGAAGAAGTCTCCTAGGATATCGTCGGATCGTGATTCGATAATTTCTAACCTGTGTACTCTCACTCCTCCCAGAAGACTCCGGTCCCAGTAAGTTCTCTTCATGTGGTTGTACATTTCCAATTAAATACATGTGTGTTCAGGATTTTTCATATGATGCATCCATTAGGGTTGATCAATTATCATTCTATCGCCGATATTTATGCCGTCCCCTGGGGTCTATAATACACGTATTCCATAGGTTACTTGTTTTAGGCACAAGGCACAGACACATTGGTGCTTACTGCTGAACAACTACTTACCGCTTAGCATGCTACAGTTTGTCTCTAGCTGCGGCATGAATGGGTTGGTTCGACCGCAGAAGGACCGCGCTCTCACAGATAATCAACGTAATATAGCAGCATAACGCTAGCATAATATACTGCTCTTGAACTTAAACGTTTTAAAATTTAGATTAATACAACATTAACCAGAACTTATCTTACTTTATTAGTTATATTTTCTCAAATAAAAGCCTCAAAGTCAAGTTTAAATTACGGTAGAAAGAACATTAGTATTTTTTTTTTGAGACCATTCAAGATCGAAGACTAAATTTAACACAAAAAAATTAAGTAGCATCCTCAGAAAATGCCTGTCGGACTTGTGCATAAAGTGTGTTAGTAAAAGCACAAGATATCTTGCATTTTAATCTAATAACTTTATGTTAGCTACTTAATCTAGTGTAAGTTATAAAATTTATGATGATGATATAGTGCTGGTCGAATTCAGTCATCTTTAAGTTGTTACTACAATTAAGACTACAGACAACAAAACAGAAAATTGATTCTATTAATACTTAGTTTTTCTAGTTAGTCTCTTGGGTTCATTTAACAAATGCTTGATTGGATTAATATCAGAAATGATGGCTAGCCAGTCCATGGTCTGAATACCGGCATCCTACATATCTGCCAGTATTATGGCACAAAAGAGAAAGAAAAATAATTCAGTCTCAGAATAATTAAAACTGCATTTCACAAGAAAAATATTTCGATGATTAGTTTACTTCTTAAGAAAGTAATCAAATCAGAGAAACAACAAGCTGCTGCCTAGCGACAAAAATGTCAGTATTTGTATCTCGCTTTTATCACTTACACATTTATATTTTGTACGTACCTTTTACAGCGTGGCCAGTTTTAAGTCAAGACGACACATTACTATAGGAAATTTCTAGCAGTGTAGTTTTTAACATATATAACTAAATTTATACATAATTTACAAAAATATTAGGGTTTCAATTTTCGTATCTCTTGACCTTGTATAACCGCAATAACCTATTTCATATGGTCGTTATCTTTGCCGACTAAGCTTTTAAAGCATTTGGTTGAAGTTTCATAAACAGCACTATGAAGATGAAACAGTAGTTCTTCTGACAAATATATAATAGTGTACATACATATTATAACTTATAATATATGGGCGCTTGAAAAAGTTACATAGATTACAAGTGTTTTCTATCTACAAGACAAGTTAAGAGCAATAAAGATCGATGTATTTCGTAACTTTATGAATAATGTTATTTTTTTTAATGAACTTATTAATGTTTCAGCCTCCAGTACCTATTAATTCTTGGAATGAAGAATTGGATTGTACTCAAGATGCATCACCACCTGCATGCTTTTTCTTTCAGTTTGAAATAATTGGATCAGAAGATTGTCTTTATATCGAAGTATGCGTACCAAAGATTGCTTCCGATAAAAACTTACCTGTTATGTTCTGGATTGGGTCTTTAAGCTTCTTTTTACTCATGGATCCAATTTTGGATCCAAAATTAATAGTAAATCAGGATGTTATTTTTGTAAAATGTGGATTTCGATTGGGACCTTTTGGATTTCTTTCCATTAATGAGTTTGTTGCGCCAGGTAACAATGGGATGAAAGATATTGTTATGGCATTGCAATGGGTTCAAAAAAATATAAGGAGTTTTGGTGGCGACCCAAATAATGTAACGTTATTTGGAAGCAGTTCTGGTGGATCTATAGTGCATTATATGATGTTATCTCCAATGGCATCGGGTCTATTCCATAAAGCCATTATTCAAAGTGCTAGCGCCATGAACAACTGGTCTTTGGAAAAGAATCCTATACAACCTGTATTAAAATTAGCCAAGGAATTGGAAATCGCAGATACAGATATTACGGAAATCGTTAAAGAATTAAAAAACTTGCCTTATATGGACATAATGAAAGCTTGTTTAAAAATGCAAGATGAATTAGGATCTACCGAGATTATTAAATTCGGTGGCCTTTTTAAACCATGTGTAGAAAAAGAATTCGAAGGCATACCAACATTTCTTTGCAAAAGTCCAGGTTTAATTTTAAAATCTGGTATGATCAATAAAGTGCCTTTAATAATTGGCGCTCACAATGGCGAAGCTTCTGTGTTACAATTTATCAATGCTGCTTTTTATGATAATGTAGAAAAGAAAAATGGCAACATTTGTCTCATGGCACCAAAATGTTTAGCAGAATACACGTGTTCGAAAAAAATAAGTCAAAAGATTCTAAATTTTTATTTGGATGGTGCAGAAACATTACGTGAAGATACGAAACAGCAATATCTGCAACTGATGAGTGATTATTACTTTTTGTACAATGTGCATAATACAATAAAAATACATAAACAGATTGCTCCGGACTGTCCCATATATTATTATATTATGAACTATGCCGGTGAGTGGGTAGTTCCAAAGATTTTGGAATTTGTTAACAACTCAGGACATGCCGCAGAATATCCATTCCTTTTCGATATCAAGTTACCAGGCGAAGGTGCATGCAAAGGCAGTCGTGATTCAATGATGACAAGGTGCAAAATGATAAAGATGTGGACTAATTTTGCTAAATATGGGTAAGTCTTTAAACTCAATCTAAGTGTACAAAAATCAAAGTAGTGTAATTAATGAGTTTAAAAAACGATTGACAAGAAACATTAATACAAAATATTATTCAAATGTAGTTAAAATACTACTTTTCTTCTTTGTAGTGCCGTTAAGCATGGGATTATCACTATAAATAATACAATTTTACAAGATTTATTGTACACATAAGTGTACAATAAATCTACCCTATCTTCCAGCAATAGGTAGAACTGATTTATATGTCGTAGAGCCACGAGTTGCTTGACATCGCACTGATTGATCGATTTAATAAGTGAATAACCAATATGATATAACGAACACTTCATCAGTATAAAATAACAGCTAAGTGTTGCTTGGTGCCACCAGGGCCCATGCCCTTCATAAAACACTACACACGTACATTGCACCCTCATATCGGCGGCGAAGGCGTCGCAAACATTTATGTAAACATTTATAAACGGTTATTCGCGATACCGCCATGTCACAGGCCGGTTCTCTCCAGTCATTACAGATAGAAACGTTGCTGGAGTTTCTGGTGCCACTTCTTTTCCAGCGCCCACGCATTGTGCTCGTCACCCACATATAGAGATCTCAACTGAGTGCTATAAGCCTCAGTCACCTCTCAACCCGGTGAAACTGTAAAAGCCCTTGGGGCCCTTGACTTAGAGGGGGCCATCAGACCGAAAAAATCATTAATATATTCGAATGAACGGAGTGTTATAACAGGTCTTCTTTACCTATGAAATAAGTTAAGGTATTTTTTTTCTTTTTTTTTAATTTCTGGTATTCAAAGTAATCGATGGATCTTTGCCAACGCAATGGTAGTTTATTGACGCCCTTGTAAAAATCAGCTGGACGGCAGGCAACAAACTCTTCAAAGGCTCTCTGGAATTGAACTATTTTCCCGCTAAAAAGTTGTCGAAATTTTGGAAAAAGTAATAGTCGGTGGGTGCAAGGTCTGGTGAGTACGGTGGATGAGAGAGGGCTGATGTGCAGTATGGAGTCGCACGTTGTCGTGTAGAAGCAGCGGGGACGACCGATTGACCAAAGCTGGTTGCAGATGTGTGAGCTTCTCCATCATTGACTTCAGTTCTTCACAGTACACATCTGAAGTAATACTCATGCCGTTTGGTAAAAAAACTGTGATGAATCACACCGGCATTAGACCACCAAACAGTGACCATCAACTTTCTAGAGGTCATTTTTAGTTTAGGGCATTGCTTTGATGCTGAACCAAGGCCTAACCAACTTGCTGACCGCTTTCGATTGTCGAAGAATCCACTTTTCGTCGCACGTAATAATTCGATTCAAAATTCTTTCATTTCTGTGCCTGTTGAGCAGAGCGAGGCAGATCTCAACGCGTACCTTGCGCTGGCGATCGTTAAGTTCGTGGGGCACCCATCTACCAAGCTTCTTTACCTTGCCAATTTGTCGAAAATGAACCAACATTGTTTTGACGTTAACATCAAAAGCTGCTAGCTCGGCTGTACATTGAGTATCATCAGCTTCCACAATCGCCTTTAATTCATCATTGTTGACCAGTGTCCGGACGACCACGAGGTTAATCTTTCAAATCAAAATTTCCAGAACGGAACCGGGCTAACGAATAACCAGGTTGTGCGTTCGTATGTAAAAGATTTCTGCGTTATCGTTGTTGATGTTACGTGCCGTTTGTGCCGCGTTGATGCCACGACGGAACTGATATTCCATAATTACACGAATTTTTAAAGTATCCATTATGACAAAAAATGATCAAACGTAATGAAACTACAAAGCTAAACAATAAAAAAAAGACTGATTTTGTAAAAAGAATGTCATGTTTTTAAAACAAAATTAATTCGAATTTAGAAGTCACAGCCAATCAAAACTTTGTTTCGGTTTGGCCAATACTGAAGAACGGCAATTTCATAGGTAAAGACCTTATATTACTGTTAATTATATTGTTTAATCTTTTCTTACTGTTATCATGTTTTAGTTAGATTCCTTTTGTCTTTGTGTCTGTTTCTGTTTTATGTCTTTTTTCTAAGTTTTTTTCCGGCACCAATAATTTCTAAATAATTAGTTTGAAGGCGTATAAATAGTATTCTTTTAATATATAGTACGTGGTTTGTAAGTGTAAGGGTAGAATTTAGGTAGAAATATGTACGAGTGGAAGTAAAAATGTTCGCAGAGCGATGGCAAGAAAAGTGAAGTTATTCCTCCTTCAAGCCACAACAAAATTAATATTTTTCTACATTAAACTAATTATGTGAACGAATAAAATTAAAACAACAAAATAGCTATTGGAAGATTTTTGTTTTTTTATGTTATATAAATTTTATTCGTTTATTGTAATAGAAAAGAAGTCATGATTAAACTAGCAGTTTCAAATCCCACTGGGTTGTGTCAACGATTTTTTATTCATTAAATTTATTCACTGAAGTTTGTCCCATATATCGTCATTCATAGGGGACAAACAGACTGTGATTAAATAAGCACTATTTTTTAGTCTATTGAAATAATGAATTTTTAGTTCATCTATCTTTTCTCTCATTCGGCAACATTTGCCTTGTTTTAATTCGATATAGCAATGCTTTCAGTCTGTATTATTTTCTAGATAGGGAGTCTTCGTAGTTTTTTCAGTAATCATAATGCTCGCTTTTCAGGTCATATTAATGTATTCATGTTCATGCATACCCTAGTACACTTGTCCAATAATAACCCTTATCTCAAATCTTTACAGTAATCCCACACCAAATGTGAATGATCCGCTGCTCACAATAACTTGGGATCCAGTCACCAGTAAGGAGGAATTAGATTATCTTTGTATAAGTCCAAATTTAACGAAAGGCTTAAATCCTTTCCACGACCGAATGACTTTTTGGGATCAACTACACAAGGAACACAAATTTCTACGAGCACTAGCTCATTTTAATGATATTGGAGTATTTATGTAATAGCTATCATTAAAAATGTAAAAACGTCACGATAATTAATATTACTATGAAAACTTGGAATGTTTAAATTTACCAGTTAGTTGTCGCAATGGAAGACGCACACCAAAATGTTCTAAACGTATACGTACGTAATATACGATATCTATCTATCTAATAATTAAATAAAAATGCACTCGTATTGTGCATGACATAAATAACATTTTCTGGTGTATAAATACTATATATATATATATATATATATATATATATCCACTTCGTATTGAAATGATCTTATATAGATAATTTGTAAATCTTATTACTAAGGGGTTGATCAATATTGTTTATTATAAAACAAAGCCATAAAAGATGCTACAGTGTAGTCTTTGTGCTAAATCTGTGATTCCATTTATATTCACATTTTCGTAAACAACGCATGTATTTGCTATATCAATGTCAATTAATTAAAAAAAGATAAAATAAACAACCAGCACAATAATTTTAGAGTGATATCGCAATCTGATAGGATTATAATTCTAAAATAATATCTATAAAATTTTGATATCATGTTATCGTCGTTGGATGTGAACATGCGATTTACTGATTAAAGAGATTTAAAAACCATTTTCAGTTTTAGTTAGTTACAGGAATATAACAAATAAATATTTATTTTTTGTAATATTCTTAGTTAAAAATAAATTTATCAATACCACAAAAAAAAAGGATTGAATTCATCATAAAAAAAAATTTACAAAAGCCTGCACACTTTAAAAGGAATATTTACTCAAATAGTTAATTTTGTAATAATATTTTATGTTTATTTGTAATAATGTTTATTTTAGGTATTTATAAATCACTGTTTAACAGGTATTATAAAAACTTAAAAGAAAATTATTTTTGAGATTATGTTCTTAGATTTAAAGGATAAGATATATTTAATAAAAAAAACATGGATTACATTTTACAAAATATGGAGTTATAGAAAGTTTTTAATTAGGAAATGTATAGGAAGATTATGTTTTTATATTTTGTTTAAAAGGAAATTTTACTCAAATAGTTAACTTTGTAATAATATTTTATGTTTATTTGTAATAATGGTTATTTTGGGTATTTGTGATCTACACTGATAACAGGTATTATAAAATTATTGTATTTGTATTTACCCTTTGCAATAGTAATATTTGCTAAGGGTAAATACATTTATGGATATTTTGACTATTAAAAACAATAACAACCTCAAATCTAAGTTAATGGATATACAATTAACAAGATTCCATATATAGATTAGTATATAGGTGTAGTCATATAGGTTTAATTTAAATTTTATGGTTTAGTTTGTATTTTAATTTTTCAGTTTCCTTTTGTATTTTCCTCTGTATTAGGGATATTATTATTACCAACTTTATTCCTATAAGGTCACCGAATTTTCTCGAATTGCTCGAGTGCATCGACTTCAAAAGGAAAATTGTTGTGATATATTTTTGTATCTGTTCATTTGTAAGGGCTCTTCAATATTTAATTATAAATTTAACTTAGATATTATAGTGCATATACTATTTCGCAGCAGGCTGGACTGTAAATCATGTTGCGTAGTGATGTGCACGTCAAGTTCATATTATCGATAAAAATCCGGGACGAGTGCATCACGCTCGCGCGCTTAAGTGCTAATAAAGTAAAGAACTCATGTTATCAAATAATGCATGAGTTGCAGTCTGATATGGTACTATAATATAAAAAAGTTTTTTTGCGCATTCAGCTTTTGAATACTTAACGATATGGAGGCGTTTTTTGGAACCATTTTTAAACCGATTTGGTGTGAATATTAATATTTTTTTTTTGTAAGTAATACAGGGATAAAATAAATGTATTTTATTTAAATTTGTAAGCCCTGTGCGCATGAACGGGCAATATGTCACACGTTTTTTACCCCGGCCTGCAGGCAGAGAATAAAAGCCTTAATGACTACAGCCATTGTATCTGTGCCGGGCGCTTGCTTTTATATTGCACGCAAACAATTTCATCCCCGGCGCTGGCAAATTATTTATTGCAATTTTAGGTCGAATACCGGATGAAATTGCTTCCTAGTAGAAGTAAATCATCTTGTATCAAACTACTTTCCTCGTTTGTCTGTTGCTCTACTATCTTCAATATGCATAATTCTGTTCCAAAATTTTTAAGTTGGTGGATTTTCTCATACCCACATAAGACTTAAAATGCTGAAGATGAAATGAGGAGACCCAATAATCAATCATATTATGTTCGATAAGTCTTAGTAAATTTACTTCAGTTAATTTTTAATGTAAAACTTATATTGCATATACGACCACAATACCAATATATTCCTTATATAAGGTAATAAAAATAATTTGTATTGATTTACTAGTGATTTGCCAGTTAGTGTTAAAGACGAATTTATAAATTTTTGTTTATAACTGTGTTTTTATTTTAGGCGTAAGAGAACTGTCACCTCCTTTAACCGGTTATTGACGATTGCTGCCAGACGTCTTGTACCTTAGATGTTGCTACCTAACATCTGCATCATTATAATCTCAATCCACTGACAATAATCCTCCCTCGTATAAAATACCACCAGTCACTGTTTTTCAAGATACCTGCTAACTAGCAGTCGTCATCCCATATTGCAATACACATATTTTACCTTACCTGTATTTAAAAAGCATTATTTTAAATTAAGAGTTTTAAAAAAAAAGCATGGTAAGTAAATTTTATTATGTTATGCCTTGTTAATATATTTCATGTCTGCAGATATTTTTGGACTAAGTAGTTTTCTAAAACATTTCAACCGTTTATTGTGTACACTAAAGATAATACAGGTACCCGGAAAACATATTTTTATCAATAATAACAATAATTTAATTAAGAAAAATAAAAATTGTAAAATCTAAGACCCTACTGCAAGATTTATATGTTCCTTACATATTTAGTAAAAATGAAGTAAAAAAATAAATAATGGTTATCCAATAAATATTACATAGTGGCTCCAATCAAGTGACCAATAATGAAGCAGTTTAATGTAAATAATATTATTCCTACATAATTGTTATGTAGGTACATGAGAATAAATAATGTACCATTGAAAAAATAATTAGGAAAATAAGTTAAGATACATTTTTCAGTAATAAATACCCTTGTAGCTCCCCAGGTTTTAAAAAAGTATGATTTTCCACACCCTCTTCTTTTTCACTTAGTAATTTTATACTGAAAAGTAATTTACAATATGACTAAGGTGAAATAAATTTATTAGATATATACGACACGAACGGTTAATCAGCTGCAGTAACTGCAAATTATTAGGGCACTATCGGAATAATCATCTCACCTCCTTGCGAGTAATTAGGGGATTCCAACAGTACTAATATTTATTATTTAAAAACAGGTAAGGTCGATAAAAGAAGACCACCATTGATTCATCTTCGACGTGCGTAAAATGAAGGTACCAATTTCAATGGAAATCTAAGAGCCATTTGATCTTCATATTCGCTCTTGTCATGTGCCGATGTATTTTACCGTAGTGTTCTGATTATGGTCCTTACCACGTCGAGCCAGAGTCAGAGAGTTTATGATACATCTAGTGCATAGAATTAGCTTAGTACAATTGCCATGTACAAATTATATTTTGGTTCGAAATTTCTATACCTAAAAATAAAAGTATTAAAATTAAATATAGAGTATGGGATACATACTTAATCGGTCCAAGAACCATCAGCAATCGTAAATAAATCTAAGATGATTTTGGCAAATTCATCACGACAAAGTAACACGTATAGAATAGGTGCAAAGTCCCGCGCAGGACTTCACCTATGAAATATTTTCTTATGGAACAAAGTGTCTATATTATTTTACTTTACTCCAAGGACTAATATATAGCAATGCCAGCATATTGGTCCTTATAAAACCAGAGATAACTCTCAGGCTAAAAGCATGAAAGAATTTATGGTAACTAAATAGTAAACGCTTAATTATCATAGTACACAAGTAATTGTCATTTTAAATTATAATTACTACGTGTTTTGCTGTAAGGGGAAACCACATAAATTTATAATTAAATATTTTGAAAACGCGTGTCGAAGTCCAACGTAAAAGCGACCACGAGTCATGAAGTAGAAAGATAAGAAAAGTTAAACCACTAGTAACTGCAACATAAAAAATATGAACATATAAATCTTATATTTGGATCGCGTAATTATATACATATATCTCTTAATATTGCAAAATAATATTTTATGCATTTTATAGTTATTTTTATGTCCCTCGGAGCGATTATAAATGTTGAAAATAAAGTGAAAACAAATTTCGTCAATAAAAAATATCTACTAATATCTTAGTTGATCAGTATATAATAAAAGACTAACATACAAAATTGAACAATAAAAGGCATCCTCGTGTTGGTACCAATATGTAAAATAACACATAAAAATGTTTCTTTAATACATACATAACAAACATTCAATGTTTAGTAACGATGATACGCGTAAAGGCCAACAAAATATACTTTATACAATAAAAAATGAACTAGATACGCCTTTATCTACACAAGCAAAAATAAAGAGGCGAGGTTAATAATTTCCGATATAAATTATATAATCATCACTACTACACTACTATATAATATGGATGTGAAGAACGGAAGTGTCCGGATTGAGCTTTGCTTATCCGAAAGTCGTTGAGACTGATCCGTTTGTGGTCGTCTTCGGTCCGCTGCTAACGATTGCGTGCAAAATATAAACACACTCCCGTGTAAATGATTTCGCTGCAGCCGATAATAATTCATCCAATCCTGGTTACAGGCATCTGCGTCAAGAAATTGATTGTGATACATTAACAAAATTCACCATATTAAGAAAAAAATATGAACATAAATAAAACACGTTACTAATTATTAACAAGGTTTTGTACCAAGACGCTAACAATGAATAAATTGTATTGAAATATTGATTGGTTATTAACTTATCAATGTGAACCGAGTGGGTTGTTGGATGTTCCTAATAATATTAAAAGTTTATAATAATCTTACAAGACTATAAAATGTAGTAATAATAAAAATAGAGAAAACAATTTCCTTTATTTCTTTACCTTCGAGTAAAGATTTATCTCACAATTGGGTATCAGATCTAAATAAAAACTTATAGGCAACAACTGAATACTCACTGCGCATAAATACGAATATGTAAACATGTCTATCTTTAAAACTGGAACCCTCCCATTGGTACGGATTGGTCGGCACTGAACTGATACTGTCCAGTTGTTGATGAAACCTCCGGCGCTAGACGACCGTCTTCACCCTCCGAGCCGAAGTAGTTCTCAATGATCTCAAACGACTTCTGATATATATCGAGATTCTCGTGTGACTGTAGGAATTCAATTTTGTCTAACCCTGTAATACGATGTTTGCATTTCATTTAATAAACTGAAATGATAGCATAATGGATCAGGTTGTTTGTTATTTGTTACTTGGCAATCATTTTGTTTATTAGATAATTCATTAACAAACATTCTGATCCATGATCATGGAGTTTGTTTGACTGTGGTTTTCTGGAGTAGGTAAATTATATTCCACATTTACATAAAAAAATCAATTGCGCTATTCTTAAATTCGTGATAAGTAATTGAAAACCCTTTGTAATTATATAAATCCCACTGGCGGCTACAGACTTCTTATACAGAGTGGATTGGCGGTCTTCGAAATATATTTTTTATTTAATATATGCAGGTTTCCTCACCACTGTTTTCCTTCACCGCCGAGCAAGTGTTAGATCAATAATTAAAATTTCCTACACCAATTATTATATTCAACACAAAACTGTGCTATCTTACAATCAATACACAAACAAATATGTAAATATTAAAGAAAAAAATATAAGCAACATTAAAACAAACTTACCAAAGCACTCTTCAATAAGACCTGCATAGGGATTAACTTGGTCCGATTGTTGTCCAGCTTTCAGTATATTATCAAGTCCGTTAAGAGCAACTTGGACAGTCTTTGCGTCCGTTAGTGTCAGTAAGTCGCACAAAGGTAGTATGCAACCTTGCTCTACTAGATACCTGCAAATAATAATACTGCTCATACCCTGCAGGTACTAAAACTTAACCCCAAATGATATGTTCGTGCAAAAGTAGAAAAATAACGTTAAAGTTTTTATCGCGTCAAAATCCTATCCATACTCGAATAATAGAATAGAAAACTTATTCAGTAATTGCTATCATTCAGTTAAGATTTTTAGTATCGTAGGTGCGTTTTTCGTTCGCGGAATGGAGGGATTGGAGGGGTATGAGATATCACTTTTAGATCGTAACTTGTACAGCGACTCACAATTAGTATAAAATATGAGGTTTTAAAATAATTGTGTCATTAATCTTTGAACTATCGTGAACGCATTAGAAGAGATGTTATCGGTTTACTGAGACTCTTGCCCGGGAAAAAAGATAGTTTACAAGTGGCACAATCTATTTAAGGAAGGCGCGACCCAACGAAAGGACCACTCCAGAAATTCTTGAAAGGAAAAATCAATATTGGGGGATCTTCAGGGCTAAAGAAGAAACAACTGGGAGAGATGGTTGGTAGTGGAGTCCAAGCTAGCCTCCCCCCCCCCCCAAAGAAATGGAAAACTAAGGAAAGGTGTCAGGCTTCTTCACGACAATGCTCCCGTGCACAAGAGTCGTATTGCGCTGGCTGCCTTGCATAAGTTGGGTAACGATATTTAGAATTATCCACCCGCATTATAGTCAGGCCCAGACTCCCAGTCTGTTCCCAAAAGGAAATAAGAGCTGCGTGCGATGAAATTTACAAGCAATGAAGAAGTTAAGGAAGCAATTACAGTGTATTTTTAAAGACAACATTTTTTATGTAAAAATCTTTCATGTATATATTGCAAAGGAAAAATTATTTTCACTCCTCTTTCCTCATTTCCTTCCTCCTAACGCGAACCTAAGAATATATTATATATTTTAAATAAACTTTATTTAACAATCATGGAATTCTATTTTCAGGGCCATTGTTTTGTTTTTAGCACTATTAAATCGATTTCTTTCAGCATGAAACCGAAACTAAATAATAATTTGAGTCATATAAGATGTAACATTAAAGAAATATTATGTATAATAATTATATTATATTATATTATATTACCTAATCTGCTCTTGTGTGCCTCCGCTAGTTGCGTTAGTGATTGCCCACGCAGCCTCTTTCCTCGTTTTGAATTCAGCTTGCCTCAATATTTCGATAAGCGTCGGGAATATATCAACGTCTATAGCTGCCTGTAATAAAAAATATTATTTAATTAAATACAAAACTTTACAATAAATGACGCCAGCTTACTGTTGATGTCTAATGCCATTTAGTCCATGAGAAAGAACTAGTTAAACAAATACTGGCACAGGCACATTCAATCTCAATCTGAAGGGGGTATTTAATAATTGTTTTTATATTATTGGGTGTGGAACAACGAGTACACAGTTCACATCAGCTGATAATCAACAGATAAACGATGACTAGCACAGTCCATGACATCTACATTCACCCACAAAAAAGTTAAATGATGCGCATCCATCCGTCCTCAGGGAGGACTGAGATCGAATGCCCTCATTACCCGTAATTGGGTCCTCGCATCTCGACACTTAACACTTGGAACGATACAAAGCACCTTAATGCTGCTTTATCACACTAGTATTCTGTGAGAGATTCACCGATCCGGGCTACCTGCTCATGTCAGAATGGCTACAAATGTCAAAAAGATTTCGACTGTCAATTGAATTTTAGGTGTAGCTGGATCAGGTGAACTATTGCCAAATTAATATATAACTACTCATATGTAGTGATTTGCTATGAAAATTATACATGTTTTTGATTACTTTGACCTTTTTAACAAATATGAAATTATTCAAGTGGATTTATACTACATATATGGTATTACATCAATTATAAGACTCCAATGTTTATAAGACGCCCTCTAAATATTTCAAGCTAGAAATAACAAAATATCTAACCTAAGTATTTTTTTTATAAAGTGTAGAATAAACAAAAATATATATATTATTATTCAAACACTTTCATTGTCAGAAGAACCATCATCTTTACTTTCTGATTTAATTGATTTTTTATTTATTTATAAACTTTTGTACAACTAACATATGCACAAAGGCGGATTTAATGCCTAAGGCATTATCTACCAGTCAACCTTGGGAGGGTTCAGAGAAATCAAGATAGGGACAGAAGAATAATAATAAAGAAAAAAGTAACATACAGTACATCTAAATACTTATACAATTATATATACATATCATTATATATTCATTGTTTTCCCATAAACTATCATCATCTGAACCATCAAGAGCATTGGTGGTACAGCACTTTTTAAATGATAAGGATTAATCTTTTTGATGACATTATAATAAGGATACAGCGTTTCTAAAAATTGACCGTTAACGCACCGTAATCTACAAGTCTACTTACTGTATACGTCAAATTTTTACGTGTATCATTATATCTAGCAATTGTCGACCCCATCCATCGAATACAGGACGAATCACTGATAAAGACGCAAAAAAATCACAAAAATGTATATCTTATATACAATGAAATACAGTTTACTACAAAACTAGAAGTTAATATTACGAACCTGAACTAAATCTATTCAATGTTCTCCCAAGTGCTTACTCATAACACACAATATTCAATAAATCCTAGCCTATATTTAATAGAAATAATTATTCTATAAAAAAGACCATATACCAACCTGGATTTGTACAGCATTTCCCGCAGTTATATTAGACAGTGTCCAGCAAGCCTCCTTCCTCAAAGCTTCGGTACTAGAGCGCAATAAAGTATGTAGACTAGGTAACGGGTTGCAGTTTAGAACCGCCTGCGTTTGAGCATCGTTGCCTGTAACTATGTTGCCCACTGCCCTTAAAGCTGCAGAAATTACCGTTGATTTGTTATGCCTGTAATGTAATAAAGCAGGGAATAAAAAATTATAATCACCTAAATACAGATACTACTATTTTTCTTTTAAATTATGATAGTCACAATTTATGGTTTATTTGAAAAAATATTATAGCCTATGCACAGATACACATACAGTAATCGAATTAATTTTCATTTTAAAAAGGTGTTCATTTTATTTAAACAACTTTCATTTAACACTTGAGTACTTAACTTAAGAAAGATAATATCAGAACAGGTACCCTAATGTGCTAGTTTCTTAAATCTTTCTAATACTAACAAATACGAAGATTACAACAGTGAAAATTCATGAAAAAGTGTCTAGTAATTTGTGAGAATATTCTTTCTCATTTAATAGTAGTATATTCCCGTGAAGCAATGTGCATCCATTGATTACCATCCTTCTTCCATTGCAAATGCATTCTATACCTCGATTCAATGCACGTCGAATTAGCTTTTGGACCGATATTTACAATGCCATTTCCTACTTTTAATTAGCAAAATGTCCCTGAAAAAATGCATCCTTCACCAACCACCTAATTAGGCAAAATAATCAATCAATGGATAATTAAACAACGGAAGGAGGATAAAACATTACTCCAAAACCATCCTTAACCTCATATTTTGTTTTCAGAACCTGAGGGTCTGAAGAGATGATCTACATACGAGATGTACGTAATAATGGATAAAATAATCGATTGGACACCATAATAAATCAACATTATAGAAATAAACAAATCAAGTTTCTTTAAGTTTAGTTAAGTTTTTGAGGTTTCCAATTTTTTCACACCAATAATCTATACACAAAAATGCCTTTGGTAAAGCTTTTTTAGTGTTTAAAATTACTTTTTACTTAAATATTGATATATCTTATTTTAAGCAAACTCATCATAAGTTGATTTATAGTTAATATCTGTTTCAATACTTTGCCGCTTTAATTTAAACAATAATAAACAATGAATGCCTAAAATAATCTGTTGCTTTTAAACACCAATCAAAATGAAAGTAATAATTCAAAAATAGCACAGCTCTTTTCATTGTTGTAATTCTCGTATTATTCTTAATTAAAATGTGTTAAAAAGTAGATTTGCTGCAAAATTATCGCTTTCATCCTTCCACCACCAGATGACGATATAAAAAATACTAGTTAAAAACACGCAATACTCACATAAGTAATTCGACAAGCCTTCTGCAAACCCCGGCATCGATAACAGCTTGAATTTTTTCGTTAGGTCCATCAGATAAATATGAGAGAGCCCAACAAGCGTCACTTAGCACATCTGCGTCAGTATGATGAAGAAGTCTTGCTAATACTGGAATACCTGGTAATAAGCATAAATATCATTATCACTATTCCGCATTATAATATAAAATTTCCCTATTGTATATTTCCATCTGTGCAGGTTGATCTAGAAAACTGGTGAATACTTGAGATTAGGTGCCAAGAGCGACAGAGGTGATAAAGGCCACCACACTGAATAAACATCTAAATAATTCTTATGTCAATACACGGTCCAAACGAACTGACATCCACCTCTGTTTTTTTTTGTGTATGAGTATTGCTGTTGTTGGTCCAGAGACCTCTACAGCTTTATCTAATTAGACTCACGAGCGGGAGGCCCGCTGAGTAAGAAGATCCTCCTCTATGGCTGTCACCACTTTGCTATGGTGATCCTGCTCAGACTTCTAATTTCAAACCTAATGTAGATAATGGATGTTCATAACAGCTTTATAACTTAAGGAATTATTTCTTAAAGAACAACTACATATTCTTATATACTTTTTTTTTGGCATGTAACATAATATTTTATTACATAATAATTTAAATAATAAAAATACTCGCCTGGTGCTACCGCTTCGAAGTTCGTAGGAGGATTTTTACCCCTACACAAATTCGAAAGTGTCCACACAGCATTTCTAGTCATGGATAATCTGGTATATTTATTTAAAATTCTGAAAATATAAATCAGAACATTATTTTTTATTTGCAACATATACTTATTGTTCTTCGCTAGATTTTAAGGTATTAGATATTTTTTTATAATCCCGTAGACATGCTAGGCCGTCTATTCATATTTACCACAATTTTTTACCATCAAACCATTTCATATTACCATCAATGAGCATGTGGTCAATCAGTTTATCTAGTCAATTTAACAATTTCATTCCTCTTCCAATATTTCGAGCTTAGATTTCTCATTTTTAAATCAAATGCTATGTGATCAGATGTGTCACAATGTTCTCCTGCACCTCCACCTAAATAAAAAATATCATTATGATCAAGGCACTAACTCCACCAGTGGTGGCAGCACGCCGGCCGCGAGCACCGCGTCCCGGCAGCGCGGCGAGTCGCCAGCCACGTTGCCCAGCGCCCAGACAGCCTGCTCGCGCACGTCGTCGCCTGCGCTACCGCCAACCAGCGCCACCAATGCAGCCACCGCACCGCATTCAACCACCACGCGGGTCTGTTCCGATGAGCCAGACGCGATGTTTGTTAACGCCCATGCTGCTTCAAACTGAAAAATATATCCATTCCCTTACATCATTACAATTAGAGCAAACTAGCTTATAATATTTCACTTAATCATAAAAACGTGTTTTGTATGTAATCGTTATTTAATTATCATATTTGTTTAGAATAGATAGTCATATTAAACTATTTTACATTATAATAATGATAATAATATTAATTTGTTCCACATAGCTGACTTATTTATATATTACATCATCAAAAAGTCCAAACCCCAGCCTATATATATATATATATATATGTATATATATATATATATATATACATACATATATGAGCGGTGGTTATTAATGATGAGGACTAAAATATAATATATATCTGCAAGTAAAGGGTTCTCTCCATTCTCTCACTTACCACAGATTCAAAATATCAAGCATTATAATCAGCAATATTTATTATTATCCTACTTATGGTACAGAACTTTATACTCTAGGAAACAATGAGTTTGATAAGGAAGAGTGAACAGACATTACTTTGCTACCACTTACAGTCAGGTATAATTGTGGTGTGATAGAAAAATATGAATATGACAGTAAATAAATATTATATATATATTTAAACATTACCTGCAATGTTGGATTTGAGCTATTATTTAAAAATTCAACAAATTTAGGAACTATTCCAGTCTGTATCACTTCATCTATAGGTGGATTTGGTTCACGACTCAAAAGCTTCCTAAACTTCTGAGTAGCCATAACTTGTTCTTGTGGGTTGTCACTATATAATGCAGCTACCATTTGTGGTGTGATGTCATCTGATGTAGAAATGTTAATGTCATCCTGAAATATAATTATTTTATTTGTTAAAGCTTTTTATGAGTATAATTTTTTATTCAAAAGAAAGGATCTAGATTTCACATAGAAAAGTCAATTCAAATTTCTTACTTTTTTTCTTTATTAGTTATTTCTTATTTTAATCACAAAAGTATAAATAAAAGTATAATACAAAAGGAAAAAAAAGATAAAAGTAATGAATATGACATGTATAAAGTAGGTTCAATAGAACTATGCCATTCTCGTTTATTGTCTTTCTACATTGACCATTCATTTATGTCTAACAAACAGGGCCAGTAAGCTGGTATGTTTAATAAATAGACAAAACTTAAACCAAAAGAGTATACCTGTAAAGCAATATCAGGTGCATTAGGCGCAGGTAGATTCACATTTCTACGTTTGAAAAGCTGTTGCTCTCTTTTCTGCTTACGTAGTTGCACACCTTCTTCTTCACGGCGACGACGCAGCTCATCTGCACTCAACCCTGCATTCTTATAGCGATGTTTATGACCTCCAGACATCTAGATTCAAAACAAATATAATAAAAAAAAATGTAACAGGCTCTCTACATTGATATTATTGAAGAACCAACTGGAATTGATTATAATATATTAATTAAACCTGGTTAAAGTTTAAATATAAATTTCTTTATAATTACCTGAAAGCTACAAAAAGAAAGCTAAAGCTAGGCTAGGTTTTTTATGAGGTATTCTCTATAAAATCTGTAGTTTTATAACCAAATCTCAAAAAAAAAAGGTCATTGCTTTATGATACACACTGTGCTGATAGAATGATACAAAGACATTATAAAATAAGGGAAGGCTAGGTGGGGGCTAGTTAAATACAGAGTTTGCTGAGTGTCTGTCAACATGACTATAAACACATTTACTTTATCAATAACTGCAGTGCACTTGTATGAGAATGCCACCTAGGCTCTAATTAAGAGAAATATATATAGTTCAGCAAAAAATAAGACGAGTTATAAATTATGAGTTATGAATATAATTATGTAGTAATTATGAAAATGAAATATCATATTTGCTACATTCATTACATTTCACTAATTGTACTTGCAGGCCTAAGATTACTGCAGCAAATTTAACTGCTGCAAAAAATCATGTAATATTATAGTGTATAAACTTTTTGGTGCGACAGGTGACTCCTCAGAGGTGACATCAATATTGTTTCCTTATAGAGGATGAATGTCAACATCATTAATGGGCCACAGAGATGACTAACTATCATGTGAACTGTGAGCTTGTTTGTTAAGTTATTGTAATATACCCTGCCAGCCAAAAGTTTAAGACACACATAAACAATCAATTGTACACATCCATCAATTGTAATAAAATTCCATAGGATAAATAAAAGAAATGCACATCTGCATATTCTGTTGTTAGTATCGAATATTTAAAGTCATTCTTTTGTTTACTTTCAAGTTATTGGACTATAAACATCTATTATTTTCAAACACCGCCAAAAGCTGGCTAGAGCCAGGTGGTAGAGTTGTAATGATATTTTTATAATATCCTCATTACTAATTACTTTGCTTTTGTTACGTATTGGTCAATTATAAGGATTATTTAGCTCCTGAAAACATGTGTTTTGGACTTATTACCCGAGTTTACTTAGGTTTGTTCACAAACAATATCAATTAGTCTAAACTTGTGGTTTCTACAGTGAAGACGGCATAAAATGGGAAAAGCCCGAGAAATTAGCAATGAAGTGCGTTCTACCATCGTTGTTTTACATAATGAAGGCAAATCCGAACGTGAGATTGCTTCACAGCTGAACACTTGTATTCATGGCACAATAACTCGATACAGGGAGACACACAGTTTTCAAGATCATCCACGTTCAGGAAGGCCGAGAGCTACAACATCTAGTGAAGATAATTTAATTGAAAAGAAATCCGCCTTAGAGTAAACAAAACCCGAGTTAAACCTTCATTGACTACAGTAAGACGGTGACTGAGAGATGCGAAGTTGTATGGTCGCATTGCCGTTAGAAAACCTCTGCTAACGCCGCAAAACACGAAAAAACGGATGCAGTGGGCTCTTGCCCATCGAGATTGGAGTGAAGGAGATTTTAAAAAAGTGCTTTGGACCAATGAATACATGTTTGAACTATTCAGTTCAAAACATGGAATTAACGATCGACACAGTACCCAAGAAAAGATGATGTCATATTGTGTAGTCCCAACAATCAAGCATGATGGTTGCTATATTATGGTCTGAGGTTGCTTCTCTAGCCAAGAAACTGGCGATTTGATTAAAATTGAAGGAATAGTACAAAAACATTTTAGAACACTATGCTGTTTTTCTAGGTTGCGATTAATTGGAGATGGATTCTTTTCCAACAAGATAATGATCCAAAGCATAGCTCAAAATGATGTAGAGGATATTTAGAAGTGAAAGAGGTACAAGAGGTGTTAAAAAACATGGTTTGGCCTCCTCAGAGCCCGGATCTCAGTACCAATCCTAGCGAGAAGAAATATGGAATGCTTTATGCGAAATTTGGAACATTATATCACAACACACCATTGACAAATTGATTGCTTGTATGGCGAGACTTGTGAAAAAAGAGATAAGGAGGATTTTTGATAAAAATCAGTTTACCTAACTATAACCTTTTTTTGCATGGACTGTTAATATTTCTTTACGCCTTTATAGTATATTGTTTGTCAATCAATGTTCTATTAGATGATTAAACAGATTAATTTAACAGTTAATATTTTATTGGAGTTTTACTTTATTTTCCTACTTTAATTAAGGTGGTCTTAAACTTTTGGCCTGCAGAGTACTAATTATTATTAAAAAATATATATGAGCATTCAATTTACTACTAAAGTGATATAGGATGATAATTAAATATAATTTTTATGAAATTTACTGAGCTAATGAGTATGAACTACTAACTAGTATGAACTATGCTGCATAGCTCTATCATATTTTGTACAAGCTGTTACTAATGATTTTTTGATATAGACTGATGACATTTATAATGTAAATAATTATTTTAACATGATTCATTTCATAAATACAAGTATATACCACTGTTTCATAACACAAACAACAAAAACAAATACATCCTCCAAGAAACAAAAAGACTCCAAGATGTAGAAAGTCCATAGCAACTCAAGTTATTACCATCAAGAAAACTATGCACAGCTCATTTGTCATTATTCCCATTTTTAAGAAAAAAACAAAT
The DNA here is from genome assembly GCA_029286865.1 of Teinopalpus imperialis. NCBI lineage: Eukaryota > Metazoa > Arthropoda > Insecta > Lepidoptera > Papilionidae > Teinopalpus > Teinopalpus imperialis. The sequence continues at coordinate 8,720,493 of JAGSMU010000005.1, forward strand.
ATTAATCACTTCTTGATTGTCTAGTTATATAAAGGTATTTAGACGATGCTCAGAGTCACTAAGCAAGAAGGCATGTGGAGAAGGCTACGCTTAGTGTTGCTCTGCATGGCCGATTGCGTTACATAGACATCGACAGTTCAATTAGGATGACTAACATAGCTCCAAGAATCAGATTACTAAATTGGCTATATAACAGCTACATAGTTTGTATGAATCAATAACCAATGGGGAAGTAAGGTTCTGAAAAGGCAACCTCATACCTCATAGCAAAGGTAGTGTAGACAACCCCTGCTAGATGGAGTGATAACTTATGCATTTTTAGGGGGAAGTCACAAGATTGTGCTTCATGGGAATCTACAGGGCAGGCTATTTTCAGCAGGGGACTATTTATAGGCTGCAATGACGATGATAAAAAGTAATGAAGTAAATCAAACTTAACTTCTAGATCTGACTCAACTCTAACCATAAGATTGGAAAAATATTTTATTTACAGTCAATTAAGAATGAAAAATCCTTTATTAACAATATCTAATATTTATATATGGTAAATCTTAATGAAAGCACAATTTTTTTAATTAATTGAACCAATAGGATGACAATAAGGTACTGCAAGCAATTCTCTGCAATTGAAGCTAAAAAGTTGTTAGTCCCCATTTTTTTTTACATTATTCAAGATTCCATTTAATATTCGTATAAACAAAAATATTAACGACGAGGGGTGTTAGAGTTAAGCAAAAATTAAATATAATTACAAATCTTGAATAGAGAGACAAAAAGTCATTGTTAAATTCCTGGTGTTTTTGGTTGACATATCCGTCGCTTTTAGTTATGGACTTAACGTACAATATACAGCTTTATACACTAAAATTACAGTATATACTTACTGTATTATTTTCGAAGTACCCAAATAAGCGTATTAATCAGTCCAGCATCTATTGGTGAACATAAAAATTCTATTATAATTCACTTCAATTCACTTTTGGCTGAAGATCACGTCATGAATATACACCGAATAGAAATATACAATGTAAGCCTCAAGGCTAAGGAACCTAGTCTTTTCACCATCGGTGGTAAAAATATAGTTTTATAATAACTTACATAAAACGTAATTTTAAAGCAACAATTTGATTAAAGTTAGTAGATTGGTATTTAAATTTATCTGTTATTTAATAAGAAAAAGAGAAGGTTTTATTAATAAATCGGATAAAAATACTTTTTATTTGATAAACCACAAATCCTCTCAAAAAGCACCGATTCACCAAGTATAAATCTACATATAATTGGTTTTATTCAATGATAAAAATATTTTTATTGTTAATATCAGATCAAAGTTACATCGGGTATCCATTCATTAGCTGTCAGGAACGCATTATATTAGCGGTAACGGTTTACAAAATATTTTGTTTGAAGATCCTTTGAATCTATAGTATAAGAAGTCTAAGAAATATCGTCATCGACTCGTAGAGTTGATAATCGTTAACTTTATTTGCAAAAGTTAAGTATATATTATGTTAAGCAATGGATAAGTGGGATAAATTAATTTATAGCAAAAAGTTAGAAAATTATTAATAAACCTGATTTCATTTATTTCTAGCAATTGCTACAGTGCCAAGGTTAGGTAAATTAAAACAAAATTTGATTTGGTAATAAGATCATTTATTCATATATCATTATAATTTCTTACACTATCATGGTTATCATCATCATCGTCGTTATTATTATATAGTTGGTTGACAAGAAAGTTATAGAATGAATACCTCTATTAAAAGCTATCATTTTCCTTATTTTCTCCACCACTTTAGTTCTGCCATTCTTTGTGATGTAAACATGCTTCTACAATTATACCTTCCATTTTTGTTTTATTTTAAATATCTATATACTTATTAATACAATTTTTTATCATATCAGTTGCTGAAATATTTTTAAAAAGTAAAATACCGATATAAGGTTCGATTATTGTATTATTTTTACTATCGAAATTAATTTGTCTTTGTCGAAGCACTAAGGTACTGTACTCCTTTTTTTTAAATTAAATATATAACTTTTTTATTTAACGTTCACATGTGTAGTGATAAACAAATAATGTTACTTGGAGTGGAATTTAAGTTGCATCGAATTCTCCATAGTTTTAGTACGTGGCCATAAATTTACTTAAATTATTAGAAAATTAACGAAAGAAACATAACTTAAATAGAATAAAGTTGAAAAAAAAGAAAAGATAGAAAAAGTAATTCTTTGAAATATATACATTGTTTCCGAATAGAAATATTGATTCAATAGAATTGACTTTATTGCTTGGCATCAGCCTTTTGAGAAAAGAGATACCTCCATAAAAAATAATCATCATGAAATTAGTTTGCAGAAAAGTTTTCGACAGTCATCTTGACAAGTCATGGTTGTTACTCTAGTAGAATTGACATCATAGTAAGTTATATTATTTTATCTCGGAGGATTTTTGTGGATTATATATAGTTTAATGAATAAATTTCTAGTAATTTTGAATAATAGGAATAAGGAAACAAATTATCGAAGACTTAGCTTATGCCCTACATTCAAATGAATAAGAAAAACCAACACAAACTGGACTGGCTGTATGAGACTCTAGTTTATTGCCTTTCGTGTTAGGGAAGGAAGAAAAAAATCATACTACATATTAAAAATTACATCCACCACTATTTTATGTTTGGATAATTTAATTTCGAGTGATTTGATATTGCTAAAATGAACAAATTGTTTATAAATCGAGCAAAAATGCTCGTGTTAACGAGACGCATGTGCTTGCCTGCTTCTGGACCGAATCCAACTTCCGAAGAGCGCTCAATGTCAAGAAGATTCAGACCAACAGAGTTCCAAAAAACTATTCTCGTTTGGACAAAAAAATATAAAACCAAGGAAGAAATTCCAACATTTGTATCGTATGTATTTATTATGTGGCTCTTTCTTAAATATTACGCAATGTTTCGTATTTGAATACATTTTCGATATTATCTAAAAGGAAAATGTATTCAAATTATTTATATTAAATATTTCAGGGCTGAGGTAATAGATAGATCAAGAAGTGAAGCTAGAATTAAAATTTCTAATGTTTTAATGGTTCTTACTGCTCTAGCAAGTTTCGGAGCAATATTAGCAGGAAAGTCAGCTGCTAAAAGAGGAGAATCGGTTCATCAAATGAATTTGGATTGGCACAAAAAGTACAAAGAAGAATATGAAGGAAAAACACAAGACACAGTGACAACGACTAACTAATTGCGCATTTTTTATATCATACTAATTATTGCACCACTACAAGTAGTTTCATACTTAAAGAATATTTAAGTTATAATGCAGAGCTTATAAATGATACATTTATTTATGTATTTTATTGTTTAATTTTAACAACTCTAATGTCCTTGTAATATGGTGTTGGTCATCAATAACCTTCTAAAATTAATATTTTCTGAAACTGATGTGAATAGCAAAAAAAAGCATTAGTAGCTATCTTCTATTTATATAACTATACACAAAACATTTAGTTTTACACCCTGCATTTCCAATTTGTCTTCATAAATCATTTGGCTTAAAATATGATCTACATTTTTCAGTAAACAGTTTAGCAGTCTTTTCTTTAATTACTTCTTCCACACTAAGCTCTGTTTGTAAGAGACGTAACTAAAAAATAAATAAAACATCAGTTTAAAAGAAAAAAATTACTTTACCTCATATTATGTAATTTTCCATAATTGGGATGCTATGAAGATGATAATTATAGCCTCGGAGACTTAATGATGCTGTGCATGATTATGAACTATGGTGAGTACTGATGATATTCAAACAAAATTTTAAAAGTATGCTTTCTGAGGCGACAGAGAAATATCTAATTCATAAAGTTCAGCAAATTTGCCTTCTGCTCCTGTATCATCCCTTCACTGAAGAAGTGAGGATTCAGATTTGTACATTTGACTTATATATTAAGTAAGAGATAAGTGATTGTTGCCCTCCGGACTGACTTCATTGTTGGTGAGCGTGCAAGAGCAGTTTGTAAATTCCACATAACAGCAAAAGTCACAGAATTAAATATTCCGCCAAAAGTACTTTATACTAGATTTCACTCAATGTTATTAGTAAGGAATCTGGTTTTTGCTATCAAATAATAACCATCTAAATAATACTGGCGTACCACTAAAATCTTAAAAATTAAGCAGCATTTATGTATTTTTACCATATCAAAAAAGAAGCCACAACATGATTGGTCCCAAAACAAATTGTTTGTCATTTATAACTACCATACATGCATGTATATGTACTTTATAACATATCTTTACCCAAATTTGTATGCATGAATGGTATGGCCACTCGTGTAATCTTTAAATAATTTAAGACTCCAGCTGACAAAACTAAAATGTAGTTATACTGTCTTCATATAACAAGGTTTTATTAATTTAGTATTTCATGCAGTATATATATATAGTATATATTTATTATGTTTAATTGAAAAAATTAGAGTATTAAGTTCCCAAATAATGATAGGGGACCAAGATAATGATTAGTCTTTATTAGAAAATGCAGATATTATCATTGAAATGTTAACTCAAAAAGAACTAAAAACACAAATATTACATAAATATAATATTCAAAATGAACCTGCATTGCCAAAAATTTCCACTCCTTTGTCAGAGGGAAATTGCAATACGAAAATTTTATATGGAAATTTGCAGGCAAAATCTTGAACAAACTCGGTTTTTACTCACACTTCAAAAACTCCCATTGCATTACTTTATATAGTGTATTTCTAAGATAAGTAAGAGGACATAATACAATCAAGATCTCAGTTTAAGCTACATGTAGACTTCAATATCAAGAAATGAATATGTATGTTTGAGAAGGTTATTTGAAAGTGTTTCATTTGAAAAGAGTTGGATTGTTACAATAAAAAAAAGATGCATGGGATCAATGGTGACATTACAAAACTGGTGATATATCAGATGTATATTACAGTATTGGATATAGCTGAAAAACACGGACAGGAATTATAACCGCATTAAGAGAAATCCATGCAAGCCATCAAACTGATAGTGCACATTTGTTAAAACAAAGCTCACCGTGCAAAATTTTTCAGAATAGACTGAAAATCTGGGAGTCATGTACTGTATATGAGTATGTTACTGATTCAACAAGATTGTATATAATTTATGACCTACAATATATTCATTGTTTCACCATTGTAAAATATTTTTTGATTGAATTACTAAATGATGATCCAAATTTGTTTGTCACATTTATTGATGACTGTTTGGTCTAGAAACAATTTCATATAGAACATGTTGTGATTGGTTATGGCCTAGATTCTAGGCTATAACCAATGACAGGCTATATAATTCTAGGCCCTAGAAAATAATAATAATTCAGAAATATTTGGAGAAAGACAACACACAGATGAAGGTAAGTTTAGCACACCATGACTAGGAGGAATTTGAAAACAAGAAGGGATTTCATTCTTAATTTTTTAATAATGTAAGTTAACAAGAATGTTGAAAATACATAACTATTAACTCAAGTTTAGGTATTACCCATTAGGGAGGTGGTTTTAAAAATTTGATTATAGATTTTAATAGTAATTGTTTTAAACCTTTTTTATCTATGTTTTATTTGAAATTTAGCAACAATTAATGTTATTCTTAAAAAAATTTTTCATTTTATATTTATGTATCTAAATAATTTTTCTGTCATTTGTTGCTACAAAACCACATAAGTAAAGAAAGTTACAGTGTTTATATATAAATCCTACTGGTAGACATAGGTCTCCTTCCTGGAGAGGATGTTGGCATCGTGTACCTTAGTGTAACTCCTCTGTGGATTGGCTGAGTTCCCACATCTTTGAAATATATTCCAAAAATTATTTCATAGACATGCAGATTACCTGACTATGTTTTCCATCATCACTGAACACAAAACCATGTAAATAACTTTAAACAGAATGAAAATAAACTATTGCGGTATATTAACATTATTTTCCTATAAAAAAAAGTAGAAAACAAATTTGATCAGAGATTTATATAATAACCAAAATATTAACTTATTCTTTCTGAAAAATTGAGAAAAAGCAGATATGCAGTATTTACAAACTCCTCTTCTACAGTCTTGCACACTCACTAACAATCTAGTCCAAAGTAGACAAATCGCAAAAAATTATAAGTGTGAGAAGATAATTATTTTAACTATATGCATTTTAAAGTCAAAGTTCTCTCCTAGTATAATAATAAATTTCAATCTGTTTATAATACTATACCTATTCCTTTAATTTAACATGTATTATTTAAATGTAATAATGTATAAGTAATTTTAATCATTGCAGTGGTCTGACCACTAGAGTTAATCCCATGAAGCAATAAATATGAGAACCTATGAAGCTTACTCTGATTATTGTTTATGATACTCTTTATCAACTTCTTTAACAAATTACAAAATTCAATTAATAATTAGTTTATACATCGAGTACCTTTCTCTGTTCAGCTTTCAAGTTTTGCAAAATATCAATATCATCAGAATTATTTCCCTTAGCTGATTTAAATTTTTTAACTGAGTCTGCAGTTACAACAATACATTTTTTTATAATATTTTCCCGTTCTTCGTGAGCTTTCTGTATTTGGAGGAATAGTTCCTGGCAAGCTGCTGTGGCATTAACTTTTGCTTTAAAAGACTCCGTTGGAATAGAAGTATTCAGAGCATAAATTATTTTATCATCCATAACTCGCATCTTTTTAAGGATCTCCTGATAAAAAAAATATTACATGGAGAATAATGCTTCTTGTTATTATACTCAACTAAATTTCAATTATATTTTTATTACACTTGGTTGAATAACCTCACAAATGTATAGGTTATAATAACAGCAAACACACTAGTTTAACAAATATATACACGAAACATTTAAATCTTCTTAAAGTATTAGTAAATGACATCAAACCTGAAATTCTAAAAAGTCTGGGCAAATCATTGTATTACTTGCTATAACACTACGCTATTGTAAAACAAAATTAGTTCCTTTACTTTACGAGTAAGACCGGGTTCAACTTTATTCAGCCGGCTATACAAAACTATAGGACCAAAGATATTTGTTTATTTATTTATTGTGGCATTGGCTACATAGCCGTCAGCCACACAAATACAAATTTGTATTTTAGAATTAAATATATATTGGATTATAATCAAGAAAAACATAAAATTGCACACGCAAAATAGCATCTCGCAATACACAATAGACGATAATATAAAAAGTTGTAGCAAACAAATTAAAAATTTATGAAGATAACGTATAATGTGCATTGACATTACCAGAAAAAGAGAGCGACCGGGTGTCAATAAAGTGATAATGAAAGGAGAGAATAAAATATTGTGGTCAGCGGGAGAACAAAACGAGAAGCTTAATGTTTTTGTTGTTGCACCAAATGCTTACTTACACTAACTCCATAGCTAATCAGATTTTTCTGTTTGAAGCATTAATAAGACATAACAAAGGCTTATTTTGGAAAACAAAAAAAAATTAACAAGCTCCTTTAGATTTATAAGAAAGTACAAAACTGGAAAATGTACAATCATAATATTATAATTTCCTTTCTATTACTCTAACTAGGGCCTAGTTAAAGGCGAGTAAAAAACTGTTAATTGATGAGTTTGATGTCACTTTGTAAATGAATAGATACTTATCAGGTGACTTGAACATAGACCTAAAACAAAATTTTGCTATAAGATATTATTACAGTAACGTAATTTACAGTCACGGACTAGTGTGTCTAATAATCGACTATAAGAGAATTGAAATATTCAATAACGCAGTAAGAAAGACGTGTATACATCATATTTAAAGGTGTTCCCGCACAAGAGATACATTCAACATAGCGATTGGAACAGTTCTTAGGTCACAGTAGGGAGTCAATAGAATCCGACACATATATGACAAGGCTTAATAAGTAATGTTGTAACTGTTGACCATGCTTCTAGAAATACATAATTATTAACTATTGTTTTAAATTAATGAACATATTGCGCTTACGAAAGCTTTTGACGAATGACATAGTAAATTTGGACATAACAGTAACTCGAAATCAAATAGAGATCGGTCTCTTATTGACAGTCCTCTTACTACCTCCATTTATTTAAAAGGAAATATTCGAGTAGTATCCATAAATCGGCAACTAATCCCTGTTTATTATTCTATAGTACAACTTATTTCCACGCATATTATTAACATTATTATTGATCGCAAATGGTTACAAAGTCGATATTTGGTTTGTATCGTGCTGTATATCATTTTCAGATATCGATAATCGATAATGCTACTGATCAAAACCGAACGACAAAAGAACGCAAATGCACTCATATCATCATATCTAGTCTTTATGATTGTTCGCATAACTCTTTTAATCGAAGTATCCAAATTAGTCGTATTGCTATATTTCATGTGATTTGATTATGGGGTTTTCTAGTAACCTTCCAAAATGGCGATTTGATCATTATATTCGCGGTTACTTTATATCTAACTTTATTATAAAGAATTCTTGATAAGAAAGAGACTGAATATCAAGGGATTTCTTTTTTGCCATTCGTTCGTACAATTTATGATTCGTCGTATCGAGTTCACAAGTGCTTATATTTTTAATTTTTATTATCTATGGGTATGGTTTGTTTATGATGGTATCTTAAAATAATAATAATCGTAATAATATATATTAGTTTTTAGTTAATTTTGATATATACGTCCAATGTCTAAACACTATCAAGAACCAAAGTGTTTGAGCAATCCTCTCCACTACTTGGAGCAGCCAAGTTGGAATTGTTGCGAGACGCCCGTTTTATCTGTGGACAATATTTGTCAAAGACAGCCCCCAGGTTCCTAGTCTATGACATTATTATTTAATCTGTTCTCTTACCAACTTTTTTGATCTTTTTCTCTTGACTCAAGTCAAAATGAAGTACGTTTTCGGAAACATTTTTATATTTTGTTAAATCAAGTTAATCCGTTACCATTTTATTGTTAAAATAAATGCATAAATAAGTGAAGTGAAGACTTTCATGATGTGTATTTTCTTTTCAGGATCGGACTTTGCGCCTACAGTGGTTACAAGATTTACCCTGGCCATGGCAAAACTATGGTTAAGGTGGATGGGAAGGTAATAATTTTGTTACTCAAAGTAGCAGTAGTAGTAGTGTAGTAAAATTAATCATGTATTACATATGCCACTATTTTTTTTAAAAAAATAAACAGGACAATTGGTTATTAAATTGTTTAATCACAATTAGAGGTTATAAAGTTACCGTGCCTACCTAGTATCCATACGTTATGAAGTTACTAGGCATTATTTACTTAAAATTAATGGTAATGTTAGCGAGGTGGTCTTTTTATGTAAGCTTTAAAAAACTTATAAAAAGATTCTATTCCATTATAAGTTTTGGATGGAAGTATCCATCAAAATCCATAGAAGTTAACTTATAATAATTGGAACGAAAGTCGTTCATTTATAATCAGTTGCATTTCATGTTTTCAATTCAACTGCCGCTTTATTTAACTATGGTAGTAGTTGTTAGTACTTTACAGTGATTAGATTTTGTGGTTTCTTGTAACACATTCCATAATGTTAAACCTAATGCTAAATGCACATTACGTCTTGTGCACATTGTGTAATTAGAGCTTTTATTGTTATTGATAACTGATGTTAATTTTTTTTAAAGATTGATAGTAAACATGCATTGTGAATACAGAACAATTATTAAATTTTAAAGATATTTTGGTTGTTTTTATGGATAATAATGGATGCATCCAATCCAATACCCATTTTTTATAAACAAATAGCTCCGTCTGCAATTTCAAATATAATTCAATATCTTTTTCATTTGTCAATCAAACTAAATGAAACAAGTCTTAGGCCAAGCTTATCTCAATATATCACTGAAAATCATGACCAAATTGGTTAAGCCATTAGGAAATTAGCATTCACAAGCTTTCAGACAAAAAATCAGCTTACAATTTTATAGTACTGTGTAGATCTTAAATATTACTTATTTTTTTATCTATATTTATGCTTATTGTTATAGACCTTCACATTCCTGAACTCAAAATGTGAAGCTGCCCATCTTATGAGGAGAAATCCTCGAAAAGTGACATGGACAGTCCTTTACAGGTATACTACATTTCATCCTTTACATAATAAACTTAATAACAGTTTTATTTATTCTTAGTTCTTAAGTCCATAATTATTGTATAGGTAAATCATATATTTATTATCTCATTCCTACCTTACTTAAATAAATTGTCTCTCTGTCAACTTATTGGTTATGCTCCATATTTTCACTTTCCCATATTCTCACTTTTGTCCACTAATGTGTTGATAAAATGTTATAATCTCAAATTGTCTGTCATACTACTGTGTTGTTGTAATATTTACACATATAAATTAATAATGTATGTTCTTTTTCTAGGCGTAAGTTTAAGAAAGGCCAGGAGGAAGAGCAAGCCAAGAAGCGCACCAGAAGGACTCAAAAGTTCCAACGTGCCATTGTAGGCGCGTCTCTCAGTGATATAATGGCTAAGCGTAATATGAAGCCAGAAGTAAGAAAAGCCCAGAGAGAGCAGGCAATCAAGTATAAAGATATAAAAGCTTTAATTTTATTACTAGTAATTAAGCTGCTTAATCCTGATATCCTAATATCCAAATGGTTTATGGTAATGGTTTGTGGGGGAGCCAAGATAGCTCAGTGTCTATGTGTGCTTTTAATTCACAGAATGTGTTTAAACTGAGTTTGATCATCAGTGCATGCTGCACCAATGAAATTGTAAATTTAAATTTTATGTGCTGATATACCATGTGCCTCTATATGTTGAAGAAAAACATTGTTAAGAAATGATCATGATATGTCAAAGAAATAAATGAAAAAAAACTTTTGAAGACATGAAGTCCTCCAATCTGCAGAGGAGCCTTACTGTGCTCTAAGACCCTCTAGAAAAGGCCTAAGCTCTGCAGTAGGATTTATATATGTGCCCATAATTATGAAAGTGGTCTAATTCAAAATTTAAAAAAAAATGAGTTTATCACTTATTTCACACCACATTATTTTAAACTAAATTTATTCAACGTTATTTTTACGATATCATTAAATTTATCTAAAGCTTAATTTTTATAGTGGTAGTAATTTACTACGTTATCGGAACTCATTTAGTGTTAATTATGAAAGTGGTCTAAGTCAAAAATTTTAAGAAATTATATAAACATTACTTGAAAATGGCGCGCGGCCCTCCGAAGCGTTTCTGAACTACATAAAGTAAATGACAATCAAATAATGACAAAAACGCCAATTTATTCCGGTTTATCTAACAATATAGTTTAGTTGTGCTATTCTGAACTAAGTTTTCGGATTATTGGCGGCAAATAATTTTTATATAACATTTTACCACAACATGTCAACAGAACGGTTCAGGTAAGTTAATGACAACATACTTATTATGAGAATATTTATGATTATTCAGATAATATAATGTGATCTGCAGATATTATACACCACAGCACTTCCAAGAAATGGAAAAGAATAAGAAAATTATCATCCTCACATGAATCGTACCAAGACTATTTAGAAGCTCCAGACAAATGGTGCAGATAGATAAAGATAAGAAAAGAAAACGAGCCAGAAATAAAGATAGTTACGCACAAAATATCAGAAAAATTAAAAGAAATACTGGCGAAGAATACACAAAAAATCAAAACTTGTGAGTGCCATATTTTTTGAAAATAACAAATAGCTTTTGCTCAAAAAATGTATAAATCACATAGAATATAATGAAAGGAAATCTAATTTTGATCAATTGTGAAAACCAAAAGATTTTGAAACCCAGAATCTATATCTGTGTACTACAGTCCATCAACGATTAATAAAACAAAGGTGGCCCATAACTTTTGAAAGACCTATGAGAAAATGCAGCTACAAGTATTTTCTGTCTAAAAATAATAAGTCAGATGTATTGTCAGTTTGCAGGAACTTTTGTTTAGACACCTATAAAATTTCTGTAGGGCGGTTAACCCGTTAATGCTAAAACACCTGGATCTGATGATCGTGGGAAGATGCCTGGATCTTCGCGAAAAACAGAGGAAGTTAAAATAAAAGCTGTATGAAAACATATTTTAAGTTTCCCAGCATACGAGAGCCACAACACCAGAGCTTGTCACACTCCTGGTCGAAAATATTTGAGTCCTGATTTAGTCATGCGTAAAATGTATAGTCTGTATGTAGAGAAATGTGAGGAAAATAACCAATCCTTTGTTAAGAAATGGATCTACAGGAAAATATTGCACACTGAATTTAACTTAAATTTCCATGCTCCTGAAAAGATTCATGCCAAAAATGCTGTTTACTGAAGGGAAAAATTGAAGCATGTAATAATGAGGAAGAGAAATTACATCTTAGAGAAAGACATGATGTACATTTACAAAATGCCAAACAAGCTAGGAACTGACTTTCAGAGGAACAGAGAAAAGCAAAATAAAATTCCAGGGAATATTATGGAATCTCATTTAATTTGCAAAAAGCACTTCCGTATCCTAAACTGTATGTTTCATTAGCCTATTATAAGAGAAGTATCTACCTATACAACTTGGCCTTCCATAATTTCCATGATTACAATGTCAAGATGTATGTATGGGATGAAACTACAGCTTCAAGAGGTGCACAGGAATTAGCATCATGCATTTTAATGCATATAGAGAATATTACAACTACATAAATACTCGTAAGAAAGAGCTTACGTGTTCAGGCCAAAATCGAATAACTGTGATTTTGGTTTGATAAAATGAAAATAAAAAAGCAAATTACTTTTACAACCCTTCGCATTATTATGAATTGATAGAAAAGTGTAGAAAAAGAAATACATTTTCGATAAAACGAAAATCGCAGCTAGATTTTATTTCAATAAAATAACAAGAATAAAAAATACCGTGGGCGAATCTGTCTCTTGGCTGCAAATTCAATGCATTTTTGAAAAATGAACCTTATAAAATGTTCTATAAAACTTATTTAGATGTTTCTAAATTCCACGTTTAGGATCTTTCACCAAAAAGGGGAGGACCAAAAAAGTACGGAAATATTACATTACTTCCTTTATACACCACCATTAGACCAGTATTGGAAAAAAAACATAAAGAATACTGTGTTTACTACCTACCATACATTCCTCCAGTTTTTAGAAACATTTTAAGAATCTTAAAACCTAGAAATGATAAAAATTAATTACTTTTGAAAAATAATTAATAAAGGTTCATGAATTATTTCATTAAAGATATTTTTGCAAATAAAACTCATAGTTCTTTATTGCTTTAAGTCATTAATAGAACTTTCAGTTAATTTTGAAAATGGTCTAAGTCAATTTAAGCTTTAAAAACATTTTCTTATGAAATTCAGACGAAATTCCATATTCATAATAAATTTCCATTAATCAAAACTAAAAAAAATATAAATTAAAATTTCGTATAGTGTAAAAATATTTTTTAATTCATTCAAATGCAATTCATTAACTATCTCGACACAAGAAATATATGATTTGGACCACTATCATAATTATGGGCTCATATATCACTTGTTATTTTACTTGATTTCTGATTTATTTAATATAATAAGATTAATTCCACTGCTTATCTACTTTTATGCTATCTTCCAAGCATAGGCTTGTGGATGTAATATTAGTATTTAAATATTTAGTGTTATAAAGATCAATATATTTTATAAAGCTTCTTTACCCTTTTTTATATATTCATGTAGTTATTAAGAAGTTCGATTAGTATTTATACAAAACATCTGCTTAAGTTGTTGATATTAATTAGGCTATGTGCAATACTATCACAAATACAGCATTATTATGCAACATATCATATACTTGTGGTATGTATATTTACATTGTCTTGTTGGGTTTAACTTAATCTTCAAATTTTAAAAGTTCTCTATTATTGTCATATATGTTCAACAGTCAATAATAATAGATCACCGTTGAATATAAATAATATTCAAAGTATGCCACACATGGCATGCCTTTCTAGCTAGTAACTTTTTGTAAACAGGCTGATCTTTTGTCATCTCAGTCATGTTAAGAATTAATGTCTTCCTTTATATATTCAATGCAGAATAATTTTTATTGTGTGTAAAAACGAGACTAATTGAAGCATTATTGAATAATGAACATTCAAACACAGTTTCTGAACTAACTATTAGTAAAAGGAGTAGAAAGCTAAAAACAACATTAAAATACATTATATGATTATATGCTAGTAAAAGCTTTTTATACCATCCAAATTATTATACTTAGACTTATATTTTTTTATTGATATATATATGAAAAAAGTTTAAAACGAAATCATATTTTTTAACTCTATATGGTATGTTACTGGTGAGCTTTTAGTTAATTTTTTTTTTTCATCTGTTATATATATAGATATATATATATATATATACATATATATATACATACATATATATACATATATATATATACATATATATATAACAATAAGGAGACGAAAAGGATATAAAAAAGCCTGCCCCATAAGGTGCACTTGATAATTAGTCTGTGTGAATGTGGGTTCTTTGTTTACCCTACAAATTGTTTATAATATAATTTCATATTCTAGAGCTGCGAAGGAACAGAAGAAGTCGAAATCAGCTAAGAAAGCCACTGCCCCCCCTGCAAAGGCAAAGGCAGCACCTAAAGCTAAAGCTGCAAAAGTAAGTCAGAAATCGGCACCACGTGTCGGAGGCAAGCGATAAGACTTCAGAAACAAATAAAAAATATAACAAAATGTTTTGTTTTTTTTTCTGTATAATAATCCTTTAGTCGTTTATAGTATTGTATGATGGGATCAAAGTTTAATAATATTGAGAACGCAAAGATTTATAAGACCAACCTAAACATTCTGTAATTTATGTTGGTAAAAACTTTTATTTCCCATAAATCAGTGTTGAGTGACTGCAGTTTTAAATGGCTTTTAACTGTTAATGGATATCTTCTCGACTATTGAAGATATTAAAATAGGACCATAATACTGATGGGAAGCACGTTTTTCAAGTCCTTTGCTGTAAACATAAAAAGGATTAAAAAAATAGATGGACTGAAAAAAATTAAATTGATACATTCATACTAGGCATGATAATTATATTTACCGGCACTTCTAGCACTAGCAAAATATTTGGGCATGTATTGCTTTTTATGTAAGACATGTGATTAGGCAATTACATAATTGTTTACGCTTACGTTTACATCGTTACATTATCTAATTAGTTCGTTTTCAAAAATAGCTTTTGACTTTGACAGGTACAGTTTCCAAACCTCTTTTACATTTTATTATCATAAACCGAGAAGGATCCCTCTATATACTGGGTATTAGGAGACCGCTTCCGAAAACAAAGACAGACGATAGTACTAATGACACCTTTGATATTACTAACGTATTATACTTTTCTTAGTGGGTTAGACCTAAACATGACCACAACCTATATTTTATCAAGGGTGGTCAGAACTACCTGCGCTTTGTCTATATTGTAAACACCTGTACGTAGTAATTTTTATTCCAACTACAACAGACTGAATTTATTTTAAATATAACTCGACGCTATTTAAGTCATCCTAAAATAAGGTTTTATGACAACAAAGAAAGAGAGTACCTCGTCAATTTTGTCTTAGGCCAAAGGCAAAATGATAAAAAAGTATAAATCCGTATCTAGAACTTTTCATCTGCATTAAAGCCGATGTTTCTCTTTCGCGTAGACTAAATATATAACATATTTTGTCTGTTTCTCATAAAATATCTAGATAATGGGCCATCAGTAAGTAACTTAATTTGACAGATTAGATTAGCCTGTGTAAGATGTAAATTTCTAGTAAAATAAAATTTTAGTTTTATTGTGTAGTCTCCCCCAACTAGGCCTCCTGACCGCTATATTTCCTCCCTTTTTTTCGGCCCTTCCTATTCTAACGTATTTCTACATATTACTTCCATTTCTACCTATATTAACATGTACTATTTTATTGTAATGTTCAATTTCAATATTTGATACACTCAATAAAAAGTTTGATTATAAAAATTAAAACTTGTGTGTTATAATAAATGTAAAAATAACGAACGTAAGAAAACGCGTGTTATAATAAATGTAAAAGGCGTAACATGTTTTCTTCACAACTAGCGTAAGAATATATTTAGGTACCCAGAAGAGATAGCATAAGCCAAAAAACTGGTAGTCTGTACCTTATACGTATATGCATGTTTCATGATGTTAATTTTGTCCTCCAATTTTTTTTAACTCGGCCTATGGTTGTTAGAAGATTCTACTATGTGAAATGTAGAACAAACTCGTTATTTTTTCATTTCATTGTAAATATGGCGTAATGGTTGGAAGAAAGATACAGACAGGGTAATCACAAACATGCTCAGACCCAAAATCACACCTGGAAATTATATAGAAGTAACTGTATATTGTTAACGTTTCATTGCAATCTGATGTCTTAAGAATTTGTTTGTATGATTTATATTAGTAGTTGTAGGTAGTGACTGGCTAGGAGGTTGTTCGGTTATGTAATACAAAATTATTACTAGCTAACATTTATGCCCGTCTAAGGCGATATACTCACGCCCCACACCTATAAAGTAAAAAACTATCTTGTGCTGTCTGCAATAATTGGAACAAAGATGTAAAAGCACAAATGACCTGACTTAAATTTAACAATTTATTTTATCCATTCCCTAAGGATAGTTGTAGGTGTCCCTGCATGGGGACACGGTGATTACTTATCTTAAAAAAAAAAATTGACAAAAAGAAGGATCCATAACTTATATTGATATGACTAAAATTCGTTTAATATAATATTTATCAATGATTTGCAGGCGATGAGAGAATTATTCACTGTGTAACTAAACATATCAGTTTTGTGAAGCTATTTATATTTGTTCTTTAAAAAATTTGTTTTTAATTTTAAGTATTCTCTTGGTCCAATAAATTGATATTAGGCAAATAATATGACAAATGTAAAGAAAGAAATTTTAAAAGAAAAAAATGTCAAATTATTTTGAATAGTTAAAATGCCTAAATATTATCTAAGTGTTTGATTTAATTGAATATATTTGGTTCAAGGTACTGTAATGCAAATACTATTTAAACATTTATTTTTAATAATTTTATTAAAACATTTTAAATAAAAGCCATGTATCTGTTGACAATTTTATTTCACATATGGGTCACATTTTACATAAACATACACATCTTTTGATTATTCAAGAATAACCCCTTTGATGTATGCAGGATATATTGTAATAAGTTATTGATTTATCCCTAAACATAGATAAACATAATTCTAGTGCAAGTAAATACAGGTCAATTATGCATTTTTGGCTAAAGTATCTGCCTTTGCGATTACTTCCTCAATGGGTCCAACCATGTAAAATGCTACCTCAGGTAGATGATCATATTCACCCTGTAAGATCTTAGAGAATCCCTTAATGGTCTCTTCCAGAGGAACAAGTTTACCAGCATGTCCAGTAAACACTTCAGCTACTTGGAACGGCTGAGAGAGGAATCTTTGGATCTTGCGAGCACGAGCAACAGTCAGCTTGTCTTCTTCAGATAATTCATCCATACCAAGGATAGCAATGATGTCCTGCAGAGATTTATAATCTTGCAAAATCTTCTGAACTCCACGGGCCACATTGTAGTGCTCAGCACCAATAATGTTAGGGTCCATGATACGGGATGTGGAATCAAGAGGATCCACAGCTGGATAGATACCAAGTTCAGCAATAGCTCGAGACAGCACAGTAGTAGCATCCAAGTGAGCAAATGTAGTAGCAGGGGCAGGGTCAGTTAAGTCATCAGCTGGTACGTAGATAGCCTGCACGGAAGTGATGGAACCTTTCTTTGTGGTGGTAATACGTTCCTGCATAGTACCCATGTCAGTAGCCAAAGTTGGTTGGTAACCCACAGCAGAAGGAATACGACCCAACAAAGCTGATACCTCAGAACCAGCTTGAGTGAAACGGAAAATGTTGTCAATGAATAGCAGCACATCCTGACCTTCCTGGTCACGGAAATATTCAGCCACAGTTAAGCCAGTTAGAGCTACTCGGGCACGGGCACCAGGGGGCTCATTCATCTGACCATAGACAAGAGCTACCTTGGATGTTTTATCCTTAAGGGAAATGACACCAGACTCAATCATTTCGTGGTACAAATCATTACCCTCTCTTGTACGTTCTCCTACTCCAGCAAACACAGAGTAACCACCATGAGCCTTGGCAACATTATTGATCAGCTCCATGATGAGTACAGTCTTGCCAACTCCAGCACCACCAAACAAACCAATCTTTCCTCCCTTGGCGTAAGGAGCAAGTAGATCTACAACCTTAATACCAGTGACGAGAATTTCTTGCTGTACCGACATGTCAACGAACTCGGGTGCTTCAGCGTGAATAGCAGCAGTCTTGTCTGTGGGTATAGGACCACGTTCATCAATTGGCTCTCCAATAACATTGATAATACGGCCGAGGGTCTCGGCTCCCACTGGGATCCGGATAGGGGAACCTGAGTCAAGAACTGGCTGTCCGCGTACCAAACCTTCCGTACCGTCCATGGCAATGGTACGCACGGTGTTTTCACCTAAGTGTTGTGCAACTTCCAGAACCAGTCTGGGGGCGCGATTTTGTACTTCGAGGGCATTTAGGATGGGGGGAAGATTGTCTTCAAATTGAACATCCACTACGGCACCGATGACTGCGACCACCTTACCTTGACCCTTGCCTGCTGCTTTTGCCGCATATTCTCTCTTGTTCACTAGGACTCCAGTCACCAAAGGTGTTTTTTCAGCCAAGGAATTGTTCACTGCCGTTCTTGCAGCCAAAAGGCCAGCTCTTCCGGCGGTAGAAAACATGTTCGTTTACTTAACTCGATCGATGTAATGTAATTGTAAAGTGGTCGTATAGATCCAATTCTTCTTTTGAACAAGTTTACGTAAGAGTCAGACCAGAGTAACTCGTAATAGTTTTTTTATACTTCCGTTCCTAAATTTAGTTGCTATTATAAAATATTACGTCTATGATTTTTTTTTCCGATTTATACAAAAATAAGTGCCAATTATCATTCATCATGTTAATAAATTAACTAAACTTGTTAAATGGCTATTAGTTATTCCTGTTATTACTTTATTTTTGTTATTTTGTCCCCAAGGATATTATCGTGTTAACGTTTGCGACTACTCGATAAAAATAATTCAAATATACAATTAAAATTACAAAAACACATCAAACACATTTGTACATATATAAGTTTTATATTTCATATATCTTTGTAATTTTTTTATATGTATATATATATTCATTATTTTCATATATTCAAATATAAAACTGTAAAAGAATAATAAAATAGCTTTCATTGCTGTTAAAAATTTGATAAAACCTATTAAAAAATTGCAATATTTTAATATATGAAAATGTTAGCTGAATGTTTAAAGCAAAGAGTGTTTACTTATTTTATTCATTACTATTAGCAAATGTAGGGTTGGAAAATGTATTAAGCTCTGCATGAGGCTCCATCTTCACAAGTGATCACCGCTGCCCATGAACATCCGAAACACCAGAGGAGTCGCAGATGAGCTGTCGGCCTATAAGAGAGGTGTAGGCTCTTTTCTTGAAGGTCCTAAGTCATATCAAATAATATCTAAATACCGTTGACAACAGCTGATTCCACATAGTAGTTGTGCGTGGCAGAAAATGTCGTGCAAAGCGCACAGTGGTGAATTGCCGATAATCGAGAAATTATCAAATATGAACCATGTAGATGAACTCAGCATCTGGAATTAATTAACCAATAGAACCAAAAACTGAAGACTCTTAACTTTACTTAAATAGTTAAAAAGCTTGCATTATAGCATTCTCAAATACGCAAAAAATATATTTATATTATTATATATATTTACAAATAGCACCACACAACATGCACGCGAACGCTCGTACGCACGTCCGCACACACACACACAACAAAACACGAACAGAATATATATTTAAACTATCCATCCCCCGTTTTACTTGTTAATATTAAAGAAATATAATTATTGTTTTACTTTACAATTGTAAATTTGGAAGGTGATCCCCAAGACACAGGCTGACCTAGTTTGGGGATCAAAAATCAATTAATTTAAGTTATGAAGTTGAAATAAATAAAGATTATTATTATTATATAATCCGAACAACTCCTCAGACCACTCCCGATAGTTAATTCGGTAAAAAATGCATAGAGATAAAACATCTCTTCCCAATGCCAGCCAGTGAAACAAGCAGATTGGTAAGTACCTGATCATCAAAGATTCGAGCCGCTCTTCCTTGAATGTGGTCAAATTGAAGGAGCTTGTACTGTGGTGCCGGGTCCAGAGATTACAACAATATTCCATATGAGGCCAAACTTGCGCTTAGAAAGTTGCACACATGAGGCCGACTCGAAATACTGTTTTGCTCTATGAAAAATGTGTTCATACTCGACAAGCTCAAAATAAAAACTAGATTAACTTATCTACTAAGGGCTCCTGCACAACTTCTGACACATAGCATTAAAATGCCTTGAAAACCTATATAGAATAGCGTATGTTAGGCGCTTTGCACATGGAGCAACTATTGCAGCAACTGGCAACTAGCTATTTACATAAATCTCAATCCAACTGCGCACACGCACGTTTGGATTTGCGAGTTCCGGTGATCGACATCAGTTTTCAGTTGCTGCCATCGATGACTAAATTCGTTTCTAATTGCCGCAACTAGCAACTGTCGAATTTGCCGACGATTGCGAATAATCTTCGATATCCATCATCACACTGAACGTTGTACGTAGATTGAGCGACTTAGCTATCATAGTTGCTCACAGATTGTCATAAAATTGCGACAAACGTAAACCAGGCTATTTGGTTGTAGCAACTAAAACTTTGATAGTTTTCTCAACTAAAGTTGCTCCATCTGCAAAGCGCCTTACTCAAATAGAATCTTTTACCCGCACGGACTATCTATTAAATGCTAAGCAGCAACTGTGTAATAACCTCACATGACTTTAGTAAAGTCATAGAGACGCTGGAGGCAACAGTTTTAAAAAGTTATAGGGAAACAATTTTCAAAAGAAGTTACTTTTGATACCAAAATGACCGTCAGAAATGAAGTTAACGAGAAAATATGAAAAAAAATAGTTTAGGTATGTTTATAATAAAACAAAGTAAGGCACCCGAATCAATGAAAGAATTAAATAAAATGAGCCGTTGTTTATTTGTTAATCTTAAGCATATTCATATAATTGTATAATATTTCCATTATACAATTGGATTACAGAATAATATAAATTTAGTATACTCACAATGATAATACAAAAGAGTGGTTATTATCATTCTTAGCAGTTTAAGCAAGTTCAAACGTACCAAAACATTTCTCCGTGTGATATAAAATAAAACGGAGACTTTCGCAGTGATTTTCTTTTATCGAATTCGCCCACTAAGGTCTTTTCTTCTGATAATATAATTACAAAAGATATTGGAATGCAGCCTTGTGCGTCTAGTATCAATAGTAGATACTATATACTACTATACTTTCATTCCCAGTATACACTGAATTATTATACTGTCATCAAAACGTCATTTGTCTTGTCAGAATTATAACTCGCTCAGTACCACTCAATACTATAGCCAGTACTGTAAAAACTTTAAATAGTGTCAAATTAATTCATTTTATTTCAGTAAACGTAAGCTTTAAAATATTGTTTAATAACGTGTTAATTTAAATATGGAGTATATGACCCCAGAAAATAATTTAACACCAAACAGTACACGCGTGTAAGTAATTTTATTCTTGTTTGAGGTTACAACTGTAAATCACGTGTAAAGTAATTATTTTAAAATTCAATTATGTTTTTGATAATTAATTATTTTTATTGATAACTTTAGATTATGCTGCCAATGCGCAGCTCCAATAGAGGCAAATCCCTCTAATATGTGCGTGGCTTGTTTACGAGCTCATGTTGACATCACAGATGGCATTCCGAAACAGGCTACTTTGTTCTTCTGTAGAGGCTGCGAAAGGTAATGTAAAATATTTTTTATATACGTTTATATCTTTGTTATAAATATATTTGTTAATAGCATATTTTAGCGTGTTTATATGATGCTGTAATAGTTATTTTAAATGTGTAAATATCTTAATGATTTATATATTTAGTTCAATTGCACTTATCTCGTTTTTTTACTGGAGAAAAAGGTATGTAAATCCTATTTAATATATACTAGTTTTTCTATATAGAAATAGTATTTCTTAGTAGTACTAAATCTCAATAAGTAACAGCTGCATGAAGCTTGATGTTAGTTTCCTAACAATGATATATATTTATATATAGAGAGCTTCTATACATTGGAGCATAGGCCACTCCCTAGTCTAGCAAGACATCTACCATTTTTATTGCATGGTCAGATTTAAAATGTTTATACATGTTTTAAATACTAATTTGGTTTATGATCAACATCATTTTCAACAGATATCTACAACCTCCTGCTGAGTGGTTAGTCTGTGCTTTGGAGTCCCGAGAGTTGCTTGCCTTATGTTTGAAGAGGCTTAAGGGCCTAAACAGAGTAAAGTTGATAGATGCAGGCTTTGCATGGACTGAGCCACACTCAAAGAGAATAAAAGTAAGCATCTATTTTAAGTAATATTATGTAATTCTATGATGTTAAACATGATTACTTATTAATAGAATTACAGAGATTCAACACAAATAAAGAGATCTTAGTCCCAAAAAGTTACAATGCTACATCTTTAGGTTGTTGTATATTTATGTAATATTATAATTTTCTGTAATGATGCCGATATTTTCAGGTGAAATTAACAGTTCAAGGTGAAGTAATGGGGGGTGCAGTTCTCCAACAAACTTTCATAGTAGAGTTTGTTATTCAACATCAGATGTGTGATGCATGTCATCGATCTGAAGCACAGGATTACTGGCGTGCTTTGGTGCAAGTTAGGCAGCGTGCTAACAATAGAAAGACATTTTACTATTTGGAACAATTGATACTTAAACACAAAGCGCATGAGAACACATTGGGTATTAAACCTAAGCATGGTTAGTAGTGAATTATTATCTGAATATGCCCAAATTTATAATAGATTAATTTAATATTCTGAACATTATTATATAATTCAAATTCTTAACACAACACAGGGTTTTGGTCTATGAGCACAATGGTAAAGGCTTCATCCATTTCTTATCATTTACCATTCATGTCCAAAGCTTTCATTGCTAATGTTTCAATAACATTTTTTTCTATCTTCCTCTGTTTCTTATTCCATTTCTTGAAAACTTCTTATTCAAACCATAACTATTTAAGTGAATTTCTCCATACCTCTTAAGCTCATTAGTCCATTACCACTTACATTTTAGGATTGTAAATGTTATTTTTATTTCCATTCTTATAGCTGTATTTTTCTTTCAATTCTTCTGCATGCCATGCATTTTGCATGCAAATTGTCTTGATACTATTATTTTGCTATTTAGTACTATTTCCACCTTCTTGCTGTTTGCTGCTTTAGCTTGACTTCATTTATTGTTATATAAACTCTTCTTCTTGGAGATCTATGCAAAACTAAGGTTGGTCACAGACTGGACTTCTTGTTTGTCAGCCATTCGAAAACCAAATGTTATTTCATTTCTTTTTTTTTTAATTTCTATCGCCACAAATTAAATAAATAAATTCAATTTTATTCAAATTGTAGAATGTTGTAGGAGAACAGTTCTGGCTCAACTGTTTGAAGCTTATCTTTTGTACAAATTTCTACTCATATATGATTGTTTAATAGTTTCTAATAACTTGCAACCAGTTTGACATACACTTATTAATTATATTAAATAAAATAAAAAAAAATCCCACGTGTCTGGGCACAAAGCGCTCGGACGTTAAATTCGTGACAACGTTTCCAAAAACAATATTAAATATTAGTGAGCGAGCCAATCGGGCGCGAGCACGCAGTGCTATGAGTCACACCTCCGAGCGAGAAGATCGTGCGCAATCGCCTATATTCGGTTACTGTCGGCCCCGTGTAACGGAGGATGGGACAACTTTTTCGTGAATGCCTCCCAGGATAACCGATTTATAAGACGTTGTCACCTAAAAATCATCAAATTATCATAAGCATGTAAAAATCTTTAACATCATTATTGTAAAATACATTTTTTTAATTCCAGATGGCCTGGATTTCTTTTACACTGGTGAAAATAATGCTCGCAAAATGGTTGACTTCATCCAATCAGTTCTACCAATGAAATGTCAACATTCAAAGAAGCTTATATCACATGACATTCACAGCAACATTTACAACTACAAGTTCACATACAGCATTGAAATAGTTCCTGTGTCTAAGGACAGTGTGGTCTGCTTGCCTAAAAAATTGACACACCAGTTAGGTTCCATTTCACCCATATGTCTAGTTTTGAGAGTGACTAGCACAATACATTTAATAGATCCGAACACAGGGCAGGGTAAGGATTTTATATGTTATTTATTATTTGGTCACCGATTCCAATATCAAATAGTAATAGTTTAAATAATTTTGCTAATAAACTTTTTGCTGTGTAATAATTAATTATTATTTTCCGATATAATACTATCTTATGAGACTGGTCTTTACATCACCTTATAGACAATTATGTTTTAGGCAAAACATGGATGACATGAAACACATTAGTGCAATCCAACGGTAATATAATATATACTGTTGAGAAAAAAAATCTACACCAATATATATTTTTTGTCCCATTAATTTAAAAACTCTCAATTAAATGCCAGTTATTTGGATAAAAATTTTTCCAGTTTTCCTATATTTTACAACAAAAACGTTATGTAAAGAATAACACCCCTAGCCCTAGTAACAAATTGTGCTTTATTGTGGGCTATAAAAGACCTAGTATACAGATATTTCTTATCAGTCGTTATTCACACTTCAAGCAGTACATAGCTCCATTGCGTATTGTCGAAAATTACCAGAAGAATTGACACTTTTTACTGTGGTAGAGTTAAACTGCAGTATGTTTCTAGCTGAAGAATGAATGGGTTAGCTTGACCTGGGTAGGACTATGCCCCCACAGAATCTCATTTGTTACTCTTAATGTAATAAATGGGAAAATCAGACCATATTGTTATCCGATAAAAGCAGTCTGCTTGCCTGATGGACGAAGACGGGTCTTTTTTATCATTCCATATCGTTTCGTCGTCAATGAAAACTTGTGCAACTAAACACTGAAATACTTCTTGACAATTGATATTTGGCCAATGTTCACTTATTAAAACTTATATATTCATTTTGATTAATTATATAATGGTCATTTTTACGTTGTAGTATTTTTAGTCTTTATTAATCAGAAAACTAAGGTAGTTAAATTTTAAAAAAGAGGTGGCAGGGCAAACGATATAGCTACATTAAGATAGCAAGAAAGTCTATTGTATTTGTGACATTGGTTTTAAGCACTGTTAATAATTTTAAAGTCTATTAAAACTATTTGTTTTGTATTTCAGTGTGTGATCTTTCATCTACCGTGTATTGGAGACACCCTTTCACACCAATATGTAATCCTAAACAGTTAGTTGAGTATACTGTAATGGATATTGATATTTTAAAGGAACATGTAAGTAACAATAAATATTATACACTAATGATTGGTATTGGTAAAACTATATCAATATACTGGCTTAAAATTATTCATTGTCTTCTATGCGAGATTTACTATAGTTATTGTTGTTTAGAGAGATTAATCAATTTTTCAACATAAGCAACATTAAAACGTTGGGTCGTTTTTTTAGGCGATTGGATCGTTCTGTATCTGATCATAGTTTCTTGTCTTGATTAATTTAATTGTAAAATACTACACAATATTAGAGTGGAATAGCAACATAATGCTGCTGTGTTTTGCATGGTGAGTAGAATAATGGAGGAATAAATACTGAAAACAAGGCCTTTCATCAGTCTTCATTGTGTATCCTAAATTATTATATGTATATGTAGGTGTTTATAGGTAATGATTATAATTTGTCCAAGTTACTGTTATTGTACTACCAATTTGTGTTGGTTGCTGTCACTTATTTATGACCTGCAGTTTACTTTCATATACTTTAGATTTTATTACTGTACATGAAGTCATATATAATTTATTTTTTATGTCACCATTCCCTTACCTTATATTAACATTATATGTTGCTTTTGTATAATTTAAAAGTTTCTTTTGGTACCTTTAGGAAAGAAAAACATTCCCCGGCCAGGGTGTGGTGTCTAACAAACATGTGATTGCAGACGTGTGGGTAGTGAAATCTAGTGAGCTTGGACTAGATGTCAATCCCGTACATACAAGAACCCACCTAGGCCATATTTTGAAACCTGGCGACACTGTTCTTGGGTAATTTATGATTTGTATTTCTCGTGATTTGCCAATTTTTCATAAAGGTTTTTGTGTCAAAAAATTTCCTAAAGTTGTCACTTTCTTTAACAACTAGTCTATATCATATGTGTGTTTATATATCGTGCATGGTGACCGCCCATCTTGGAAGTGCTCAGAAGTAAATGGCTTCTAATTAGGTTCCTTGCGAACCAGTATATATGACAAATATATCTTGAGTATGCAAATTGTGGGCATTTAGGTCTTGGTGTGTTCTATTTATACATGCATTACATCGAGTTAAGGAATATGGACAGTTAATATTTATTTACTCTTTATTGCATTAGCCTTAACAAAGTTCAAAGTTCACAAAGGGTGGACTTAATGCCAAAGGCATTCTCTACCAGTCAACCCAAGGTGTGGTGAGATATGTGTATGATAGGTGTAGCAATAAACTAATTAATAAAAGAAGAAAAAAAAAACTAAAAATAACTAATACAAGCAAATAATAATACATACACATATAGATATTAAATACATAATACATGTATAAATACACAATATATATACACAACATACACATGACATATATATCATATCTGGTGTTGATTGTGGAAATCTGCCAAGAAAGTTCCAAATTATTGTATAACTGGCCTGTTTGTGCCACATTTTTTTTTATTTGACCTAAAGTTGTTATTTCTTTATAAATAAATATACAATTATTATTATTTGTTACATCTAATCCATACTCCATTGCTGAACTTTTCTATAGATTCCCCACAATGCACGATCCTTGCCTCTGCATCCATCAACATCCCGCAAACATGAATAGGTGGAAGCTCTATCAAGCATTGTTGGATTATTATAAACATCATCATTGTTTTTATTTAGATATAATTTAAGTGACACAAACGTGAACGACACCAACTTCGACAAGCTGGACAGAGAAACAATACCAGACGTGTTTTTGGTGAAGAAATACTATGGAGAGAAGTCGGCCAGGAGACGTGCCCGCAACTGGAAACTCAAACACATGGCAGAGGAATTGCACGAAGGACTTGGCTCCAGTAACGAGTAAGTTAGACTAAAAAATGTATAATATATTTTTTTTCCTCGTGCAGCTAGCGGCCTGCAACACTTAGCTTAACAGATTCAAATTTGAATTTGAAAAATCAAGGTTTATAAAGACCGTGTTTGTTGACTTTATTCAACTAGATTATTACTTCGATTTTCGTCGAATAGAGAAGAAAAAGTCGAAATATTTACTAGCGTAAAATATTTACGTATGCACACAATCGTTTCTTATATTTTAAACCTTAAAGAGCACGATAAGTTTCGGTAACTAGCAAAAGACTAGAATTAAATTTATATAATATATAATTATTATAATTACTTGATTATACAAAATCAGCTGTTGCATGAATTGTTTTGGGGATAAATAATATCAATAAATACTTCATTTACTCTTGTTTCTCAACGCAATTCTGTATCATCTGTGTGTACAAATGTCACCTAATCACATATAGTGATCCATGCGTGATTTTGATACATTTTACTAAATCAATATTTATGATAATCACGCTGTAATCACACATTGATATACTATCATTGTTGTACTTCTACGGATTATATTTTGTTTAGAGAATCGAGAATGCTCCTAATTAGTATTTTAAAAAGATAATATCTCTTTGTTTCACAATCGCTAGGTATAAATAACGGTATTCAGAATATATTTTTATATTTGTACCCAGGGCGGGCACGAATCTTTGCCTAATTAGAAAATTTGCTCTTGTACAAATATGTCGGCTCGACTCGGAAAAGGCGACGCTTTCACAGATTTAAATTTTTAAAATTATATTTAGAGTAACATATCAGTACACAATTGTCGCCCTTGAGGACTGAGATGGAATGCCTCCTCACCAGTAATAAAGGTGTCCGGATCCCTACACTCTTCAGATAAAACACTGGATTGATATTTTACGCTGGAATGGTGAGGGCGTGATCCTACTCCAGTCGAGCTGATCCATTCATTCTGTAGGTAGAAACAAACTGCAATGTAACTCTAGAACTGCTTAAGTAGTAGCATTTATTTATTTAACTTTTATGTACCTAGTCCGGCCAAATTTCTGTTACAAATGAAAATGCATTTTTTTTAATGAAGTAATGTAATATTATTAAAATTTATACCTACATATTAATAAAAAAAATAATTAATAAAATAAAAAAAAAATCTTTATAATACGCGACATAGTCCTAGTGGGAATCTTCATTTTTCGTTTAATCGTTGTTGTATCTGTTGAAAGTACGATATACGACCATACGGCTGGTTCTATTGGTGACAAGTTGTTCCGCTTTAGCCCTCTGATAAATAAGCATTAAATAATGATTAATGATAACAAATAAAATGTCCATAACTTCTATTACTAGGGTTGATTTTAATTACGAAAGAGTTAATTTGTATGATAGTTTATTATAGTCGACGCATTATGAATTGAGGCTTCGGGTCATAAATCATATGTATCTGTCTGTCTTGCTCGCACTTACAGGTCTTATGGAGAGGTGTATTGATGTGCGTAGGAGTTGTAGAGGTGCATATCGATAACGATAGATACGATCGATATGCTTAATTATGTTAAGTATTAATAGGAATAATTTTTCGCTATGTGCAAATAAATGTTTTTAATTTGTAAGATAAAATGTTTGTTTCTACGTTATCATAGAGAAACTGTATAGATCGTAATGTGGCCGTGTAAAGGGCCGTTTTTATCTTTTCTAGGGACGACGCATCGACCCCGCGTGCGTAGGTAGCTAAGTATCGATAACGGGTTGCATTGCGTGGACATTCCTACTGTCAGTGATATTTATTGCCCGACGACTAAGTTTAGAATGCGTCGACTATAGTATCTCCAATAGAAGTAGGAAAGTGCGTAGGTACTTTGAATAGAACACATCCTCAAAATTATACACACACGCGCACCTGCATCGCATTATTAATTTTAATTACGATGTAATCTGAAAAGACCATAATGGAAAAAGCTCCTTTACCGAGTCGTAATAACCAACTTTTGTATCGTAAAAACGTTTGACATCGAAATACGTACATTGAATGAACCACGCTCCTATTTGATGGTTTCATATCACGCCTAGACATGTTCTACAGATTTTTTTGCTTTAATTCTAGTTTTCTTCAACAGGAAACAAAAATATTTTTTTTTATTACATTGAGAGGAATAAACGAGTACACATTCATCCTGGACAAGGAATCATAATGCAGATGCGTCATACAAGTGTTGCTATTTCAGACATTAAAAGTGTTAAATTTTAGGGGCAGACCATACACAACAGTTTAGGAACACTACATTACTACAATTACAGAGTCTAATAATATTGAGTAAAAGCTATAACACATTTTAATATAAAATGAAATTGGGCATTTAACAATAGAAAGTATATGAATAGAATATTTATAGATTAGCTTCGACTTCATAATTCAATTTCAATATAATGTTTTCCTCAGGGATTACAACGACTTCTTGGATGATTTGGAAGAGGATCCAGCGTTCAGACAGAACATTAATATCTTTAAAGACGCAAACAAATTACCAGTTGACACTGATGAAATCGACCCGTCGTTACCTCGCATCACGCTCGCTGAGATGTTGGATGACTTGAATATCGAAGATGTTGAAATGACTGAAGTATGAAGTGGTATGACGTTGTTATGTCTAAATTTAAAAATAATCGCTAAGAGAGTTGTTAAAATATTTAACTATTTTATACAAATAAAACTTTTAACTATAGCAGTATTTTTATTACATTGAGAGGAACAAACGAGTACACATTCATCCTTGACAAGGAATCATAATGCAGATGCGTCATACAAGTGTTGCTATTTCAGACATTAAAAGTGTTAAATTTTAGGGGCAGACCATACACAACAGTTTAGGAACACTACATTACTACAATTACAGAGTCTAATAATATTGAGTAAAAGCTATAACACATTTTAATATAAAATGAAATTGGGCATTTAACAATAGAAAGTATATGAATAGAATATTTATAGATTAGCTTCGACTTCATAATTCAATTTCAATATAATGTTTTCCTCAGGGATTACAACGACTTCTTGGATGATTTGGAAGAGGATCCAGCGTTCAGACAGAACATTAATATATTTAAAGACGCAAACAAATTACCAGTTGACACTGATGAAATCGACCCGTCGTTACCTCGCATCACGCTCGCTGAGATGTTGGATGACTTGAATATCGAAGATGTTGAAATGACTGAAGTATGAAGTGGTATGACGTTGTTATGTCTAAATTTAAAAATAATCGCTAAGAGAGTTGTTAAAATATTTAACTATTTTATACAAATAAAACTTTTTAACTATAGCAGTATTTTTATTACACGTGATGCTAGGTGTTTGTTTTCTTCTTATTTTTTCTTATATATGTATGATGGGAACATATAACTCGTATGGCCATAAGTTTCACATGCATATATGTTTTTAAGTGTATGTGTTCATATTTATAAAGATAAAGCGATTTATTAAAAACAAAAATTTTACGGTACCTTTTTGAGAAGTGTTTCACTGAGAAGCTTATTACACGATTCAAGACAATCTCTTGACAAACTTCATCTGTAGCCTAGTCTTTTTTTACAAACATAAGGCCTCCAGGCTTCCAACGAGTCACCAAGACACGTTGGAAATACCACGTATCAATGATAATTGGAGGACGCCCCCGACACACGATGGTTTATGAAGTTGAATTTAACCAACAAGTTGCGAGGCCTCTTTAAGAGTTGTGGGTGTGACAAATTTTATTGTCATTTTGCATGTTGTACTGCTTCAACGTATTTTTTTTCATATATAATCATTACTTTTTTGTATGAGTGTTTTGATTGAACCACTTTCTTAGCTGCTATCTCTATCCTATCTCAGTATCTACGGTAAGTACCTTGGTAATATAATAAGGTCTTGTGTAATATTCGCGCAGAGAGTGGGGATCTTAATTTCACTTCATATTTTTTTTTATTCTGTTGTCGAATGGCATACCGGCATAAGTCTATGCAAGCCGAGATCAGATATATATATATATATATATATATATATATATATATATATATACTTATATTTATATATAACAAGCAAAATATGTTGTCAACGTGTCCACTTTAAGGCGTAAGCACTACACGTATATTGCAACTAAACCGCTTGGATCAACGTTGCGTGTAAGCGAATTATTTTTACGAATCATGCAGTCACGCAGATAGCATATTATGAAATTTGACGGACTATAATCTCTGGAAGATTGTTATCGTTATATTATCTTTAGGGTATTTTTTCGAATACTATACTAATATTTTACCTGTTTTTACGGCCGCGTGGTGTAGTAACAGGCTACTGCCTTGCGAGTCCTGCCTTCGATTTCCAGCCGAAGAACAATATTTGTGCTAGATGTCGTTGTTTTCGGGCCTGGGTGGGGTATGCTGTATATATATACTGTGTCCCTGACACGGTATCTACCTTGCTCCGAACTAATTGCACATGCATTACATCGAAATAGGGAAGAATACAAGTGAGTGCCTCTGTGTTTGCGCAAATGCTTGGCCCTATAAAATATTCTAAGCAGTTCATGTTATCGGGCAATAACCAGAACATATCATCGTGGTCGAAATCGACCAGGGGGACATCATCTTTATTTTACTTGACTTTACTACCCAAAATCATTAGGTATATATGAGTAGAAGTTTTGGCCTGTTGTGTTGTTATTTTACTTAAAAAAAAAAATAATTAAAAATTATGATAAAATTTAAACAATCATCTATATTTTAAAATTCAATCTAGGTCAGACTATTTAGTGGTTGCTGAATCCGAATTCACGGTTTTTAGAACTGAGTTAGGTATATTTAGATAGGAGTATATAGGCATTAAAGTATATGGTGAGAATAATTTTGTTTTTAGGAAGTAGTGTGAAGATACAACTATAAACTAGATGTAGCTTGAATAGATCGGTTCGACCGATGAAGGCGCTTTCATAGAATACCATCGTAGCTCTGTGTTGGTGTGTGTGTGTTTGGTAACTGAAAGACATCAGAGACGGGAGACGAGGCATTTTATCTTGGTCCTCAGTGGTGACATACATTAAATCTACACCGTATTTCCTTATCGGGCATAAATGAGAATGACATCGCAGATATCATCACGAGAACTGTGTGCTCATTTGTAGGCCTTGAATGTAAAAATCCGGTAGTTGTAAAGTAGATGAGAACTTATTTTTCGAGTCAGACACTCTCGCGAAACGGTCCAAGCCCAGGCTCCCTCTCGGGTACCCGCTAATAGAGGTCTCGACTGAGCACCATAAGCGCTCGGTCGAACAGAGGCAATCAGTAAGAAAAAAAAACTATGCTTTGATTTATATGTGATAAACGATAAGCTTATCCAATTAATTTTACTTTATTGCAAGTGTTTAGTAATATCTAAATAGGTTCGTTTGATTTATTTTTTCTCGTGCTCTCTTTATTCTTTAATCAAAGGTATTAAGATAAACTGATATAAATCGATAATGGATTACACAAGTACTAAACTTGCGTCACTTTTTTGTTTCCTTCAGTGAAGTGTCTGCATTAGAGGATAATTGTAGATATATAGTTGTATGAGAGAGTTTTAATAATGTTCATTAAAGGTTGACCAAAAATAGATAGAATATTCCTTGTTTATAGGCGGTTGCGCCATTAGCAAAAATGAACGTGATTTTTATATTCATTTTAGTACTTTGCACAGGTTATGCTGAATATCTCATAACTTCAGGTAAGCATATAACTCATTAATTCGACATCAATTTTCCATTGCTGGTCAATTAATTTGATATAAGATGAACTAATTTGAAGTATTTATTTAATTTTTATTAGTTACCCCTAAGTTACCATTTTTGAAGTTATATAACTTTTATTATGAATTATAAATATTTTATTCTCATAAATTTAAATAATACCTTTGAATATAAAGGAATATTTTTAGTACATACGAAATGTTACCAACCTTGTAGGACCCACGTTTCAGCTAAAATGTTGCTACGTCATTAAAAGGAGGGTTCTATGGGCAAGGACAATATAACCGTCACAGAATACAACATAAAGTTCAGCTATATAGAGTATGTACGAGAAGTGAAGGAAATTACAGAAATCACCTTAGAGATTATTTTTAAAAATTATATGTAGGAAAAAATCTTATATAAAGAGATTATTTACGTGTACACTGTAATTTCTACTTATATTGAGGGTAAAAAAAATCTTTTAAGGAGTTTATTTCAATGTAGTGTGTAATTTCCACTTATTTGGCACCGATTCAGCGCATTGCAGTCTTTGTTATTATTAAAAGCCGAAAATACCAAGTAATTTTGGTGTATTTTGCGATTTGCCTTAAGTTTATGATTGTATTTCTATTCAGGACTTTTACAAATTATATGTATCAATAAATCTATTATAATTGAGCTCAATTAATGGCACAGCTCTTGATATAAATACGCCTTTATACATAATTTGTGTAGAAGCTTAATTAAATATATAATTGTCTATTACGTTGATCGAATGATCCAGTACCCTCTGGATCTTTTGATCAAGATAAATGATGTTCTCTATGCTGATCATATCTCACTGATATTTAAATTTGAAGGGAATAGGAAAAATTACTATTAAGTAAACACGGGTACATTTAAGATTTTTTCAATGAGCTACCATAAATAACTTAAATTAAGTGTTAGGAAGACTAAATTTGTGGAATTTGTCCTAGCGTAAGTTTAGTTTTTATTTAGATAACGAAATTTGAAACACATAGGACACAGTTTTGTTGGAGTTATTTTACGTGATTTAAGGAATGGAGTTTTGAATATTAAGACTTACTTAAGGTTCAAAACTGCAGTGGAATCATCATTTATCATCTAGCATCTAGGGATGACAATACATCAAAGGCGGTTAGGAAATACATAATTGATGAATATATAATGATATTATGGAGAAAGACTGCGGACATAAACAATAATTATTATTAAAAAGAGAGACATCCCGGCCATCTATAAGCTAATACCTCGACCTGAGGTAATCAGGGATATTATTACTTCTGGCTCACAATAAATTTGTAGCAATATATTTTATATTCGTATCATTCATATCACTCATAGAAGTACTAGAAATAAATATAAACTTAAAGTCCTAAGTTTCCGTCGTCATAAATTTAGTGAATTCTTTATTGGGCAGGGTTTTCGAAATTCGGATAAAATTCTACAGTCTGTTTTAGATTAAATACTTCATCAATGTAAATTGAATATTAAGAAATCACACTGATTGTATAAAACTATATGAGCTACACAAATACTTGGAATAAGAATGGTTACTTACGTAGGATTAGTCATCCTACGTAAGTAACCATTCTTATTCCAAGTATTTGTGTGAAAATAATTCATGTCCCACAATAATTGAAAAGAGCAATTATTGAGGTTTTGTTTAAAAGCACCCTCGTCTCAGCAGATAGCTGCATTTATTGTATCCATTGATATCAATTATTTAATGGCTGTGGCTTTTACATTAAATATGTTATAAATTAAATGTAAAAAAAAATATATTTTCATATTTTAGATCAAGTTGAGGAGGTGTTCTGGAAATTTATGAAAAATGAAATTTTATCCGATAATGAACATAAATTACAGGAAGATATTTTTGAAGTTCTTCGTAGACCAAAGTTCGTGACGTCGAAAGATGAATATCAATCAGAATTAAGATCGGTAAGAAACCGTTTGTTTTATTTTTATATATAACCTTGGCTGATCTTTTAATTTTTAGCAAGGACTTATTTGAATCTGATAATGACTCTCATAAATTAAATAGATAAAGTTGTATATTTAGGTTTTACTACGAAGCGCATTACTTTTGTTTACAGCTGATCCTAAGACGTAAGTAAAATATTGTAAATGCTGGACAGTTGTTTCCTCTCCCTCTCTTCGAACTTTACACAACCCAAGAATATGTCACCTTATCCTTACGAGTTCTACCATGTTGCCGTTAAGCTGAAAAATGCGTCTATGCGTCTGTTATACGTTTCTAAGATTAATTGATTTTTGCTGCTATTCGTAATCTTGGACGTTATCGTGTTCGCCGTCGTTATCAGACATAAGAGTAGTTCAGACAGTGACACATGAAGGATGTTAGAGAATGTCATAGTCGCTACGCTGGGCATGCGCTTAGGCAATCTCAGACCATAGATTGCACCGGTGATGATTGGTTTTATAATGACTATCCCGCCATCTGCCGGTTCACTTTATACATTTTAGGAAAAGGTAGGGACTTATCTATGTCATTAAGTTTTTAATATCCACTTTATTGCCAATACGTAAGAGGTCATAGAGCCAATCTCGTCCATTAAAGGCCGTAATAAGTTCAAAATATAACATAACTTTTTACGATTCAGAAATTTTTGATCTCATTATACGGTATAAGATGATCGGTAATCAAGTCATATCCCAATTTTGAGACGGTGTACGTCATATCGTAGATTTGATTGATTAAGCGATAGTGAGATATGAGTACTCGAAACCAGATAGTAAAAATACACCGAGCTAATAAAATTGTATTAAGCGCCTCCCTTAATGAGAGTTAACGTATTTTTAGATAATATTCATATACAGTGATAGAACCATGCTCCAGATGGTTTCTTGCTGCGGCATGAATGGGTAGGCTCGACTAGGAGAGGACCGCAAGGTCACGAAATACCAGCACGTATATAAGCTAAAAAAAATAAAATTGTGTTCTGATAATCTGGTAAATAAAAAAAGCATCTATATAATATAATTGTACCTACAGTTGATGCTTTGAGCTGTGATCATTCATTAATCTTAACTATTTTGTCAAGATTAAATCAAAATACAATTTTATCTAACGTAATTTTAATGTAATCATAATAAATTAATATCATAATAAGTAATTACAATTATTTTATTTATCCTTGGCTACATTATGATAGATAAGATTATATTTTAATTTGATTAATGTATTTATTCCAAACTGAAGTATTTTTTATTGTAAGTATATTCTTTTAAATTATATTTTTGGTTTATATTGGTTACAATTTGTAATAATAAATGGTGAATATTTTTTTTTGAATAGTTTAAATTATCTTTATCAACATAGTCCGCTGCTGGACATAGGCTTCTGCTTGTCAGAAATCCTGTGAAAGTCCTCGCACCACCTAATCTGTGGATATGTAGGATATTATGTTTATAGATCCGATATTTGTCTCAAGAACAAGTTCATCCCCAAAGATTACCGACTATGCGGCCAATATGGCCTCCTCGTTCTCATTTTAGCTTGCTAATATACATACATCATCTCGTTTTAGTTTAATCCTTCGAAAAAATTCCAAGCATATTAATTTCCATAGGTCATAAGTCGAACATGTGGACTAGCCTTACCTAGAGTGTCCATCATTCGGCTACGTGTGTCGTATGCGACGCGCTTTTTTTAAACATTATTGGTTTTTAATTTTTATTATATTATTATAAATTTTAACCTTACAAAAAGGGATACAAAGGGTGGCCTGGAACTTAATGCCTTAAGGCTTTCTCAGTCAACCCGTAGCGTAGAGAGACATTGTGGTAGGTGTAGTGCATACATTGTAAAAAAGAAGAATGAAAATAAACTTAAAACTAAAAAAATATATATATTAATAATTAGAAATATTTCTACTAATAAACAAACAAAAATAACATACCATACATATATAAATAATATTAGAGGTAAATATTTAGATATTTACTAAGCTTTTACTTACGGATGTTGTAATCATCAGTAGATTATTAATCGTGATTATTTTTGATTGTATTCGACTGTTGTTGATCCTAAAGAAAAATAAATAAATTTCTAATGTCATATAAAAGCCGCAAGATTTGTGGAAGCTCCAGAAACAGTTTATTTTCCAGATCAGTTTCCCTGAACATACTGACAGATCCCAAAATCCAATTTGAATTGTATTCCTCTACTGGAAATCGAATCCAAAAAATGAAAGAATATTCAACACTTTCAAGAAAACTTTTTGTGCATTATTCTTGTAACACAAAAAGTTCGTCTATAAATTTTTAATCTCAATTGTTTTTCTTTCAGAGCCTAGATTGTTTAATATGTCGCAGCGCTTTTTCTGCTTTATTTCAATTAGTTAAAGACGGTGCATCCGATGACGAATTAACCAGATCGTTATCAAATATGTGCTACATACTTGGTATAGAAACCCACAACGTTT
Source organism: Teinopalpus imperialis (assembly GCA_029286865.1). Taxonomy (NCBI): domain Eukaryota; kingdom Metazoa; phylum Arthropoda; class Insecta; order Lepidoptera; family Papilionidae; genus Teinopalpus; species Teinopalpus imperialis. Next base: position 8,758,219 of record JAGSMU010000005.1, read on the forward strand.
GTAAAGGAGCCGTTGCATTAAATTTGGTACGTTAAAGCTGATTTTATAGGATGTTAAGAAAATAATGGATAATCTTTCAGCTGCAATCAAGATATCCTATTGCCGATCACAAAAGGAATTTCTTTCCCTTTTTATTTATTTTACTACTATAGATTTATTGTGCAATACACTATAAATGAATAATAATACCTAACGCACTATGTTGTTATCGTCCCGTACATCTACGGGTATGTAGGAGTCAAAATATTATTAAAACAAAAACTGGGTGGCAGATATATTACACAGTCGTGTTTTTTAAGGCAATTTTTTTTGGATCGATCTTTACTATTAAAGTTTATGAATCAATAATTTATGAATAATGCTGTACGTTTCTAAATATATAGACAACTTCAGAGTACAACCGGCAAGATATTCGCAGATTATATCTTTTTGTCCAGTGATGTGAGTGATGATAGTTATATGGAACTATTTATAATACACAATTTACACATGTTCACACCCATATACTTTTACAGTAGATATAAATATAATAAATTATTTGTTATAGTAAAGTTAAGTAGACAGGTTAAAGGAAAAATCGCAGAAACATTTCAATTTTCCGTCATTATCGGGCATGTACAGGCTGAAACATATTTTTATGCCGTTTCAGGGGAAGACCCAACACATAGCAGTAAATCAACATTTACTCGAAGTTAAAATAATATAATAAAAATAATTACACGGCACTGTTTTCTGAAAACCTAGCCTAGTTATGAACTGTCCTTGAACATTCCAGAAGGTTATACACGTGTGAAAGAAAGACGATTATATTCGATTGTATCTCTGTAATATTCCAAAGTGTGTGCGGAGCATAGATACACTCGTGATTGAAACAAAGGTTCATGTTCGGCTACGATTCAGTATGTTCATGATCATGTGTACAGTGTAAAGGTCTCTAGACCAAATGCAACACACATGCATCTAAAAAAGCTACAGAACAGTTTTAATTAAGACACCAATGTACACACGACAATGAGAATTCAAAGCGACTAATGAGTGATTTTTTTTTTGAAGTGAATAATGTTTCTAGTCTTTCCTTTTTAGTGGAAGTGGAATAAAATTACTATTATGTTATGGGCTATTTTCTATCAAACGAACCCTTGCAGAACATCCTTGCATAACAGTCCTCAATGTTATTTAGCCAACAAAATAAGCGTTACACTTGTATTTTCTATATATGCATGTTGTATTTCTTTATTTTATGTCCTATCAGATAGTCAGGTCTTCGTAAAGCTTTTACTAGCGCAACTTACTGCTCGTTTACTACAAGCTGTCTCGGAACTTTCGATTCAGCTTGTAGTAGTAGTTTCAATTTCTCGTAATTTTACAACAGCATATAATCTTTCAACAGATATAAAAATGGTATAAGAATATGTGAATAACTTTGTAATATGTATGCAGACGTCATATTTAGTTTTAAAAAAAATATGCCCAGCAATTAGCAACATAATGGGCGATATTTACAACAAAAAAAGGATTTGTATAGTAAAAACAATGTAATTTTTACAGCACATCATTACTTATATCATCAAAAATACGCCTGAAGCGACACCAAGAACCTTTTGCGGCCTAGTTTTACAAAGGGCAGATAATCCTAATTTTTGTACTTACACCGACTCCAGGTTCGAGTGGCAAGTTGAATTGCCTACGCAAATTCAAAGTAGCGAGGTATGCTTTTCAATTTTTTTTTATCTATAATAGACATAATGACGAAAAAAATATAAAATTATTTGAAAATGAATTATAACATGTATTTGCTAAAAGACTGCCACGTGACGTTGTGGTCAGGAAACAATCTGGTCTGAGTGAGTTATATATATATAAATACCCGACACTGAATGTGAAGTTCCTTCGGTCTTTATTCGTCCTTTATATTACACTATTACTAGCGTAGGGGACGAAGATTCACTCGTATGTTTATACAAATTCTTACGGCACTATTATATTTTCTGCGTAGTTATTGTCATCTGTTAATAAATCATACTAATTAAATCCACTTGTTATTTCAGCTGTCTAATACCGATCGCACTCCTCTCACTGTAGCAATTTTAACAGACGCACACATAGACCCCCTATATGAAGCATTTGGAGTAGCAGAGTGCAGTGAACCAACCTGCTGCAGAAAAGGACAAACGCTTAGACAACAGACCTCGTCAAACGACGCTGACGGTTCTGATGTAGAGGGGAGTGTAATATATACCAGTGATAACATTCTGCTAAATTTAAGCGAGGTTCCAAAAATTAAAGCAATGCGGACGAAGAGTAGTTCAAGTGTTCAAAGTTCTAAAAATGTACAACCGGCGGGATATTGGGGCGATTACAGAAACTGCGACACACCGAGATGGGCGTTTGACGACCTCATTGAAAGGATGGCTTCTACTCATGAAGTGAGTCATTAATATATAGTATATATATATATTTATTGTTATCTGGTAATAACCAAAGGTATCCACCGTGGTCAATACAGGAAGGGAACCGGGAAAATTTTTTGGTGTTGCCATTTTTCAATAACTTTTAGGCTAATTTAAAGTAATAGTAGCATGAAGACATATGTAACAACCACATTGCATCTAATGAATTGCTGCAACTTGAATTTGACGACTCACACCTTCACTGAAAACAAATTTAAATTGCCGTAAGCATGTGGTGGAAAGTGATGACCCAAATGTTTGTATCGAGGCGTCCACCTTGATCCTTAAAAGTAATTAACCAACTACGACTCGATTCCTGGTTATGGATATACATACGGTCTTCAAAGACTAGAGATAATTTACCGTCACGTGAACTGAGTGCTTAATTGTCGTTGTAATTTCTTATGAAACACCAAATTCGAGCATTAGTATTGTTATTTTTCTAATTATTCTTTTCAGTTTGATGTTGTATACTACCTAGGCGATACTATAGACCATGGTATTTGGGAAACATCCTATGAAATGATTAATGAAATCAATTTATATCTTATCGAGAAAATGAGGAAAACATTCGGAGAAAATGTTTTAATTGTACCATCTATTGGAAACCACGAATCTCAGCCAACAAACCAGTGAGTTTTATTTGATTCCTTCTCGCCTCTTCTAGGTCTATACAAATGGTGTATAAGAAATGGTGAGAAGAATTAATTCAAATTTTATTATACGACTCGAATAATATTTGTGGTTTTGACTTATTGTTTTTGTACGGAAATATAAAAACATTTTTATATTTGACTAAATAAATAATTTATCAAACCATTATATTAAAACACCTTTTAGATTGGGTGCCCACCGGACGTTGCTTTTTGTTACATTTGTAAAACCTATAATATAATATAGTATTACCTTTGATACGGGATTATCGCTGTGGGAATACAAAACATACGATATTATTATTATTTCTTTTACAACTATTGTCTTGTTTTGTATTTGAAATCCGCGTACTAGAAAAACTATTCAAGAAAAACTAATTGGTTCTATAGGTATAGAAATTATTCACACTCGCTTGTTATAGATTTGCACCGCCGACAATAACGGGACCAAATTTAAATACCACTTGGTTATACGAAGCTTTAATTAAGAAGTGGGATTATTATCTAACAGATGAGGCTAAAGAAACATTGAGAGTTCGTGGCGATTTCTCAAGATTGGTTAGACCTGGATTAAGAGTCATTTCCCTTAATACAAACACTGCTTACAAATATAATTGGTAAGTATACATCAACTTTCTCCGAAACTATTAATTTCTTCTATTCTTTTAAGTAGCCACTAAAAAGCCATAGCCTATTGGGTTAGGAAAGTCGTTCGAACGCCATTCGACACATGTCGTGAACCATGTACATGTGTGTAACACTGCTAGAATTTCCACAATGGCAAACTTTATAGTACTATTTGTCTTAGGTTTGACGTTAATAAAATAACCTTTATAAAATTTGAATATTTAGGTGGTTGGTATATGATCCCTTGGAGTCAAAACGGCACTTAGACTGGCTCGTGCAAGAGCTACATAAAGCGGAACTGGCTGGAGAAAAGGTTCACATTTTAACACACATGCCGCCTGGTGTGCATGATTTAACTCAGATTTGGACTAGAGAATACAACCGAATCGTTAATAGGTAAGTTAAATCTATACAACACATTAACGATCAAGATATCACTTACTCATACTAGATTGATTAAAAACCACATAATTTTTGTTTAATATACCTATTACTGGGTCATAGATTTCCACGTATAACAGGTATGAAGTGAAACTAGACTGTCTATACATTCCTTTTCTCTGAACTGCAATGCGTTTACTAAGTAAGATCCATCAATCGATCTGCACTATTATTTATTTCATCACATTTTTACGGCGATAGCATTATGGGGTAGGGAGTTAAATAAAACAGAATTGCAATGATTACTTTGCTTTTGTAAGTGCGTATAGAGCCGTCAGACATTATCAGGACGCTAGAAAGGCATCACTAATCTGAACAATTCCTGGGAGCACTCACTTTACAAAGTCAGTGTTCAAAATCAAGGGTTCATTGGATGCGGACAAATGGAATGATCTGTTAACGGAGTGCCCAGACTTAGAGATTAGAACATTATTCCATGTGACCACGAACTTGCGCGTTGCAAGCGGTGGCCGGCGTGAATAGCGTCCCATTCTACTGAGAACACCAAGGTTTTTAAGCCAATTTTACCTTTCTTTTCTACTTGCGGAGTTAACGGAGGAGTCCACTCACAATGAGGCGAGTTACAAGGAAGGAATTTATTTTTGGCGATAACATGTGTCTTGCAAAGATGTAGTCGGCCTCATGCCGATATATCTTCAAATATTTAAGTTCGTAGGATTAATAGTTATTTTTTAAAAAAATCTTTTGTTGAATGGTTAATTAAATAATTTCGTAAAGATCAACATCACGAATGAAAATCAAAACGTGCGTGTGGTTTTTCTTTTTAGATTTTCATCGACGATTGCAGCAGAGTTCAACGGACATGTTCACTCGGATGAATTTAAGATATTCTACAGCCTAACGGATGATAAAAAACCCATAAACATTGCTTGGGGAGTGGGCAGTGCTTCAGCTTACACAAATTACAATTTGAACTACAAAATAGTGACAGTTAACACCTCTACATATGTAAGTACTAAGTTTTAATCACGATAGCTGTGAAACTGAGAATGTTCTGTCTAAAATTGCAACTTTTTAATCTTATCGTTATGAAGGTGACAATTCATCAACTGGTAATAGACTCTGAAACGAAAAGATCGAAGATAATACCGAGATTAAAGAACCGGGCCTAATTTTTCACCACTGATGTCAGATTGGCTCAAAAAAGCTTGTAAATAACTTAAAAATATATAAATAATAAGTAAAGTAGCAAAAAATATGATGAAAATTAGCATTTTCAGAAAAACAATCACTCTTAGAAATTCGCTATTTATTAGCCTTTCTATGTATTTTAATAATATCAAATCCAATTCGGTTTTTTAAAGGAAGCCGCCAGTATGCCATCTATATAAATTTCACAAACTGATCTGAGAACACACAAAAAACTTAGACGAGGGTCTTTTGTAAAAGATAATTTCACAAACACACAACGAAAATGACACATAAATTTAAAACAATAATAATGGCATAATGCCATATTAGAGAATAAAAGTTTGATTGATGTACGTGTACTTTCATAATATCGATTAATAACCGAAAGTAGGCAATTATATTATTAATGTCAAGAAATTAATTAACAGTCCAAGTGATCTACTTGCACATAAGCAGACTGGCATAATTAACACTAGTATCCGGGCAAGCAACTGTATATTTTTTATTATACTGGTGCTTGCCCGGAAACCAAGATGTTTAGTTTCGCCGAATTGGATTTAAAATTAAATAGTTTATACCTGTAGCGATGTGTAGAAGAACCGAAATTTAATGCTCTTTATATTTTCAGGAACCGCAAAGTATTGTGAATTATATCTATAACCTAACTGAAGCAAACTTAACGCCCAACCGTCGGCCGCATTGGTTCCAATTGTATGATATGAAGAATAACTTTGGTCTAAGCGATTTAAGCCCAGAATCAATGGACAGTTTAGTACATCGAATGGTGACCACAAATACGCATTTGCTAGACTTGTATTCTGCTTATTTTTCAAAGCTGAGCGACACTAGATGGCCATTCTGCAATAACGACTGTAAATTAGATAATCTTTGTAAGATTGTTACTACTGTTCTATGGAAAAGGGAAAAATGTGAAGAACTCCGTAAGGAGTATTATTCAAAGAATATAACATAACTTATTTATTTTTTTAATCCAATAAATAACAATAAAACTGTCTACTTTTTTCTTTATACATTTTTTTACATTAATTTCATTCGCTAGTGATCATTTATACTTAGCCAAGTATAAACAGGTTTCCATTTTAAATCTTTACTTGGAATCTTTTCAAATTCTGATACCTGGACAAAAAATATAAAATTAATATAAAGTATATACCTACATTTTTATATAATTTCCAAAAACATTTAGCGCACTAAGAAGGAAACAAGAAAATATCATCCCCATCTCTTGAAAGACATTGTGAAACATGAGACATAAATGATATTATAAATGTGAATGAGAAAATTGTGTCGATTGCCATAAATGACAAATTAATATACTCAAATATTTCACATTGAAAATATCTATATAACCATCGACAATCCTATCAGGTTTGTTAATAAGAATAATCCAGTGAGTATATATCCGTACAAATTTGTTTCATTAGTGCAGTATTCGCGTAAGTAGAAGAAATCATTGTAGGATCGTCATCATCATCACCATCACAGCCTATCCATAGTCGAACTGTTGAACATAGGCCTCCCCCATAGATTGCCACAAAGCATGACCCGGAGCAGTCTACATCCATCGATTTCCCGTCAACTTGCTTAGGTCGTCGCTCCAATTAGTGGGAGATGTTCCTACACTGTGAATGCCAGTCCCAGGTTGACAAGAACCTTTCTTTCCCATCGGTTCTATGAGTTATACGGCCAGCCCATTCTCAAATCAGCTTGCTAATCTCTTGAGGTATGTTGGACACCCTTGTTTTCCTGCTATTTATATTGCGTATTCTATCAGAAACACCATGCATAGCCGGCTCCATAGCTCAGTGAGTGACTAACACAAAAAAAATGTTTTAAGACCTTCAGAGATGTTACGTGGTAGAGCTACACTGCAGTTTGTTTCTAACTGCAGAATGAATGGGTCAGCTCAACCGGGGTAGGACCACGTCCTCACAGAATACCGGCGTGAAATAGCAGCATAACGCTGCTGTGTTTCGTCTGGTGAGTGAAGGGATCCGGAGACTTTTATTACTGGTGACGAGGCATTCCATCTCAGTCCTCAAGAGTGACAATGCATCTGCTTTATGATTCCTTGTCAAGGATGAATGTAGATGTCATGGGTCGCAAGTATCACTTAGCATAGGGTCAACCGTGTGCTTGTTTGTAATTCTCAATGCAATAGAAAAAAAAAGTAAAATGAGAAGATGTGTTGTAGTTTCGAGAAGGCTGCCCATAGGATAATCCTCCTTAATTTGGTTGATGCTTATCTTGGAGAAAGTGAATATCTATTGTCAGATAATTAAAATAATAATGCATACTTTAAACAAATGACTAATTTAAGCTAAAGACAGAGATATCTCTCTTGTCTCAACATTTTATTCATAAATTTAAGCATAGATATGCTAAAACATGTTGATAAATTATTTCACTACTATCAATTTTATTCATCACTCTTTACTCATTCAATTATTTTACTTGTTCTCATTACCTGATGTCGAATAAAATGAACAATTCTCTCAATATTCTCAGCTTTTACATTGTCAGAAAGAAAATAGAACCTTCTCCAAACTGCTGAAGCCAAAATTCTATCTTCACTTAAGCCTTCATCATAAGCAACTAGAGCTGCTTGGAACTGCTCTGATAGTTCTGTCACTTGTCGTCTTGCTATTGCTGGATTGGCACCCTGCAAATTTAAAAGAATGGTTCTTGATCTAATTATACTTCTATGGTATGCACTCACAAATTTACTAATTTTCAGTTTTAAGTCATACAAAAAATACGATGCTTAATAATTTTATTTAGGTTTGAATAATGGAACCAGTGCTCTTCCTAGAAGCAGTGACTTCTGGAACTATGTGCTTATATCTTAGTCTATTACTATTTCCAAGAATTGAATAGACATTTATCCAGCCACAGCCATGCATACAGTATGTGCAATTATTGGTTTGAGGTATTGTAATAGACTCTTATTTCAGAGACACCTTATTCCATTGTGTAAGAATTGCATTGTATTTGGAAAAACTAAGTCCCCTAATACATTACAGAGAGTAAATCTTCCTACAGAGACTGCATCTTCATCTGTAGAGACAAAATATTCTGGTTATGAAGTTAAAATTATAACTAGGAAAGAAATTAACTAGACAAACAGCAGTAGCATTGAGAATATTTTTATAATTTGAATTAACAATTAAAATTATGTTATTATTTGAACATAATCTTTTCAGTCAGCAGCACAAAACAGTCAACCTTATTAAAATGGAATAAATATGATGGCTCACACAGTTAAAAACTAGATATAACATGAGTAGATCAGCTTGACCAGAGAATGACCACATTTTCACGGAATGGTAGACTAGCACTGTTTCAATGTTTCATTTTGTGAGTTATAGAAACAATATAACTTATTACTGGTTTTGAGGCATTCCATTGTTATTTTCAGCCATATATCATGAGCCACAGGAATCACTTGCCATCAGGTGCCAAACAGGTCACAGGTTATAAAACTGTAAAAAAATTATTAAATTATTGGTACTCAAGAAGTAACTCAAGACTCTCCTCAATAATTTCGAGCAAGGCAATGTCTTCTGGTTATTATTAGAATTACATGAACTACTCAGAATATTTTATAGTGCCATGAGCAATTGCACAAACACAGAGTTGGTCACTTGTCATACTTATTCTAATCACTACAACATGCGGTTGTCTATTAATTTAAAAGTTATAAGTTAAGAAAACTTCTTACCTTAAATTAATAAGGTAAGAAATTCAGAAAGAATCAAAATGCACTGGCATTGAGGCCTAAGGAATGGTTCATTACTAGTCATTGATTCTGATTTATTTTACTCCCCATAAAAAAGCGAGTTATGCTGCTAAAATTTGTATTTTGTGAAAGGGTACCCTAATCATCTTAAGGATAATTTTTATCTACAACATATGGCATATGGCAATTATACATACAACTGTATCAGATACAAAACAAGGCAGAATATAAGTTCACCTCTTTTAAGTTAAGAGGATAGCCATTGCTTGATTTGGCAATCAAAAAGGGCTACAATAGCCATTTTAAGACTCTTGTTTTTGTTTGCAAATAATCATTAACTTGAAGTGATTGATAAAACATAATTGTGTTCTATCAAGGGTGATTTGTGAGGCTATAGAAATTAAATCTCAAACTAAACACTACTTTATGTCCTCAAGATACTGTGAGCTCTTTCTATGCAAAATGGACCAAAACCTGATAAGCTGGCTATAACCCGCAATGACTATGACATCAGGATCCAGGTCCCCTGGGGCCATGAGTACTGTACATTACTCAAAACATAAGGACTCAAAAAGTTAAATTAAATACAAACAAATGTATTACAAACAACTATAAAATCCATTAAAATTAGTTTCATTCATTGTGTAGTATTTGTTTTTATGTTATAATAAATATTTTGAACTTACTTAAAATCTAAGGATATAAATGTACTAACCTCTAAAAGCTTAATTCTATTAGCAACATCTGCCCACAGAGCTTCGATAACACAATTCCTCACAAAGTGTCCATCACCTTTAATATATTTTTTCTTATCATTTGTAATTGAAGTTACATCCTCAGCCATATACCGAATCAATATGATCCATACATGGAGTTCTGTGATTATAAACCAAGAAGCAAAAGTATCTGGCAGTTCTAGCTTTTCAAACCATTCATTATATGCTACTTTATCTGGTACAGATTCATAAAGAAAATATCCAGTTAGTTTAAGTCGCTGAAATTTTAAATTTTATAATAAATCTGTGAAACCCAATAGGATCAATGAGACATATTAAATATAAAGTTTAAGTTTTGACATATTTAAAAGATCAGTAAGAAAATACCAAGTTTTTTGTTACAGTATAAAGTACAATCTGAAAACATGGGGAAAACCAATATTTGCAACGGAATCACCATGGGAGACAAAACATCTTAGTAATAAGTACTTAGTAAAAGACACAAAATCACATAATTATTATGCTTAAGTTGATAATAATATTATTATTTGAACTATTTATTACTTTATTAGTAATATTTAATAATATGTTGACTGTTTTAGTCTTACCGTTCTTGACTGATCCATCCAGCCCACAGCATTCATGAATTTTTTAACATAACTATCTTCTACTGCTACTGAGCTATATTTACTTACATTTATAACTTTATCATTAAAAATAAGAGGTCTTGCATAATGAAAGGTTAAAGACCGTGAGTGGTGTATAATCTAAAAAATTAAATTATGAGAGCTTGAAGTGCTTACAACACAATAATGAATGTCATCACATCTTTATGAAGAAATATAAAAAATAGTAAAATTGTACATACTCTTGGCAACAAACGAATTCCATACATTTTTTATTGATCATTGGCTCATTGGAGGTTTTGTTTTCGAGAGAGTTTTATTCAATGGCAAAAAATAATAGGTAACAGAATTAAACACAATAAAATAATTATAATTTCATTTATATGTATTTGAATCCAAATACGACAATAATGTTGATGATGATATTAATTTATCCCTAATGGGAAAGGCAAAGGACTTAAGTCCATACAGCCAGGTCTTGTTCGTATGATGGTTGGTCTGTAACCACGACAATAATGACAGTCCATTGACAGTTATTACTTTTTATTTCTTCCCTGTCGGAAAGGTGAAAGACTGAAGTCCAGTTGAGCGAGGTCTTTACGTTTCTTTTTCTTCCAAATCTTTTATAAAATTTGCAAGGTGTAGTTATTACATAATATATATTAGTATAATTTTATCGATATTTAAAATAATACCCACAAACTTATCCCCCATGCCAAATAAGTATATATGCCGATATCTATTCTATCGATATCTAAATAAGTAAAGTTAGATAAGGATCTACGGCTATATAATAAATGCACTTATACATTTTGCCTACACTTGGGAGCAACCAAATCAAATAACCTATAAGCATGCATACATTTACATTTTTTTCAAGAAACATTCATTTCATGTATATAAATCGTATATGCATTAAAAACTTGATTAATTAACATAACATTGATTTTATATTAAAAATATTTAGTTCCCAATTTAATTAGACAATTCAAATGCCGTAGAGGAAAATTGTCTCTCTACCTTACCCACGAGCTGCGCTACGAATCACACCTGGAAATGGGTTTACCTTATCAGTCGCTTATCAGAAGTTGACCTGTCCACACTACGGAAGCTACTCAAGTAGTTGAGAGGGCAGTCACTGCCCAGCTCCATTAGAGCCTGACTGCTGTATTACGAGTTTACAGAAGATATTAGGAGACTTGCGCCTTTATTCGGAGACTGAAACCCATCCGCTAAACGGCCTGCCAGCCTGGAAGCCAGGGAGGGTTTCACAGACACAAGATATCATCAGAAAAATATCACGAACAATAAAGAACCTACTGCGAACAGTGAATATTACTAGGAGAAGCAAGTATTGGTATAATATTTTTTAACAGATTTTAATTTAGCTCTAAAATAGCGAAACTTAAGTAATATATCTAAACTTCCTTTTTCCCTACATTTCGATCGAGTAATAAAGTACTTAATTAACGTAGACTATAATTGTATGAATTTTATAATCATGATTTTTAAAAATACGTAACGTATTTTACAAAAAAATTCGAATATGTTTAGGCAAGCTTGAGATGATTTGGTTGCTCCCTAGTTTTTAAATGTGGATTGTATCTAAAAATAACAACAAAAGAACAATTAAATTTAATATAGCGTCATGCATTAATATTCATTTTTTAGGCTAGGTGCTTAATTTTATAAAATATTTTTTTATAAAATAATATTATTTTAGTTAACAATCTTATCTAATACAATTATTACTGTTGTTTTTAAAGAATATTTATTCAAAACTTAAATCACACTACGCATCATAAGGCCTAAGCCGTTTGGTAAAAACGTCGATATCATGTAGACATGCCTTTAATTGTCTGCGTAGAGTTATCATTTTAGGTTATTACATAATTTACTTTGTCGTCGCTCGTATCTCCTCGCCTAAGTCCTACAGTTAATAACTATGTTGGGGGCTGTAAGTAGGGTTGGAAGCGGCTTGTTAGCCGTTAAAACGGTAGCTGAAAAAACCCTGTCGGAATGCGGTAAAATTGCAGCAGTATCAGCTGGAAATAAGAGAGATTATGCGGCAAAAGCTTCTGGCAAAGGACAAGGTAAGGTGGTTGCTGTAATTGGTGCCGTAGTCGATGTCCAGTTTGAGGATAATCTTCCACCTATTCTAAATGCTCTCGAGGTGCAAAATCGATCCCCCAGATTGGTTCTGGAAGTAGCTCAGCATTTGGGTGAGAACACCGTGCGTACTATTGCCATGGACGGTACGGAGGGCCTGGTTCGCGGACAGCCAGTACTGGATTCTGGTTCTCCAATTCGTATCCCAGTGGGCGCTGAGACCCTTGGTCGTATTATCAATGTAATTGGAGAGCCTATCGATGAGCGCGGTCCAATTCCTACAGACAAGACTGCTGCTATCCACGCTGAAGCACCCGAATTCGTGGACATGTCGGTACAGCAAGAAATTCTTGTCACTGGTATTAAGGTTGTAGATTTACTTGCTCCTTACGCCAAGGGAGGAAAGATTGGTTTGTTTGGTGGTGCTGGAGTTGGCAAGACTGTACTTATCATGGAGCTGATCAACAATGTTGCCAAGGCTCATGGTGGTTACTCTGTGTTTGCTGGAGTAGGAGAACGTACAAGAGAGGGTAATGATTTGTACCATGAAATGATTGAATCAGGTGTCATTTCCCTTAAAGACAAAACTTCAAAAGTAGCCCTTGTATATGGTCAGATGAATGAACCTCCGGGTGCGCGTGCCCGTGTAGCTTTGACTGGTTTAACTGTGGCTGAATATTTCCGTGACCAGGAAGGTCAGGATGTGCTGCTTTTCATTGACAACATTTTCCGTTTCACTCAAGCGGGTTCTGAGGTATCAGCTTTGTTGGGTCGTATTCCATCTGCTGTGGGTTACCAACCAACATTGGCTACTGACATGGGTACTATGCAGGAACGTATTACCACCACAAAGAAAGGTTCCATCACTTCCGTGCAGGCTATCTATGTGCCAGCTGATGATTTGACTGATCCTGCCCCTGCCACTACATTTGCTCACTTGGATGCTACTACTGTGCTGTCTAGAGCTATTGCTGAACTTGGTATCTATCCAGCTGTGGATCCTCTTGATTCCACCTCCCGTATCATGGACCCCAACATCATTGGTGCTGAGCACTACAATGTAGCCCGTGGAGTTCAGAAGATTTTGCAAGATTACAAATCTCTTCAGGATATCATTGCTATTCTGGGTATGGATGAGTTATCAGAAGAGGACAAGCTGACTGTAGCCCGTGCTCGCAAGATTCAGAGATTCCTGTCTCAACCTTTCCAGGTGGCTGAAGTGTTTACTGGACATGCCGGTAAACTTGTACCCCTTGAAGAAACCATTAAGGGATTCTCTAAGATTCTGCAGGGTGAGTATGACCATCTTCCTGAGGTCGCTTTCTACATGGTTGGACCCATTGAGGAAGTTATTGCAAAGGCTGAAACTCTGGCTAAGAATGCCTAAGTGTCAACATAGATGTGAATGGAAGAGAATGTAATGTTATTTCTTATTAAACCTAGTGAATCCATAAGTTTTGTTTTATTCCTGTACACTCAATTCAGCAACATAAGCTTATATAATTACATACTTATATTTTATGTATACTTTATATATTAATGCTAATGCATGCTTATATAAAGAAATAAAACAATAAAATGTTCCACTCCAGTTCCGATCTGTGACTTTTTTCTGAAATAGTAATAATAACTAAACTAATTATATTAAAAACACTCAATAAATAAGTGTAACACTTATATTAAAAGAAAATGATATGGTTCTTAAACCACATACAAGCAGGTAAGCTGTATAATATGAGATGTGAATGTGGTAGAGCTTTGGTACAGTTAGTTTTTAGCTGCATCCTGAATGGGTGTGACCAGGGACCACACCCTTTATAACACTAGCATAAAATAAAGCATGATGTTGCTGTTTTAATAGGGCAACAAAGCATTTCATCTCAGTCCTCAAGGGTTGTAAGTGTTTATGGACCACAGTTGTCTTTGCCCAGTTACCATTGGGGGAAATGTGTTTGGTTTGTCATCCTTATTTTTATAATAATATGAGAATCTAATAACATAGCAATTATATGTCAGCTACTGTTAACAGAAAACCAATTTTTGTGGAATGTTTTGCATTCTTATATATGGTTTATAGCTCCTCACACATTCCATGACTTCAAGACACCTATGAAAAATTTTAACTAAGACTCAAAATTTTTATTTATTTTATTTCACTTTTCTGTACACAGCATACAAGGAAACTAAGATAAGAAATGTATGTACAAAGGCACAGCTATTTTTACAATAAAAAACTCTTCCAGGAGGCCTGGTATTGGACATATTTTATTTATCAATTGTCAATTCATTAAAGCGCAACCAGTAGCAACATAGTTATAGCTACTGAATTTTGGCCTTGTATTGGTTTTCAGCCATGGTTAATATCTGTTTAAACAAATTTCAAACAAAGACATCTCATCTCTTATTATCAGTAGCCCACCACCAACTTCTTTTTTTGTGTTTAATTTCCGTTTGGGATTTATATGCTTATATGTATGATGAGTAATGTAGCTTAGTGAGATAGCTTTAAGATTTTTCAAATTGGTCCTGGTATAGCCGAAAATTATTATTTATTTATTTTATAGAAGAAGTATGCAATGGTTCGGATAGTGAACCTGAGGCTGAGGAGTCTGTTTAAGTAAATTGGTAATATAACTCAATTGGCACCATCTGGTAACCAGTAGATGTCACTGTAGTCGAAATCGGAAACCATTATGATATGAGTATTATCAGTTTTCTTGATTGTGCCTAAGGTCTTACGATTGTATCGCCAAGGTGTTGCATTGTACTGCGTTGTTTACGTCGTAAGAAGTCCTATAAGTAGCTACTTACGACAATGACATAACCTGCATTCAAACCTAGTGATAGCAGAGGACATTAGTACAGTTGATTCAATAAAAGGATTCAATTAAAAATCATTATTACAAAAGATTATTTATTATTATATTTTCTACCTACCTACCTATTTATAGAAGTGTGAAGCTGTACAGTGTAATTAAAGAGTTGTTAGACAAAGTAAAATTACATATTGCATAGAGAAGCTATACATGAACTTTTTAAATTGTGGAATTTACGAGACTTGCTGTATCAGTCGAAAGTGCTTTTTTACTGTTTGTAGATACCAAATTATGAGGCACAAGAACATCGTTCTTATCTGAATTATGTGGCACTGGCTCATTTTTTACTTTACTTTCAACAAAATGAGGGTTTCTAGCAGTATCAACTTTTACTTTTTCCTTTTCTTCACACTGGGTTCCATTCTTGTTGTTATCATCACATTTTTTTATATTTTCTGTTGTTTCGACATTATTGGACAATATTATCGCAGGGCATGAAACAGCACATTCTACTTTAGGTACTTTTACAACAACTACTTGGTCTGATGCTTTTTCTTCGTTTGAAGAATTACCCTTATTTGGGTCTTTTAGTTTGATAGTTTGAAATTTCAATGGTGCTGTTATTGTCTGTGTTCCATCCTTCTTCCTATTAATAGGCTTAATGACAAGAATTTTTGTTTTCATACCAGCTTTAGTTAA
Source organism: Teinopalpus imperialis (assembly GCA_029286865.1). Classification (NCBI taxonomy): domain Eukaryota; kingdom Metazoa; phylum Arthropoda; class Insecta; order Lepidoptera; family Papilionidae; genus Teinopalpus; species Teinopalpus imperialis. The sequence continues at coordinate 8,774,268 of JAGSMU010000005.1, forward strand.
ATCTGATATATTCTTATTTACAATTGGGTTATTAATAACATCTAAGCTTTGGCGGCGGAATTTAATAGGAACAATTGCAGGTATGTTAAGATTTGCTTTGACTGTTTCACATGTTGTATTGGCGGAATTTTGTTTACTGTTATCGTTATCTAACACAATTTTATCGTCTTTCAAAACCACATCTGTTTCATCAACTGCAGATTTCGATGATTCCTCAGAATATTTTATTTCGGATTCAATATCTTTGTTTGGGTTTTGTTTGGTTTCTTGAGATTTTTTATTAGAAACAATTACCTCTTTTGGTTCATCAAGAACATCCTTTTTGGGTGAGATTTTTTCAGTTCTTGAAACTTTAGGTAGCATAGGACGAACAAATACATTTGTAGGATCATGTTCCTTTTGTGTGATGTTAACAGCAAAACTTAAAATTTTCATATGAGCTGTTAAATTTTCTACCGCTTTTTTAGACAAAGCAACAAGAGCGCCACAGCAATCTTTATTTGCGATTTCGTAGTCTTTTTGAATATCTATTTGCATTTTCTTTTTGGTTTGATAAGTTTTTGAATTTGTTCCCGTTTGTGAGTCTCTATAACCTTGTGCTTCCAATTTAAGTAAATTTGATAAGTCGTATTCAAAATCTTCGTTTTTAGGTCTAGTTCTTTTGCGGACTGGTCTACAGGATGCGACTGATGTTCTTTCTTCAATAATTTGCTTTTTAGCTGTTTTTTCGTCTAAATCATCCAAATCTGAAGAATTTTCTTCAAAGACTTTAGGATTTAATGATGACTCATTCTCAGTAATACCGTCTTTCTCCACCAATACGTCGTTACATTTTTTATCTACACTTTCATCTGAAACAAAAATAGAAGTATGAGTATAAGATATAGGTATTTTATTTCAATGATCAGGTTAGAAATCGTTTTATTGTACCATTTGAAACAATTTCTTTTCTTTTCTTAGCCATATTTCTGCTTCTATTCATTTTTCGTTTCTTTGCTCCTACTTCGCGCGTGCTACTAGAGGAACTATCGTCTGACAAACGGCTAGAATCACTCGAGCATCGGCTAGGTCGTCTAGATTGTGGACTTATTTCAATTGTATCACTCATTTGATCTACAGGTTCACATAGTCCTAAAGCTTCGCTAGCATCGACTGCTTTCACTGTACTAAAGTAAAAATCTGTGTCACCCTTTAATTTATGTACTATTTTCACATGTTCTGGTAATTTCTCGAAGTTGTGATGTTTAAAATTGCACAATTTACAGGCATATCGCATCCATTTGTAGTGACCGGCCATGTGATTGTATAAATCTTCTAAATGGTTATGTTTAATATCGCATCTTTTGCAAAGCAGTCTATTTAAATCTGTATCAGGTTGAAGCCTAAGTTTTAACGCAGCTAAGTTATTTTTTTCTATCTGTTGCGCAAAGGGCAGTTTAGGTATGAAATCTTCTATGTTGTACGGAATTTTCTGTTCTGTATTATCTTTTTCGTTACTTGGGTTAGGGTTATTCATAGTTTCTTCTTTGTTATTTACCAAGGATTCGTTGGCTAGTTCTTCTTCGTCCAGTGACTCATTGGTTGAGACTTTTGATGTCGGTTGACCGTCTTCTCTGATTAGTTTATTGTCTGCTAATACAAAAAAGATAATTAAAGGAAATTTTAAACAAACATATTAAATAAAATTATAAATTGTATATAAAACTGTATATATTTCTTCACGAATTACAAAAGTAAATATTTTTTGTCACGATAATAATTATGAATCCAACATGCATAAAAAATTTACCGTTGGCGTCCGTAGTTTTGATGGGAAGGCTTACACTGGCGGGCCCCTTGTTATAGTCTTTGCGGATCTGAATCTCGATCTTTTTAGTGTCAGCCCGACGAGCTAGTGCTCGCGAACGGGGTTGACAGGTGTGTGTATGAGCAGCTAGTGCTGCGCGTCGTTCAAACGTACGACCACAACCCCCGCATCGCGGTATTTCCCCGTCACCTTCCATATTGTCCATCCATGCCTGTATTGATGACAAACTTACATATTTAAATATTTTCTCACGTATTTTATCCCAAACAGGATAGATACATTTTGCTGCGTTTTTACCAATTATGTAATTGCATAAAAGGCAAAAACCCGAGCGCAATCCACTGTTAGAGTGAGTGAGCCTGTATAAACACGAAATGTAAATTCGAGGCCCACAGTCAGCAAATTATAAGACCCTTAATAATTCAATCCTTGAAGTGATGATTTTACGCAATAGATTTTTGAGGCACTAATGTTTATGGATAAATGTTAAGGTTGGAAATAGAATTCGGTCCTAATATCAATGGTGATAAATAAGCAGGTTTGATAAATGATGATTAATTAATTGATTACCTGGTTTTCCTGATCTAATCTCTCTTCTTCAGTGATCTTTTGGACCGTCGACGCTTTAATGTTATTTTTGCGTTTTTCGTAATAGGCAGGAGGGTTGTTCATCCTAAACGCCTTCGACTGTATCGACTCTCGTAGTCTTCTTATCTGGGCAGCTGTTTTTCTACAAATTGTGATTTACAAAATAAAATAAGTTATTGGAAATTAATATTTTTATATTAAGTTTTCTGACAAATATCTAGGTGGCGGTATTAAGCGATTAAACCCTTACGCCGCCTGCCGTGATGTACTACTTAGTGTTTCATTTCAATAATACTATTTAAATATAAAATACGTACAATAAATAAATAAGTTATATACGATACGACAGATCGTATGATATTTGTTTTGTCGTTTACACACATATTTTAATGTTTAATGTCCCTAAAATTGAAAATAAGAAAGTGTAGTGTATAAGCTAAATATCATAACAATCTTACCGATGCACTTTAAAGAGGTGCCTATATACACTCCATGAGGTAGAAAATATCTCCAGGCAGTCGGGGCACGGATAAACTAATCGACTTTCCAAGTGTTTGTACTTCATGTGGAACCTCAAAGTTTTTTGCGTTGAAAATTGTAGATCACCTGCAAAAATCGTTAAGAAGGTCGATCTAACAATCTGGTGATCGTTGATTTCAATCCCACTGCTTTCTACCGATGAGCTATCTGTTATTGTGATGATCTTACGTGCGTTGATAGGCTCATCCGATATCACATCTGAGACTTAATAAGCTCAGTAATAGTATGTTTTGTAGATAGTTATAGATGTCTCTTTCTACACTAATTATTATATGATGTAATTGTTATATCAGATGACAGATCAACAATGCTGCTTGCTAGAAAAGTGCTCATCGTCACAAATCCCCGGTCGTAAAATATTTTCTCAACGCTAATTGCGTTCTGTATGATGAGAGGAACCAAAGACTCAATCACTACGCAAGCTCATTACAACATGGTCTTCAGAGATGACAAAGAACTTAATTCCTTAATTCTTGCAGAGTAAACGTTTAAGTTATCGTGTGTTCTTGTTGCGAATTTCAGTTGCAATACACTTGTTGATGTTTCTTCAGAATGTTAGGGGCAAAACGTATGACAAATTAAGGATACTAACGTACGTATATATATAATAAAGTATTACTGATGGAAAAAAAAACATAAATAAAGTTTATATAAAAATCAGGGTAAAAAGACAGCATAATGCCATTGTTTCTTCTGGTGAGTAAAGGAACCGGAGACCTATTTGCAGGTAAAAAGGAATTTACCTGCAAATAGGTCTCCTTTGTTTTGTATCGAGAGTAACAAACGAGCCCACAGTTGACTTCAAGGCAAGTGATTCTCCTGCTGCCTATGACGCCCACATTTATACATATCCTCAAAAAGCAATCGTAAACCAGAAACGTAGCCACCTGCTGACCTTACATTCTCACAACGTAACACAGCAGCGTGGTCCTTCCCCGCTACAGTTACGTCTCCGGTGGCGATCGTGTCAATATTTGGCTATGAAAAATTGTTAATGGTCATTTCAGGTATTGTTTGACCATTACCACAGAGAATCACGTGGCAGTCAGTACTCTAATATGCTCAAGATTAAGTGTGTGATACTGACATAGGTAGGTAATCTAAAGTTAGTATGTGTAAAGTAATTTAATGTTATTTTTCTTGTTCATTCTTTCCTTAAATAACAAAAATAAACAACTTTGTTTTATGCAAACCTGCATTGGATACACAGGGCGACCTATTCTTTAACCTTTATTACAGGTGACGAGGCATTCCATCTCAGTCCTCAAGGGTAACATTATGATTCCTTGTCAACGATGAATCTAGACGTCATGGGCCGCTAGAATCACTTGCCATCGGATGAACTGAGTGCTCGTTTGTTACTCTAAATGTTATAAAAAAAAAGTAAGTTTTCCTGAAAGAAGGCCAATAATATGGGATTAATTTTTGTAATTGTATAGAGGGTAACAATGATGTGACAGGCTCATCTGATGGTGATTCCTGCGGCCCATTCATTGATGCTCTAAAAGAAATCATAATGCTGATTGCATTGAATCCTTTGAAGAATAAGATGTATAATAACCTCAGTCATATGGATTACCGTTGCTAATTTGTGAGGGCGTGGTCCTTAGAGCTAACCTATTCATTCATACCACAGTTCCAAAATAATTTGCAGCGTGGCATTACCATTGTAGACATGTGCATCTTGCACATTTGTGGAGGTCGAATGAACCATGCAAACACCAAGTTTGGGCTGCAGTCATCAGTCAGGTGAACTGTTTGCTCGCTTACAATAAATATTTTTATAAAATACATGCATCGCCAATGTCCGGCATTCCACTAATGATGGTTTTATATAATAATATAGTATCATGATTTACTGACGAAGACGGGAAATGGTCGTAACAACTATAAAGTTCTTAATATAACATATTAGCTAGCGTGTAGGCTGGTTCGATTCGTATCGATGAATGTTTTTGTACCGTTTTATGTAAAGGTGTATAAATATTTTAATATCTTAAAAATAATTAATATATTTTTCTCTGTTTAAATAGGATATTAAAATAGGTAACGGTCATAGCCTTAGGATGTCTAACTCATAACTTAGTGCCCGGGTTGGCGTGTTCAAATTTATCATAGCTTGTCCTGATGAGTTGGGGTTTCGGGTTCCTACGTAAAGAAAGACATTATAAAATGTTACATGGCGATAAGATACCACCTTTTCCTCTTATCCTATTTTATTGTTGATATGTTAGTTGTTTTCTTCAGTACTTACAAATTTTACACTTGAGGGTGTTTGTCTCCTCGTTTTCTTCATCATCACTTATTTGAATAACATTCTCGTGTTCTGCATTTGTTTTGTTAGATCCTGTTGAGTTTTGTATCTTAAATTTTCCATCACTTTGTAGAACGGCTTTATTCTGTGATAGTATTGTATCAAGTTCTTTAACCTGCAAGTCATTACATTTGACGATTTAAAAACATAACAAAAGAGACACTGCGTATACAATATGTCCCGCAGGATACTACGAAATGGTATAACCTGTGCAAGTTATGCCGTTAATACTGACCACACATATTTCCATTCTCAGTGACGAATCACTGTAAAATCTATGTCACTAATGAGAATTAAGGTGTAGTTATGAGTTAACTTCGACTAAGATGATGATTCGAGGTAATACTTCTAAAAACTAGTATCCAAAGCTTACTTATACGTCTTCTCCCAATTTCAAAGTAAAATCCATTTACTGACATATAATTTTTAATAGTGGTAGAGCCACGCCGCAGCTTGTTTTTAGGCTCACAGAATGCCAGTGTGAAACAGCAATATAATGCAGATGTGTTTCGTATGGTGAGTGAGATGAGCGGCAATCAGCAGGTAAATCCTACCATCTTAGTCGTCAGGGGGCCATCTTAAATCTTTGTTTAGCGTGAATTTAGATGTCATGGGCCGCAACGGTCACTTACCATCAGGTGGACGGCGTGCTCATTTATCACTCGTAATTTTAAAATAAAAAACATAGATACAGAAGAAGATTTGGATTGAAGAAATTTCAAGTATTACTGTACAACAGAAATATTTGTTTCCAAAAAAAATATTTATCTATAATTTTGGATACTTGATAACCATATAATCAGAATATGGGTATTAAGTTTGCAGTTTTAAGAATTAAGACCGGTACAGTTAAGCCTTAATTCATAATGCGAGATAGTTTATAGTGCTGTAATTCAAGTTTTGAGACGTAGATAAATATCAACGGTTTATATGGTAAGAAAAGATGAGTGTAAAATCTAATATACTCTAATGCTCATAATTCCTTAAACTGGTAGGCAATTGCCGTGATTATCGAATGAGTCGCGGCTCCAAGGTTAATTCAAGCGTGAGGCCAATATTTGCGGAAGTAAAACATCATAATCGTCGGTTTTTGGAGTCTGGGTGTATTTTGATAGTTTACCATTTCCGTAGAACGGACTACACAGAAAATCGGGGTTGTGGTCTAAAACCATAACGGTACTTGAGTGGAGCACGTTTTCTTTGATTTTTTGTAAATGTTTCTTTGTTCTTGTGTAATTGATGTATTTTTGTTGTGTGCGCAAAAAAGGAGAAAACTATTATTATTATAATGTAGGTATTCATTGTCATCCTTGTCTGGTTGCTCAATAAAATAAATAATAAATATTAGAAAATAAATAAAACCATATAAATACACAATAAAATATAATAAAAATAAATATATAAACTAGACCAACTAGACGGAAATCCCTCCAGTGTTAGAGAGAAAAAGAAATTCGGAATACCACCCCACACGCCGTTCAACTTGTTTGCCCGATCCAGATATTTTGCCATTTTATCTGTTTCGGCTTTCAACAGGTTTTAGTCTTACGGGATGGTCGTCAACTAGATATCTAACTATAAAGCAATCTTCGATCTTCGAGAACGAATTTCAGAGCCAGCTCCAGGTGGAGAATCCTGGCTACTAGGTCGCTCGTTGGCTAAGGAATATTTTTATTTTTATTCCTTATGATATCCCCCAATATAATGCCCCATAACCAGTAACAAGGTCTCCGAATTGTTTGTTTTCATAAGTACTAACGGTACTATAATATATTGCGTAGTTGACGTCATTTAATATCAATATATTTGGTTGTTACCAAATGACATTGGTTAGGAAGGACAATTCAATTCACTCAAAAATGTAATTCCTGACTTATGAATATTAGTGTCAACTAGGATGCGAACCTGGTAACGTCCAACTGGTCGATTCCGATTGCGGCGATATTTTCTGTTTACTACTGCATGATATCATCTTTCCAGGATATATTTCCCTAAACATTTGCGCGAATACAGAGGCACTCACTCGTCGTCCCCTCCTCTAGTTTGATGTAATACATTAGCAATAAAATTGATGCAAAAGTTTCAGATGAAGTGTCAAGGAGTTGGGACATACACAACACACCCAGAACCGAATACTAATAGTTTGTGATCCACAAATATTGATCTTAGGCTGAGAATCGAACTCAGGATGGCAGGTTTTGGGTTTGAGCATAACAGCAAAGGTACTCTACAATATGCAGCCGACATTATCTATGACCCATGAGTGAGGTATTGTGCCATGCCATGCTATCATATTGATTCAAGCCTATCCACAGTTGAAGATAGGCTTCCAGCAAAGATTACCACAAAGGCTGGGCTATCTCCATATACATTGGTTTAAACGATTCCACTATCCTAATATGCTATAATGTTTTAGATAGATTTTAGATATGATGTTATAATATAATACATATATTGTAATATTCAATAATTTTTTGTACCATAGTGATAATAAATAAACATTATATTAAGAAATAATATCAATTAAAAAGTTCCTTTTCTTTCAAAGTTATTATTTATGCACAGTAAATTATATTTTAAGAGCTCATTATAAGTTGTGTAAGAGCTATTTCAGTTACAACAAATAATAAAAGAAAGGTAAAAATTGTTAATAGAATGAAAATTATATATAATCTTACTTGGGTACGGATATCACCATTTGTTTCATTATTGTAGTTAACATTTTGAAACACAGCCACAGAAGTCTTAGGAATCTTTTGTAGGATTATTTCTTGCTCTTCATTTATGCCGTCTTTAATTCCTTTACTTGAAGCAATTTTTTCAACAATAGCGGTTAAGTCTTTTGTAAGTGGTATACGACCCTCATTATCATCTGTATCAACAGTTTCTTGATCATTGTTTATCTTCAATGACTCTTGGTATTCTTCCTCTAAACGATTTATTTTCATTATTTCATTATCCTAAAAATATAAAGTGTAAATATATAAATCACCATTAATTATTTAATAAGTGCACTACTGTGAGTTACTAAATTATATGAACTTACGGTACATGCTGGTTTTATGAAGTGACTGTGTAAAGAGGAGTTAAACTTTTCTTTACAGTATATGCGCTTGTGAGATATAAAATTAGCTAAGCTTCTAAACAAATTGCGACATACTTTGCATTCATATAACAGATCACACTCGGTGGACAATAGACTTTTAAGCTGCAAAGGTGAAAAATATGTATTTAAGACAAATACTTCAGCTTGTAAAATTTGTAACATAAACATGTTTTTATAACAATACTTACTTCTTCAGTAGCAAAATCAAATATCTTTCTAGCTTGAGCAAAGCCTGTTATACTTGTTAGTATAGGTTTTCTGAGCATAGTATAATCTAAGTCTTCAGATTCTTCATTTGTTTGATTAGCACCTTTATTCACTTTAGATTTTTCATCTTTCCCTTTTGTCTTAGTATTTATTCTATTACCTGCCATCCTGTCATCTATGAGATAAAATTTTTAATAAATGACTTAAGGTCATCATCATGAGTCTCCTATATTTAGTATACAGTGATGTAACACTAGTAATAAACGATTTTAGAAACATATGACTGAAAAAGTCGTAAACAGGTTTTAAATTATATTAAAATATTTTTATAAAAAGATGTTAAGTGCATCTATATCATTACTGATACGGTTTTGTATCATTATCTATTCTAAAGGAAGAACGACTACTTGTCTCAGAAAAGCTACGACTTATCGAATAAAATTTGAATAAAAATAATAACACTTAATAAAAACAACATTTATACATTTTAATGGCAATTAAATGAAAAGTGTTTAAAAGTATTGGTCAAATCAAGCATGGTTTAGATCGAGTATTGCCTACCAAGGTACTCTTAGCCTGCCAGTCTCTCCCTCAAATAATAAAGATAACGTATGTTCTGGCACAATATAAATATATGAATAACACGTTTTAAGAGATACGGAAAACTAAGCACCAACTTAAATGATTATACATACTAGAAAATCATGAAAACTGCTAACTTGAAAATCACAATATTTCGACAAATGCACCTCCATCACACCTCCATATTTAACAAATGAATGTACAATAACCAGCCATGTATACTACAGTGTGTTAATTATCTGTTGTAATTTAATTTATTTATAATATTTAAGCAAAATTAAAAAAAATTGAATGGTAATTATTTGAGCAAAATTTTTTTGCATTTGATGCTATTCAATTTAATTATTTTTTGAATTTTTACTTTTTACAAATAATAATATCTAACTTTTTGGAAGATTGCAACACATTTTAACGTGACTGACAGTAGATTTTTAGATTTTTAAAAATATGATGTCACGGAAAATGAAATAATGTCAATGAAGTATTGTCTGTGACTATTTAAATGCCGCTTTTGATATAATTTTTTCTTATTAGGGTAATTAGTAGTTTCCTGCGTGCTTCACATACTTTAAAAAGTAATATTTGATTCAATACCTGTATTTTGCCGTATATTTTTAAGAATCTAAGAATTTCAAGCTTGTATTGTTTTGTAAAAAATATTAAGATTTAAGATATTTTACTTATAATCAAAAATATTATAGCAATGGCTACGGGTGAGAGTCAGATGCCTGAACAACAAAGAAGATGGCATAACATTCGAAAAGTACTTGAACGGTCGGGTCCGTTTTGTCATCCAGATTTTGAGCCATCCTCAGAAATATTAGATTTTCTAATGGATTCCTGTAAAATTTTGGTGGTTGGTGCTGGTGGCCTCGGTTGTGAACTACTAAAAGATTTAGCATTAATGGGTTTTAAAAAAATTCATGTGGTAGATATGGATACCATTGAGTTGTCAAATCTGAACAGACAATTCCTATTTAGAAAATCTGATATAAGTTCGTCCAAAGCAAAGTGTGCAGTTGAATTCATTAATAAAAGGTAATAGGTGTATAATAATGGTAATTGTAATTTAATTTATTTTAATACTTGGAGAATTACTTAGTCTTTTATTTTTTCTAGAGTTCCAGGCTGTGAAGCTGTTGCACATCATTGTGCTATTCAAGATTTAGATGAAGGGTTCTATCGCCAGTTTCATATTATTGTTTGTGGACTTGATTCCATCGTAGCAAGACGATGGCTCAATGGCATGGTCATGTCTTTACTGCAATATAATGATGATAGTAATATTTTTTTATTTTAAATTTATTGCATATTTCCAAATATGTTACAAAAATATTTCATTATTATCTATATCCTCTATATCTTGGTGATTTAGGAACTATATTTAATTTAAATATAAAATAAGATCTCCCTTATTTAAATATATATATATATATATATATAAAACAAACACATGTTATTTTTATATTATTTACAGGGAGTTTGGATCAAAGCAGTGTTATTCCTTTGGTGGATGGTGGAACAGAAGGCTTCAAAGGCAATGCAAGAGTTATTTTGCCTGGAATGAGTGCTTGCATTGAATGCACTCTTGACCTATATCCTCCTCAAAAAACCTTCCCATTGTGTACAATTGCTAATACCCCAAGGTTTGATTATCTATTCCTTCCTAAGAATAATGAACATGTACATATCTTCAATAGAGAGCAATTTCTTTATTATTTATTTTGGTAAGCCAAACAGTATATGTTGTGTTATATAATTTGGTTAGTGACATAACCATTCTAAATCTGGAAATAACTTGTGCAATCTGTGGCCCCAAAAAGTAAAGTAACTTGCTACTCATAGTTTATAGCTGTTGTGTCTCATATAACATGATGGGTACAGGAGACTCGCTTGTGGCAAAGAACGTATGCTCTTTTGGTAAAGGGTGTAAGTCTGTACCATTGGTCTACTCACCACAGAAATGTCAAACTTACAGATATGAGCACACATTTTTCACTCTTACTATTATAAAAATATTTATGTAGTTACATAGCACACTATGGTATAGTACAGTAGAGGTATGTTTGTTAAATCAATAAACTTATTATTAATATACTTACATTTTTTAATGAGTTAACTAATAATGATCAATCAAGAAATCAGTTGATGATATTATAAATTAATAAATATCACAATACTTTTCCATGTTGCAATGAAAGCTAGTACTTGCTTACTAAGTACTTAAATGTGTTTAATATTAAAAGTAAGTAAGTAGGTCTATAAAGCCACTTGTTTAAAAATAAATTTATTTGTAGAGACAAGTTTACTGCATTTTTTGGTATCCCATGGATGAAAAGCCGCTGGTACAATATAAATATTGTTTGCAAATATTTTTTATTATATATTCATATTTTTTGTTATTTGTAGATTGCCAGAACACTGCATTGAATATGTTAAAGTTATCCAGTGGCCCAAAGAGAATCCATGGGGTAATACAACTCCATTGGATGGAGATGACCCTCAGCATGTGGCCTGGGTGTTTGAAAAAGCACAAGAAAGGGCTATAAAACATGGCATCACATCTGTTACTTACAGATTAACTCAGGGTGTTTTGAAAAACATTATCCCAGCAGTAGCAAGCACAAATGCTGCAATAGCAGCAACATGTGCTACCGAGGTAAGCTATCAATCAGACTTAGAAAAGTGTAACAACAATCTTCACAATATTGGTCAAACAAACAAACATATCTGATAGTAAGTGATTACTGTTCCATCCAACATCAAAGAGTAACCTGCGTCCGATGGTGGCACAGTAGCACTAATTGTCAATTGACAGTTTCAAATCTGTTAAAAAAGGGGGTACTATATGCATATGAAGTGCAAACTAGGATCTGAATTGATTGATAAATAACAATGTAGCTTTGCTGTCAGTCATCCAGGCATCCAATATTCTAAAGGCTAGTTGAATATTTGAAAAAGTGATGCTTGCATTAAACATTAGGTAAATTCAATAAAAATGATTTGCTTTCTTTCTTTTTCCATTACCAGTGGGATTCAGTTACAAAAAAATACTATACTTACTGGACAACATTGATTTGTATTAATTGGAAATGTAATCCTTATTGATATGATACATGAGCAAATCACAAACCATAATGCTGCCCAGCTCCCTGATCATGATGTAGACTATTTACTGTATTTGATTTTAGAGTTTCATGTAAACAATTATGATTATTTAATCAGCATGTCTTTGCACAAGTTTGCTTGGAATTGTCTAATAGTGTAGTATGATGAAGAAATTGATTGTACTGTGAACAACATAATTTTTTTTGTGACCCTAGTGTGTTGTACATTGCTTAATGCTGGGCAGTAATGGTTTTGGGTGAAAAGTGCTTCCATGCGGTTCAAATGGGAATGTTGAGATGGATGAGTAGAGTTATTAGAATGGACAAGATAAAAAAATAATATATAAGAAGAATTTGAAGAATGTATCTACATGGGATAAATTTAGATGTCACAGGCAGGCATGATTTGCACATTTAATGAGGAGGGATGAAAGGCATTACTAGGGAAAAAATTAATATGAATGAGAGATGCAGATTTCATATAAAAAAGAAATACTCAAGAAAAGTTAGAATTCATATGAGTTAGCTTAAAAAAGTATAGGTTAGAATATGAATTCATTTCTATAGTTATTATTAGGTGCAATGCAGCAGTCTTTTTAAAGTGATAGCTTCTATTTGCAGGTTTTCAAGTTAGCATCATCTTGTTGTACTAACATGAACAACTACATGGTACTGAATATGGCTGATGGAGTATACACTTACACATTTAGTGCTGAAAGAAAACCAGACTGTGTAGCTTGTAGCAATACAACCTATGTAATGGATGTTGATGCTGATGCAATTCTGAGTGATATATATGAGAAATTAAAGGAAGACACAGCATTTTTAATGAAAAATCCAGGTATGTTGTTTTTGAACCATTTCAATAAGTATGTTATTGCCAAAATGGAAAGGTCCTAATGTGGCCTATTTATAGCATAATTACCTTGTTTTTCAGTGTACAAAAACCAAAATGGTTAAGTTGATCCATCAAAAATTATATTTTTTTAAAAATCTCAATGTTGTTTTAAATTTAATGATACCATAATCATGAAAATCCTCTCAATCATTTATATATGTATTAATTAAGAATGAAAATACAAGTAAAGTTTGAAGTTTATGAGAGTAAAACTGAGGATACTTAAAATTTTACAGAATTAAAACATAAATTTAAACTAAGCAAAAGAGAAGTATTAAATGAAAATTTGTTATTATCTCCCCTAGTCTTGTAACAGCTGGCATGTGGCTCATCATCAACCTGATCAGTGATAGCCTTGAGGAATCCCACCCCCATTCTTCTAACAAAGCTGTCTTAAACTTCTGGGTGTTCAAGGGTGCCAAATATCTGGCTTGTAGTTGCAGAGAAGAATGAGCTGATTATGACCCATAACTCCCAATTACCATATTGAACATATTTTCCTTGATTTCTTTTCAGATCTCATTATTAAAAAAAAAGTTCTGAACAGATTAATGAAAATGATGGCTTTATAAAGCTGAATAATTCAGTTTTCATAATAGTATATTTTTTTGTGATGTGTATAAAATAGCTTAAAAATCTGGTTATTGTGCTACTGAGAGTGTGTAATTTAAAATGGGTATCAACAATCAAATATATGGTTATGGCTCTTATCTTTAACCAACCTTTACATATTTTTAGTGGAGTTATATTATAACATGTTTCTAACAATTGTAATCAAAGGACCTTATCATATCTTAGAACTCTATACAAGTCACATTCATTTTCTATTCTAAAAAGTATATAAACATTGTTGTATCTTTAAGGTATTACAACAGTTATTAATGGACGCAATAAAACATTGTACATGCCTGCTATCAAAAGCATAGAAGCAAGAACCAGAGACAATTTAAAGAAAAAAATTACAGAATTGGGTCTATATAATGGAGGTGAAATACTGGTTGCAGATGTTACAACACCAAATACAATTTCAATTAAATTGAAATTTTCGGAAAATGTAGATGTTGAAATGTCACAATAAAGTATTTTAAATCTCATAGATCTTATTTATATCAATAAAACATATTCCATGTCTGTGTGATCTCAAATGTGTTTTATTCAAGTGCAATACATTCAAATACTACATCCAACGTCTACAATATTAATTATAGTATTAAAATACTCAAAGGGAATTGCTTACTATGTTTTAATGTGAAAGCCTCCTTTCTATCCTCCACAATGAGAGCTTGTTTCTATTCAAAAATTCTATACTCAACCTTAGTTTGCATATGGACTATAAAATGACTTTGGATGTCAAATTACTAAAGTTGAATATTATATTATTACTAAAGATGTCTTTTTATCATCTTAAAAATGTCTAACCATATCCAAATCCATATTCACAACCAAATCATAATGGTTCATTCCCTTATTGTTACTGTTATCTGATCCTTATCGATTATGGAGAAAAATATCTTGACAAGTTTGAGCGTCTTCTAAATGATTATAATATTTATTTTCAATTTACGTAAGTATGAAAGAAATATAATAATTCTACTAGATTTAGACTGGCACTACTTATAACGATCGTATTTTACATCCCTCGTAGCTTGTGTGTTCGTGTAGTGTCAGGCAAGCTACAATGGGAACATGTCTATGCTCTGTTTGGGTGCTGTACGATATAACATGGCTTCGTACAATCCAAGATGAGGTCTATAGGATTTAGAGGTAAGGATTATTTATGCGTATGATAAGTGTGCCCAAAATTTTTGGCCTCAGCATCCTAGGCTTTACACACAGCCCTCCTTCGTGGTGGCTTTGCGGCCTAACTATAAGGTGGCGACCTCAAAGCCCTCCAGGGCCACCGGACGGACGGCTTCTAAGGCCAATTCAATTATATAATACCGATCTAAAAATGGCTTATGTTGATGCTTTTAGTATTACCGAGGGGAAGTACAAAGATGTTATAACTGTATGCAATTCGGGGGCCTTAGGAATTTTATAGCTTTTATAAAAATATTAAGCACAACATAAATGTTGCTGAAAATGATTATTCAGATTAGACTATGTACCTTCTGTAGTTCCTATTTTATTTATCAATATAGTGATTGGTTATTTTATAAAAAATTTATAAATGCATATGTAATATTTTTTGCAATTTTATCTCAATTGTTTATTATGTGTAGGTATACAGGTTAAGTGGTTTATAGTTCCTGTATTATTTATTTTTAATTACGTACATTTATTAAATCTTGATCTCAATTGTTAGTGAAGTAATTTGATTTAGAACTGATTTATATTGCACAATAACTGTCTTATTAAGTAATTATAAGGAAGAGATATAGTGTTATTAATGTTATTGTGATTATTTTTAGTGTATTTAAAGTCCGGAAACGCATTTGCGACACCTCTCGTGTTGCAGAGTGTTTATAGGCAACGGTAATCACACACCATCAGGTCAGCTGTTGCTCGTTTGCCACCCATTCTGTATAAAACATTTTTTTTTAAAGTATTGTGCCTCAAACCAGAGATTCCCAGATTTTTTTTCTCATAGATCCCTTTCAAAAATTTGCTGGCTCCGGTGGACCTCCTGCAGCTACATTTCTACTATATTCCCAAAACTCCACAAAAAATGTGAAGATTAGATCTTAATATGGAAATTTGTGTTGCGGCTGTAATCCAACCACGATTAGTTTTCGAAAAAAAAAAGTGAGAATTGATTCCTTAAATAATTTATTGATTTTGCTGTGAGTGGATGTCAAAAAAGTAAAGTTGAACAATCAAAAAATTCCATCCATCTTTCCATTTTTGACATCTGCTCACAGCATAAGGAACCAATAAATTCTCACATTGTCTACATTGATAAGTGAAGTCAAGCCAACATTTTAGTTCTTTACTATCGATAGTTGAGTCTCCCGTGGACCCCTGTGGTGAGGGTCCACCTGAACCAATGGGAACTAAGACCTTAAACAAACATTAAAACACTGATGAAAATTGTCAAAAATAACTTTCGATAATTTACGTCGATCTAACAGTTATGAATATAATACTAATATTTTGTTTTCTCTCTTAACATACTTAACTTAATCGGTAAACGTTAGATTAGGGCAAGCTATACTAGCGCCACTTGTCACGTGTTAAAGATTATTATCATATAGTATTTCATACATTTTCGTATATGCTTTCGGTTTATGACCATTACAAGAAACATCCTTTACACTCCATAATTAACACTCAATGCCGGACAAAGTGGACACGTATTATATTATTATATCGTATAAAATATTTATCGTATTATAATTAAACATAAATTGGAATCATGAAACAGGTTCTTTAAGCGACTCACTGTTCTGAATGCATATATACTTACCTTAATTAAAGAATATCAATATACATCATATGTATCAATTTTCGATTCAAAGATGACTAATCGATACGTTCTCTGGCAAGTGGCAACTTTTTTTGTCGTCGTCACATACCACAGATTAAAGATATTGTGCTATTTTGAAGTTTAGATCTGACGTGGATCTAAAATCTACTATCTTTGTCACAAACTGGAAACTACAGCTATATGTAGTATTAAAACAATAATTTTATATTACTTTATTTTTACGTATAAACAAATCAAATTCAAAATGCTGGACAGTTTATTTGATGATGTAAAGCGCATGAATAAGCGACAGGTATTTTTTATTAAATATTGTTAAGATGACGTGACCAGTCTACCGGGTTTCTAAGATTATTATATTTTTCAGTTCATTTACCAAGTACTTAGTTTTGGTATGATAGTATCGTCCGCCCTTATGATATGGAAGGGTTTAATGGTAGTCACTGGCAGCGAAAGCCCTATCGTGGTTGTTTTGTCTGGAAGCATGGAACCAGCATTTCACAGAGGTGATCTTTTGTTTTTAACAAACTATCCCGAGGAACCTGTGCGTGTTGGAGAAATCGTTGTTTTTAAGGTCGAAGGACGAGACATTCCAATCGTGCATAGAGTGCTAAAGCTTCACGAAAAGTAAGATTTTTCAATTTTAATAATAAGGTTATTTTATATTTGTTCTGTTTCCACTATTAAGGCTCCAATATTAGACAATGAATTAATAAGATACAACCTACACAATTTAAATTAATCAAAAAAAATGGTTTTGTTAAACTTATTCAAATTTACAGTTGTGTTTAATTATATATTTTGCAACAGGAAAAGAAGTAGTTTGATAAATTTTAATAATTTTCAGGAACAATGGAACTGTAAAGTTCCTTACTAAAGGGGACAACAATAGTGTGGATGATAGAGGGTTATATGCACAAGGACAGTTATGGTTAACTAAGAAAGATGTTGTTGGTCGTGCTAGAGGATTTTTGCCCTATGTTGGAATGGTCACAATATATATGAATGAATATCCTAAGTTTAAGGTATGTTATAATGACACACAGGTACATACTTTAAGGCTACTAGAGTGTATTTAAATTTAAAGTCATAGTTGTGTTGTTGACATGTAAACATAAAATTATGCATAATTAATATATATAGTCTATTGACCTTACACATATAATTCTGCTAATTCTGCATCATTATCATGAACCTGACTTTCTTCTGCTGGACATTATTTAGTATATGTGTGTAAATAATTTTGGTGGTAAAAAGATCTAAACTCAGTTTTAGTCAAATTAAGTTATTTCAGTTTAGGAAAAATCTAGACTTACAACAAAAAGAGCTATGTCAAATTGAAACTACAACCATCCTTCAAATTTTTATTTGAATTTTTTTATCTTTTTTTAATATTTGGTGCAAAAAATGAACACATAGTTCACCTGATGGTAAGTGATGATTACATCTATCCTTAACAAAAATATTGAATCTTTGAATGCATGTGCACATGTATTATTGACTTTGAACACTGGAATCATCACCTGTAACTAGGGTTGTGTTGCATATGTGTCTATTAGACATTTATTTAAAATAAATTTAACTGTCAGCAGCTTAAAGCTTTTTTTTTTATTATTGACAATGAGTCAAATATACTTGTTGTTTATGGATATAGGTGTCTCATGCTGCACAGGAATCACTCACCATCAGTTAATTGTATACTTGTTTTTCACCCTGATTTCTTAAGTCTTAAATTCTACACAATTTATTGACTACTTTCTAATTTTTTTTTGTGTTGTTTCAGTTTGCTGTGTTGGGATGTTTAGCCATATATGTATTAGTCCACAGAGAGTGACAACTAACTAGATCTGAAGTTTGCAGTGGAATGAATCTGTAAAGGAGTGAAATTGGCTCCACAGATGTATTTAATTTTATGAATAAATGGAGTTCTCTCTAGTGTTACCATGTGTCATTTAATTTGATAAATTATAAGAAAATGATATTTTATTCTTTTAAACTTAATAGTGGGCTTTGAGTTCTGAAGTAAAATATATTGTTTTATTGAGTTTTTTTAGACATATTATACATAGTACATATTTGCACATTTTGCAAATATTAAAGAAAAATAATAAGGTATAGCACACATTTAAATTTTTTATATTATTTTTCATTGATGAGCTAATTTGGGTTACCAATGTTTACCTTTTCCGATGCCATGCCCACTCAAAATTTGACCCTTAAGGTCTATTATATTATGATGTTTTTGTAAGTTTCTTGTAGGAGTCAAAAAGTTAAATTGAACCACCTTTGTAGCCATCATTCTGCTTTGTATTTGGCTCGAGACCTTTAATATAGCTGCAATTTATTTTAAAACTTAAATATTTGTATTCCACTTGTTAATGATATTTCTGCATACAATATTATTATCATTGTAAATTTAATGTCATATGATTGTGATTATAAGGTCCATAAATTTGATATTGGTAATAATTTGTCATATATAAGATGAGAATATTCTTACCTAAGAGTGATTTTGGGTACGGAAAAATTCTTAAACTACTTTTTTTAACCCAGTGTATATCTAGTTTAGTGAAGTTTTCTATGTAACAGAAGCAAAGTTACAAAACCTTACAAGTAAAGACTGAAATCTTGTAAGCTAAGCATACTTAAATGTAACATACAACTAAATTCAGCTTGAATTTCTATATTAATGTTGTTGCACTCATTATCAAATTAGTTTATATTCAATTTCAGTGTATAAAGCCTTTCAGCAGACTGACTTGACTTAAACAGGAAATTACAGTGATTTTAATGAATATAAGTATAAAACAGTGACTGTATGACATGTAGCGAGATCACTAGTGATTCAATCATTTTAAAGGTATGGTAAGAGGTAAAGTGATGTAGTATTTACAACTCAAATGGCTCAATTCAACTTAACAAAGACTGGTAGCAGTAGACATGGGCAGTGGTGATCACATTCTAATAGGTTTGCTCATTTGCCACCTATTCTATATAAAAATATTGTTTTTTCGTACTGCAAGACGGCTGGTTTCACAGACGCGTCGATACTTTCCCTGGAAACACTCTTACGTTTGATGTATAAGGAAAAAGTAACATGTACTTTGTGTTGTTGCAATTACAAAATCCGTAAACAATCAGAATGTCTGCATATTCTTCATTACTGAATGTAGCAATTGTAAAGCAGGTTAATGTTGAAAAACATAGTTACAATGCAACGATAGGTCTGTACTCAAAAGATGGTTGAACTTACTGACTCGGACAAGAGAAAGTTCGACAGGCAATTGTCGTCCGAAATTTGGTTATTTCTGAGTTATTGTAGATTCAAGAGTTTTAAATTAAAACCCCAGTTTAAAATGTATCCTGGTAGTTAATTATACGGGATTTTAATTATTATGTACACTTGACACACACTACATACACTTATTCAAAACCAGAATAAGCTGAACGCCGCTATTTTTAAGTTAAGACTACAAAACCACATAGTGTACGCAAAAAGAACCACTTTGTATATAAAAAAACAGACTCCCAAGAAGAAATGTATGAAATGTTGTGTTTAAATTACTGTATTAAATTCCTTTGTTCATTAGCTATTCAAAATGGTAAAGTTGTTATCAGAAAAAGACCAGGCCGATTTACAACCCTGCCAAAGAAGCAGCACAGTGGATTTGGAACAGCCCCGATGGTTTCATCCAGAACGAGATGGACTTCATCATGACGACAAAGTGGTAACTGTTTAATGATATCCCTCCGATAACAAGGGTGAAAATCAACAGCGACCATGGTTTGGCGAGGCACATTGACCCTTAACATCAGGCTGGAAAGGTCTCGTCTAGCTGGGGGTCTACCTCGTTCCCCTTCCCGCAGTATTTAAAAAACTATACCCTAGGGGGGTACCAGGATCGTCGGAGAATCCCTCATTGGGCATCCACATTCAGACAACTGTAAGGCTATGGTACACCCTGTCACGCTCGCTGTGGATTTCTGTCATTCTGACTGGGGACTACACACTATTACCTCTAGACGGCGAAGCCGGCCTTGCATCGAGACGAAGATATCTTCTTCAGTTAATACCTCATAACTCTACTACCTGGGGTACGATTTGAATGACTCGTTTGTGCCGCGGCCGGCAGTGTATATTCATCAGAAATATCTGTTCTCGACGCCTCGGCAGTCTTAAGGGTACGGACCTGTCCATCGTTTGGCTGCGCGTTGACAGCGACTACCATCCCCGCGTCTAAGCGTCCCTTTAAGCCTTTAATGCCTTGGTACCATAGCGTTGTTAATACTGACTTTAACCGATTCATTGACCTCCTCCAAATGGCTACTGACTCCGTGCAAAAATAGATCCCATCCGCAGAGATCGTGATACTCTCGGCGACTGTGTAACGCCTGCAATTCCGAATCGCGTACAACTGATCATGCGAAGAGATTTGTGCTCGAATTTGCATTGGCACATGATCTGACGCAACCGAACACTTCGCGTGGGTTCCAGACGTAGAGGATCAAATACTTTCCCTGTTGGACCTTCTACTGACTTCTCATCCGGACAAATATCAAGTCTCCGTCGATTCCCTTCTTGTCTCTTCGAACTAATATTTGATCCGGAGTACAGTGCCTCCCATGTGCCCATTGCGGTTTGCAGATTATCGGCGTGTGTGGCATTATAGGTCAGCGGATTGGAATGGGATGCGGTTCGATTTAGACTACAGGCCTAATTCCATTATTCCTTTGTTCTCGAAAATAATGGAATTCATTATAAACTGCCAGCTCATAAGGTACCTGAGGAGCACCAGGTGATTAGTGACCACTCGTAAGGCTTCCATCGGGGTTACTTAGCGGGTGACCTTCTTGTCTACTTGAATTATCGACGGGCTCAGACAGTCGAGACCAAGGGAAAGGCCTTGGCTGTTGGTCTGGCGAGGGCCTTTGATCGTATAGCAAAGGGGATGCGTTATACATTGGCTGCGCCAATGTTTCTCTGTCGCACGTCAACGTATGCTGGAACTAACTTGTATCTGAGGTAGAGACTTTATAAAACAAAGTCCTAGATTGGGGCCGATAAAATCAATTTAACCTCATGAAGATACAAGTTTGCGCGTATACCACTGAAAGGAACCCCTTTGTCACATCTCCTAACTTTAATAACACCTACCTTTGTTACTTCAGTTGGTGTCGGAATCATTTGCGCGGAGATATTAAACGACGTTCGGTTCGAACGGTTCTAAAAAACTTGGCGTGTTTAATAGAGCAAGACAGTATTTCGTCTCGGCCGACCTGGTGCTACTTGCGCCTTGTAAAGAGACGCAAGTTCGGCTTCACATGGAATACTGTTCTCATCTTCTGAGGCATTCCAGTATCACCTCCTTCTATTTGACATTTGCATTTATTACCAAATTTTATATGGGGGGTGTTCTGAGGGTTATTTCGGATTAATTCCATCCGCTGAGCTTAAATATCGTACAATAAGACAGAATTCAAAATTTCATTCTCACCATTTTGATGGTTGGCAATCCACCACGGTGCGCTTCACGCGAAATTCCCTGCCACGCACAACGCCCTATGTCAACGCCAAGGATTCCGATACCGTGTTTTCAAAATAGGGAGATGCCACATAGGGAATCTTTTTAGCGGTAAACATGCAAACTTGAGTGGGGTTAAATTGGACTAGATTTTGTCGGCCCCAATCTGAAACTTTGTTTAACAAAGTCTCGATTTCACGCATCCCCTGTGCTGTCATCCGCATGTCAATGAATGTTATTAATCTGCAACATGTTATTAATCTGCAACATGCCATTGATATGCAGAAGAAACAAGGAAGGAGACAGCACACAGCCTTGTGGAACCAGCATTCACTGGTTTGGAGTTAGAGCATGCACCGTCGACTACGATCATGATGCTACGGTTCGAGAGAAAACTAGTGACCCACTTGTATAATATCTCGGGAAGCCCATAGGAAGGAAGCTTCGAAAGAAGCGCTCGGTGCCAAACCCGATCGGATGCCTATGCTTCGTCCAGACTAATCGCCAAGGCCTCTCCCTTGATCTCGACTGCCAGACCACGACCAGAAGGTCACCAGCTGAGTGACCCTGATGAAAACCGTACTAGCGGTCACAAATCAGCTCGTGTTCTTCTAGGTACCTACTATTAGCTAACATAAGCTGGCAGTTTACAATTGATTCCATTATTTTCGAGAACAAGCTACTACCCTAACAAGAACTAACCCTGTAGTTGGACGGATCTGAGCGATCCCCTTTTTTAGGGATCGGGATCACCAAAGCTGTCTTCCAGCAGTTCCGGACGATGCCTAAAGAGTAGGAGTACCGAAAAAGACGCGAAAGAACCGGTGCCAACTCTGGAGCACACGTCCTCAGCATGATGCAGCTAGATGGTCGGCGGTGAGTTCCCTCTGTCGTCAAGAGTCGAGTTGGATGAAAAAAGAGAGCTTAAGAAATCAGCTTTCTGCTTTGCGTCATGGGCCAGGGTGTCGTCTCCTTTGTGCAAAAAATGGAAGAGATGGCTGGCAGAAGAAATTGGACAGCTTAAGCGAGAGACCAAAATGCACGTGTTCCAGAGACCAACTACTTTCTCGCCTATTTTGCCAATGTGCATAGACGCAAAGTCTGCAAAAACTCTTTTGAAGGTCCTGTCTTTTTAAAAAGGACGGATTTTGCATACCGTGACACCGATGCGTCTGTCAGGCCCGGTAACACTCGTGCGTAATAGCGTGACGCTATTTTACTGGAGCGACCGAACCAAGACTGGGATCTGCCCCCGATTGGGATTATTGAGGATGGAATAAAGAGTTCCATCCCCTGAAGTACTACATCAGAAATCGGCAACAGCGTTAGAATCATCCGGTGACAAGCAAATCCGCCCCCATGGGTTGGATGCAAAAAATGACAGCATTCCGTCCCAATCCGCTGACCTGTAGTGCCACACGGCGATAACATGCAAATTGCAATGAACACGTGAGAGGCACCACACCTTCGGATCCAACAATGGTCCGATGAGCCTAGAGGGGCAACGGAGACTAGATAGAGGGGGAATGGAGTTGTCCGGATGAGAAGACAGAAGAAGGTCCAACAGGAAACATTTGTATGATCCTCCACGTGTAGAACCCGGGTAAGCAAAGTGACTAGTTGTGTTAGATCATATGCTAAAGCAAAGTCATGAACAGATCTCCGTATGATCGGTTGTACGCGATCTATACGGCGTGGTGAGCGTTAAAGTCGCCAAGTATCACGAGAGCAGATGGGATCTGTTGTTGGACGGAGTCTGTAGCCATTTGAACGTGGTCGATGAGTCGATTAGTGTCGGTATTACCGTTATGGGACCTATAAAGGCACGCATAGACGTGGGCATGGGCGTCGCTGTCAACGCGCAGCCAAAGGATGGACACTTCCGTACCTTCAAGACTGCCGAGGCAGCGAGAACAGATATCATCTCTGGACGTATACACACACTCCGGCCCGCGGCACAAAGTTTTCAATTTGAATCTCGTAGGAGGTATGAGGTGTCAGCCGGAGAAATTACGTCTCGGTGAGAAAAAGCAACGCCGGCTTAGCAATTTTGAGATGGTAGTGGACGGCGTTAAGGTTGGAATAAAGTCCCTGATATTGCAGAAATCCACGGCGAGCGTGACAGGATCTGCCCCGATTGGGATTATTGAGGATGGAATAAAGAGTTCCATCCCCTGAAGTACTACATCAGAAATCGGCAACAGCGTTAGAATCATCCGGTGACAAGCAAATCCGCCCCCATGGGTTGGATGCAAAAAATGACAGCATTCCGTCCCAATCCGCTGACCTGTAGTGCCACACGGCGATAACATGCAAATTGCAATGAACACGTGAGAGGCACCACACCTTCGGATCCAACAATGGTCCGATGAGCCTAGAGGGGCAACGGAGACTAGATAGAGGGGGAATGGAGTTGTCCGGATGAGAAGACAGAAGAAGGTCCAACAGGAAACATTTGTATGATCCTCCACGTGTAGAACCCGGGTAAGCAAAGTGACTAGTTGTGTTAGATCATATGCTAAAGCAAAGTCATGAACAGATCTCCGTATGATCGGTTGTACGCGATCTATACGGCGTGGTGAGCGTTAAAGTCGCCAAGTATCACGAGAGCAGATGGGATCTGTTGTTGGACGGAGTCTGTAGCCATTTGAACGTGGTCGATGAGTCGATTAGTGTCGGTATTACCGTTATGGGACCTATAAAGGCACGCATAGACGTGGGCATGGGCGTCGCTGTCAACGCGCAGCCAAAGGATGGACACTTCCGTACCTTCAAGACTGCCGAGGCAGCGAGAACAGATATCATCTCTGGACGTATACACACACTCCGGCCCGCGGCACAAAGTTTTCAATTTGAATCTCGTAGGAGGTATGAGGTGTCAGCCGGAGAAATTACGTCTCGGTGAGAAAAAGCAACGCCGGCTTAGCAATTTTGAGATGGTAGTGGACGGCGTTAAGGTTGGAATAAAGTCCCTGATATTGCAGAAATCCACGGCGAGCGTGACAGGATCTGCCGTAGGCCTTTTGCTCCGTTTGCCCCTGGCTGGTGTACAGCTGAATATTGCCATTTCCCAGAATACGCAAGGCAGCCAGATCCTTCCTCCAACCCGTCTCCTTCTCTTCTCCTTCTCCTTATTCTCGTCCTTCTCCTTCTTCTTCATGTCTTCAGTCACGATCCTCGCAGTTCATGCCCTCACTAGGTACATCCAGATTGTCGTCGAGGACTCCTCGAGACAGGTTCCCATGGTGGATGACCACCGTTGGACCCTGGACCAACGACAGTGATGAGGCGCAATAATGCGGCGACTCATGCCCATGACTTATAGACCACAGAAAGTAACCGGCTTGTATAATATCTCGGGAAGCCCATAGGAAGGAAGCTTCGAAAGAAGCGCTCGGTGCCAAACCCGATCGGATGCCTATGCTTCGTCCAGACTAATCGCCAAGGCCTCTCCCTTGATCTCGACTGCCAGACCGACCAGAAGGTCACCAGCTGAGTGACCCTGATGAAAACCGTACTAGCGGTCACAAATCAGCTCGTGTTCTTCTAGGTACCTACTATTAGCTAACATAAGCTGGCAGTTTACAATTGATTCCATTATTTTCGAGAACAAGCTACTACCCTAACAAGAACTAGCCCTGTAGTTGGACGGATCTGAGCGATCCCCTTTTTTAGGGATCGGGATCACCAAAGCTGTCTTCCAGCAGTTCCGGACGATGCCTAAAGAGTAGGAGTACCGAAAAAGACGCGAAAGAACCGGTGCCAACTCTGGAGCACACGTCCTCAGCATGATGCAGCTAGATGGTCGGCGGTGAGTTCCCTCTGTCGTCAAGAGTCGAGTTGGATGAAAAAAGAGAGCTTAAGAAATCAGCTTTCTGCTTTGCGTCATGGGCCAGGGTGTCGTCTCCTTTGTGCAAAAATGGAAGAGATGGCTGGCAGAAGAAATTGGACAGCTTAAGCGAGAGACCAAAATGCACGTGTTCCAGAGACCAACTACTTTCTCGCCTATTTTGCCAATGTGCATAGACGCAAAGTCTGCAAAAACTCTTTTGAAGGTCCTGTCTTTTTAAAAAGGACGGATTTTGCATACCGTGACACCGATGCGTCTGTCCAGGCCCGGTAACACTCGTGCGTAATAGCGTGACGCTATTTT
The DNA here is from genome assembly GCA_029286865.1 of Teinopalpus imperialis. NCBI lineage: Eukaryota > Metazoa > Arthropoda > Insecta > Lepidoptera > Papilionidae > Teinopalpus > Teinopalpus imperialis. Next base: position 8,800,516 of record JAGSMU010000005.1, read on the forward strand.
ACTGGAGCGACCGAACCAAGACTGGGATCTGCCCCCGATTGGGATTATTGAGGATGGAATAAAGAGTTCCATCCCCTGAAGTACTACATCAGAAATCGGCAACAGCGTTAGAATCATCCGGTGACAAGCAAATCCGCCCCCATGGGTTGGATGCAAAAAATGACAGCATTCCGTCCCAATCCGCTGACCTGTAGTGCCACACGGCGATAACATGCAAATTGCAATGAACACGTGAGAGGCACCACACTTCTGATCCAACAATGGTCCGATGAGCCTAGAGGGGCAACGGAGACTAGATAGAGGGGGAATGGAGTTGTCCGGATGAGAAGACAGAAGAAGGTCCAACAGGAAACATTTGTATGATCCTCCACGTGTAGAACCCGGGTAAGCAAAGTGACTAGTTGTGTTAGATCATATGCTAAAGCAAAGTCATGAACAGATCTCCGTATGATCGGTTGTACGCGATCTATACGGCGTGGTGAGCGTTAAAGTCGCCAAGTATCACGAGAGCAGATGGGATCTGTTGTTGGACGGAGTCTGTAGCCATTTGAACGTGGTCGATGAGTCGATTAGTGTCGGTATTACCGTTATGGGACCTATAAAGGCACGCATAGACGTGGGCATGGACGTCGCTGTCAACGCGCAGCCAAAGGATGGACACTTCCGTACCTTCAAGACTGCCGAGGCAGCGAGAACAGATATCATCTCTGGACGTATACACACACTCCGGCCCGCGGCACAAAGAAGTTTTTCAATTTGAATCTCGTAGGAGAGGTATGAGGTGTCAGCCGGAGAAATTACGTCTCGGTGAGAAAAAGCAACGCCGGCTTAGCAATTTTGAGATGGTAGTGGACGGCGTTAAGGTTGGAATAAAGTCCCCTGATATTGCAGAAATCCACGGCGAGCGTGACAGGATCTGCCGTAGGCCTTTTGCTCCGTTTGCCCCTGGCTGGGTGTACAGCTGAATATTGCCATTTCCCAGAATACGCAAGGCAGCCAGATCCTTCCTCCAACCCGTCTCCTTCTCTTCTCCGTCTTCTACTTCTCCTTCTTCTTCTTCTTCTTTTTCTTCTTCTTCTTCTTCTTCTTCTTCTTCTTCTTCTTCTTCTTCTTCTTCTTCTTCTTCTTCTTCTTCTTCTTCTTCTTCTTCTTCTTCTTCTTCTTCTTCTTCTTCTTCTTCTTCTTCTTCTTCTTCTTCTTCTTCTTCTTCTTCTTCTTCTTCTTCTTCTTCTTCTTCTTCTTCTTCTTCTTCTTCTTCTTCTTCTTCTTCTTCTTCTTCTTCTTCTTCTTCTTCTTCTTCTTCTTCTTCTTCTTCTTCTTCTTCTTCTTCTTCTTCTTCTTCTTCTTCTTCTTCTTCTTCTTCTTCTTCTTCTTCTTCTTCTTCTTCTTCTTCTTCTTCTTCTTCTTCTTCTTCTTCTTCTTCTTCTTCTTCTTCTTCTTCTTCTTCTTCTTCTTCTTCTTCTTCTTCTTCTTCTTCTTCTTCTTCTTCTTCTTCTTCTTCTTCTTCTTCTTCTTCTTCTTCTTCTTCTTCTTCTTCTTCTTCTTCTTCTTCTTCTTCTTCTTCTTCTTCTTCTTCTTCTTCTTCTTCTTCTTCTTCTTCTTCTTCTTCTTCTTCTTCTTCTTCTTCTTCTTCTTCTTCTTCTTCTTCTTCTTCTTCTTCTTCTTCTTCTTCTTCTTCTTCTTCTTCTTCTTCTTCTTCTTCTTCTTCTTCTTCTTCTTCTTCTTCTTCTTCTTCTTCTTCTTCTTCTTCTTCTTCTTCTTCTTCTTCTTCTTCTTCTTCTTCTTCTTCTTCTTCTTCTTCTTCTTCTTCTTCTTCTTCTTCTTCTTCTTCTTCTTCTTCTTCTTCTTCTTCTTCTTCTTCTTCTTCTTCTTCTTCTTCTTCTTCTTCTTCTTCTTCTTCTTCTTCTTCTTCTTCTTCTTCTTCTTCTTCTTCTTCTTCTTCTTCTTCTTCTTCTTCTTCTTCTTCTTCTTCTTCTTCTTCTTCTTCTTCTTCTTCTTCTTCTTCTTCTTCTTCTTCTTCTTCTTCTTCTTCTTCTTCTTCTTCTTCTTCTTCTTCTTCTTCTTCTTCTTCTTCTTCTTCTTCTTCTTCTTCTTCTTCTTCTTCTTCTTCTTCTTCTTCTTCTTCTTCTTCTTCTTCTTCTTCTTCTTCTTCTTCTTCTTCTTCTTCTTCTTCTTCTTCTTCTTCTTCTTCTTCTTCTTCTTCTTCTTCTTCTTCTTCTTCTTCTTCTTCTTCTTCTTCTTCTTCTTCTTCTTCTTCTTCTTCTTCTTCTTCTTCTTCTTCTTCTTCTTCTTCTTCTTCTTCTTCTTCTTCTTCTTCTTCTTCTTCTTCTTCTTCTTCTTCTTCTTCTTCTTCTTCTTCTTCTTCTTCTTCTTCTTCTTCTTCTTCTTCTTCTTCTTCTTCTTCTTCTTCTTCTTCTTCTTCTTCTTCTTCTTCTTCTTCTTCTTCTTCTTCTTCTTCTTCTTCTTCTTCTTCTTCTTCTTCTTCTTCTTCTTCTTCTTCTTCTTCTTCTTCTTCTTCTTCTTCTTCTTCTTCTTCTTCTTCTTCTTCTTCTTCTTCTTCTTCTTCTTCTTCTTCTTCTTCTTCTTCTTCTTCTTCTTCTTCTTCTTCTTCTTCTTCTTCTTCTTCTTCTTCTTCTTCTTCTTCTTCTTCTTCTTCTTCTTCTTCTTCTTCTTCTTCTTCTTCTTCTTCTTCTTCTTCTTCTTCTTCTTCTTCTTCTTCTTCTTCTTCTTCTTCTTCTTCTTCTTCTTCTTCTTCTTCTTCTTCTTCTTCTTCTTCTTCTTCTTCTTCTTCTTCTTCTTCTTCTTCTTCTTCTTCTTCTTCTTCTTCTTCTTCTTCTTCTTCTTCTTCTTCTTCTTCTTCTTCTTCTTCTTCTTCTTCTTCTTCTTCTTCTTCTTCTTCTTCTTCTTCTTCTTCTTCTTCTTCTTCTTCTTCTTCTTCTTCTTCTTCTTCTTCTTCTTCTTCTTCTTCTTCTTCTTCTTCTTCTTCTTCTTCTTCTTCTTCTTCTTCTTCTTCTTCTTCTTCTTCTTCTTCTTCTTCTTCTTCTTCTTCTTCTTCTTCTTCTTCTTCTTCTTCTTCTTCTTCTTCTTCTCCAGCGCCCACGCATTCTGAAGTGGTGGTACAGGTAAATCCGGGTGCAATATTTAAAAAGGCTTTTATGCCTGAAGCAAAAGTGGCCTTTACACGACGTAAGGTAATAAAGAGCTTCACATTAGTTATTCCTATTTGGTAGATTACGTTTACGTAAGGTAACGTATTAATGCGAGGTCTTTATCATAAATTTTTACATATTGCTCATTCTTGTAAAAAATATTAAGAAGAAAGTCATGTGTGCCCTGTGCGTGTACCTATTACCCGTTATTATCAATAAACACTTTCACAAAAATGAAGTGTGTGTTCTAATTGTAATTCTCAGTTCTACGTGTTCAAAATTATGCAGGCATATTAATGCCAAGCCGTCAATCTATTCATCAATAAAGAAGAAATCTGTTAATAAAGAGTAATGTAAACACAGACTATATGCGAGTACGCCATGTATGAGCTACTTTTTATACTTCCCAAAATAAAATCCAATGTTTATATCCTAAGCTCAAACAAAACAGAGTTCCATATCCGACCAAAGAGTTTCCTAACGCGCAGCGCGATGCACACAATCTTACATGTCAACCCATAAAAAACTATTTCCTTTGAATATAGTCACCTAAATATTGAAATAATTAATTGTTACAAATAAAAATATAACAAAAGATTACTAAAATATATTAAGTTCAATAAGTATAATGGGTTTAATTATACATCCAAATGGACCTGTCATGTAGAACAAGGGTGAAATAAACTAAGATCCTTTTATGGGATCAAACGTACTATTAAAAGTAGATTACTGACTGCAATGCTGATATGCAATATGCTTTACAAAACTCCATAATATCGTACAGAATCACTCGAGTTTTTACGGTAAGCGATTCCTGTGGCTCAAAACACCGACGTTTATTTTATATAAGGAATCATCATGCAGATGCATTGCCATCCTTGAGGACTAAGATCTCGTCACGCTGACTCAAGCAACCACCACAAGATGCAAGACTAAAGTAGCAGTAAGCATCAATATGACACGTATAAATTGTGCCTCCCCGCGACACGCCAATACATTCCGCGTAACTTTATAGAAAGTTATTAAGACACCAGAGTCAATCAAACTAATGTATCATAGAACCGAATAACTACGATATGAGCAATGAGCAAGAGTACGTCTATAAGACCTAAGTGCTAGTAAACTCACTCCGCCAAAAACACTAAGACGCCAATCACCATCGAAACGTCTAAAAGGATCATGCATCATCATTTTATATAATTACAGTTCTAACTTTATTATTATTATATAGCTTTAAGTTCTTATACACCTTGATATATATTTAGTTTTACTTCATATTGTCATAGGAACTTTCATATAATTGAAGGAATTTCCTTTACAAATTAACAATTCTATTTTAAAGGGTCACATCAACAAAACAAACTAGTAAAAACGAAAAAAATATTAATATTAAATTCAAAGATAACAGACCAGACCACAGATTATACCATAGATTATAATACCATAAAAATTGAATTAACACGGAGGCACACGCTCATCGTCTCCTTCACTAGTACGTTGTAATGCATATACAGTAAGATATAGCATAGTGTACGTCCCGAAAACTGCTAATTTGTGATACTAAAATACGGTTTCTCTACTGGGAATTGAAGCCAGGTACTGTAACCACTACGGCATAATTAAATAATAACAATGACACAGTAATTCATGAAGCTAAAAATAGCAATAGCACGGATGGGTCGGCTGAACCGATAATAGAATAGTAAGTTTATCGCTGCAATTTACATAATAAAAAACTAGTGACCTAATTGTGTGTATATCATCTTAGGTTATAGGGAAAACAAAACATCCGCATATTGATACGTTATGATGGACGAATGAACGTCTCATGGCCTGATATAATATTCATAAATTAGGGTAAAGTATAGCTCTGTTCAAGCAGCAACATCATTAGGTGATATTACGTAGTGTTCGAAGCATAGGGACCATGTTGTTTGAAAATGTTCTGATATTGTAAGTGGTGTTTCAGTTGTTGCTTTCTTTTTTATGCAGGGATCTAACGGCGGAATGACAAAGAGGACTTTTGGGACGGCTATATTTATATATTATGATAATAAATTTATAACCTTCCACTGCTGGATAAAAGCCTTCACCCTTTATAATCAAGAAGCAGTTCAGAATGATTATAATTTTTTTTACAGTTCATTCTCTAGAAGACAAGAAAGCTACTAAATACTACTTCGATGCGTCACGGCTGTAGTTCGATCGATATTCTGTCAGATTCCTATTTTCTATAAATTTGTTTGATATTGGTTTAATTAGGCCTTACATTTTATGCCAGTTTGTTTTTGACATAGATATAAAAAATGACATACTAGTCTAGCTAGTAAAAAATTAAATAAATCGATTATGGAATATGTATGACTAAGTATTACATTTACAACTTTATTAAGTCCAAGTTTCTTTTTTCAACGTAAGGATAATATCTAATGAAGCTTAACTTAGCAGCGTATATAAAAGCTTTTGCATTACGGGATAGGAAGAGCATCTTTATTTTGCATATTTTGTAAATGCTCATATAATAAATTATTCTTTAGATGTTTCAGGTGTTACACCAACACTACTTTCTTAGAATCTTTTGGTAACCTCATAAAGATCTTTGCGAATGTTTGAACGTTAGTAAAATATAGTGAATTATTTACATAAAAATAATTAGCTAACATTTGAAAGGTGTTTTAGTTTTTAATTTTAAAATTCCCGTCCCTAACAACAATCATTTTTTTAACAATAATTGACCCCCTCCGGTTACACACTATTATTGTGCAATTATTCTACATTGTCAAATAGCGACCACGGGGCGACAGGTCTTTGGTTTGATGTAAAATACGTCGTGTTTTATGCAAAGAAACATTGTGAACACTTACGATATTATTGCTCATGCAATACATAGGCATAAATAAATATTTTGCTATCATCAATAACCAGAAGATAGTCGAAATCGAGATGGAGGACATCATGATGTGCAATTAACTTAAACCAATAAATAAAAACTAATTTTATTATTTTCATTTCATAAAATGTTCAGTAAAAGATAAATTGTTACTTTTATTTAATCATAATAATTAATAATCTAATATTAATAATAATAATATAACTATATAATAAGAGTAACTATAGAGTTTAGTCACTGCTGACCGTTGCTTTGCTGTGGATCAATAGAGAGGAATGTGCTCCGTGTTTCTCTGCCTGTCTGTGTATCCACCGTACGACCGAAGGTGAAACTTTCATTGATATAGTAAAAAAGTATCAGTTAGCCGCATAGACATTGGGCAGATTAAATACCTTGTAAAACAAAGAAACTTTTTGAAACTGTGGCAACCTCTTTGCGGGTAAACGATAGATGCAGGTGGATTAGATGCACGCTTCGTCCGTGTTTTGATTGAAATAAGATATGTTTTAAACTTAATACAATACTAAATAAAATCTAAACAAAATAATCCCAAATTCTACAACCGTTTATATTATACTAAAATATTTAATGTCCATCTTCAATCTACCGCTTTCTTGAACGGAAATAGATAAGTCGTACTACTCGTTCATTCGAAAGTTGAATCTTGTTTTCCATTCCTTCGCAAAGTTCTTGTTTGTCATGTTTTAAAGATTCCTCAAAGTAGTCGACTCAAGGTGCTCAAGTTGAAGCAATTTGAAAATTTGTGATGAACTATAAAACTATGTAAGTTATCCGATCCTATTGTATATGACATTCATGAAGTAAGAAGTATATAATTTTTTACGAGTAAGGAATATATAACATTCAGAGCAAGCAATAATTTTGATAATAAATTTATAATACCTGACTGCCCTAGTAATTGCTTTCAATTTCATTTATATATTTTAAGGGACTAATTTGTTACCACATGCTCGACAGTGAAAAAAAATACGAAAAGCTACATATTTTAAAAAATTCAAAGCTTCATCTTGATACTCCGCAGTGGATAATCTCCAACATACTTTCTATAGACGAGGCCCAGATCACATAGGTATAATTTATCCTGTTAGTTTACTTTTGTATTTTTTGCAAAAAGATTCAAAACACTTGCTCAGTTACTTAAAGTTTTTGAAATAACTAAAAATTATTTGATAAGTGTGACTGAACAGAACCATAACAGAAATATTTAACTTCTGTAATATAATATCTATCTGAGATGGAAAACTTTACTTGTAACTTGAGTTGCTGATTACACTAAGTGTAGACACATCATCAGTCTGTATCAGTTCACTGCTGGATAAGCCTCTCCCATGGCACGCAACTGAATCTTCTGCTCTCTGGTCACTTCCCGTTTGAAATCTCTCAAGATTTCAAACGGGAAGTGACCAGTGAGCATTTTCAGAGATGTCTCAGTAATCTCAATCACTGAGACATCTCTGAATATGCGCCTCTTATCCGTCATGATGAAATCAATTTCATTTTTAGTCATCGGGGCTCCGCCATATCCACTTTCTTTGGGGCTGTTTTTTGAAGAATGAGTTCATCTTAAACAGCCCCTCTCTTTCGAGTAAGTTAACAAGCATTTTTCCCCTATTATTCCTGCTTCCACAACCGTATAGCCCCATTGATGTTTCGCTCATCATCTGTACTTCCAATTTGGCATTAAAATCTCCCGTAACAACGTTGTATGGGCCCGCGTGGTATTAAGGAGAGCCTTGGAGATGTCCCCGTAGAATACATCTACGTCTTCATCCGTGTGTGCCGAAGTCGGTGCGAAAACCTGCACCTTGAAGGTGGAGGGTGTACTCTCGGTCAGCTTGATTATTAGGTATGCTACCCTTGTCGACACACTGGAAATTTATACAACGCTGTCAGCAAATATTGATGGACCAGAAACCCGACATCACCCTAGGAAAGTTAGTCTCCCTCTCTGAAGTACAAGATAGCCTGATTCTAAGGCTATGGTATCCTCTGCATCTCTTCGGACTTAACATAAACCCAGAATATGCCACCTTATACACTTCAGTTCCTCTTCTAATTACAGAAGGTGCTCATCCAGTCGCAGCGTGCGTCCCTTATACGTAGCTAGGGTCAGTACTTTTATATGTGATTGGTGACCTTTTTTTTTTACATGGGGTAGTGCCTACGCATACCCACCCGTGCGGGGGCAAGGGTGGGTTATGTCGGACTCGCACCGACTAAAACCCCATGGTGTTCCACCTTCGTCGTGTATGGCGGGGTTACGGGAACGCTTTTGCACACCTCCGTGACCTAGCCTGCGCTGGCCACCAGGCGGCCCCTTCTCCGTGGAGAGGACATCCCCCTCTCCACCCCATCAGGCAAGGCGCGTCCGCTTACGGTTCAACTCAGCCTTCTCTGTAGGCGGGAGCGGACTCCCCGAGTCCACCCCAGAGGCCATGGGGGCCAGGAAAGCAGTAAGCAATCCCAGACCCTGCGGCGGGGAGCAGCCTCGTCCGTCGGATGCACCGCGAGTAGGGGAGGTTGACGTGGGGTGCGTAGATGGTAGATGCACCCTCTAGCACCCTCAAGCTTAGTCTTTGTCATTATTTTAATAGTTAAATATATATATGTACATATATGCCTTTGGGTTGAGCAGAAAATATATTGTGGATCCTACTTATTTATATTATATTATCTACGTACAAAACTTGGTGTTCCTGTGATAACAATCTTTGTGAGTCTTACAAAAATGTTAATTAGATATAAAAAAGCGAAAGGGAGGATTCCCTTTTGCAAATTGCATATTATTGTATTTTTTATGATTGGTGAAAATATATATTGGTATCAAATCGTTCAGTTACAGTATCGATGTAACATTTGCTTAGTTTTGCTTTATTGCTCGGTAATACAAAACTAGATGATATATGCCATATATTTGGAATATTTCTAAGCTTCATCTTGATACTCCGCAGTGGATAATCTCCAACATACTTTCTATAGACGAGGCCCAGATCACATAGGTATAATTTATCCTGTTAGTTTACTTTTGTATTTTTTGCAAAAAGATTCAAAACACTTGCTCAGTTACTTAAAGTTTTTGAAATAACTAAAAATTATTTGATAAGTGTGACTGAACAGAACCATAACAGAAATATTTAACTTCTGTAATATAATATCTATCTGAGATGGAAAACTTTACTTGTAACTTGAGTTGCTGATTACACTAAGTGTAGACACATCATCAGTCTGTATCAGTTCACTGCTGGATAAGCCTCTCCCATGGCACGCAACTGAATCTTCTGCTCTCTGGTCACTTCCCGTTTGAAATCTCTCAAGATTTCAAACGGGAAGTGACCAGTGAGCATTTTCAGAGATGTCTCAGTAATCTCAATCACTGAGACATCTCTGAATATGCGCCTCTTATCCATCATGATGAAATCAATTTCATTTTTAGTCATCGGGGCTCCGCCATATCCACTTTCTTTGGGGCTGTTTTTTGAAGAATGAGTTCATCTTAAACAGCCCCTCTCTTTCGAGTAAGTTAACAAGCATTTTCCCCTATTATTCCTGCTTCCACAACCGTATAGCCCCATTGATGTTTCTGCTCATCATCTGTACTTCCAATTTGGCATTAAAATCTCCCGTAACAACGTTGTATGGGCCCGCGTGGTATTAAGGAGAGCCTTGGAGATGTCCCCGTAGAATACATCTACGTCTTCATCCGTGTGTGCCGAAGTCGGTGCGAAAACCTGCACCTTGAAGGTGGAGGGTGTACTCTCGGTCAGCTTGATTATTAGGTATGCTACCCTTGTCGACACACTGGAAATTTATACAACGCTGTCAGCAAATATTGATGGACCAGAAACCCGACATCACCCTAGGAAAGTTAGTCTCCCTCTCTGAAGTACAATAGATAGCCTGATTCTAAGGCTATGGTATCCTCTGCATCTCTTCGGACTTAACATAAACCCAGAATATGCCACCTTATACACTTCAGTTCCTCTTCTAATTACAGAAGGTGCTCATCCAGTCTCAGCGTGCGTCCCTTATACGTAGCTAGGGTCAGTACTTTTATATGTGATTGGTTACCTTTTTTTTTTACATGGGGTAGTGCCTACGCATACCCACCCGTGCGGGGTCAAGGGTGGGTTATGTCGGACTCGCACCGACTAAAACCCTATGGTGTTCCACCTTCATCGTGTATGGCGGGGTTACGGGAACGCTTTTGCACACCTCCGTGACCTAGCCTGCGCTGGCCACCAGGCGGCCCCTTCTCCGTGGAGAGGACATCCCCCTCTCCACCCCATCAGGCAAGGCGCGTCCGCTTACGGTTCAACTCAGCCTTCTCTGTAGGCGAGAGCGGACTCCCCCGAGTCCACCCCCAGAGGCCATGGGGGCCAGGAAAGCAGTAAGCAATCCCAGACCCCTGCGGCGGGGAGCAGCCTCGTCCGTCGGATGCACCGCGAGTAGGGGAGGTTGACGTGGGGTGCGTAGATGGTAGATGCACCCTCTAGCACCCTCAAGCTTAGTCTTTGTCATTATTTTAATAGTTAAATATATATATGTACATATATGCCTTTGGGTTGAGCAGAAAATATATTGTGGATCCTACTTATTTATATTATATTATCTACGTACAAAACTTGGTGTTCCTGTGATAACAATCTTTGTGAGTCTTACAAAATGTTAATTAGATATAAAAAAGCGAAAGGGAGGATTCCCTCTTGCAAATTGCATATTATGCGAGCACAATAACAAAGCTTAAGAGTTGTATTTTTTTATGATTGAGTGAAAATATATATTGGTATCAAATCGTTCAGTTACAGTATCGATGTAACATTTGCTTAGTTTTGCTTTATTGCTCGGTAATACAAAAACTAGATGATATATGCCATATATTTGGAATATTTCTAAGATTCTTGAAGCTAAGTTTGAAAATCAACCTTTTAAGCGCTTACTATTCTGATATACTAACTGTTCTAACATGGTAATATGTCAAATGATGAATGTTCTGCCTACATCGCCACCCAATGTAGGCGAAAGTAAAAATAATAACTTATTGAAGCAGTTATCAGAATTTATTTTAAATTGTTTTCCAAATTATTTGTAAGAGATATAAAAACATTTTGCTTCTCGCTGTTTCAAAACAGTTTCAAAATAATTTTGTCGTCATATTTATTCACCAGTGTTTATTTTGTAACAAAACTCGTGTGTCGAAAGCGGAAGAATGTACGTTCGTTAGTATTTTTAAACTTTATTCGGATACAAAGTCTAAATTAATTTCGCTCGAATTCTTTTCCCCTTTTTTATTAGTTGCAGAATGTCATCTATAAAGAACCAATTGTTTTTATATAAGTGGACGGTGGCACTGACATTGATATCGTATGCTGTTATTTTCAAAAGAAAGAAAAGGATTAAAAAGTTTATTTAAATCAATAAAATATAATGAACTAATATTGATATTTCAATAATATTCAAGCCTAAGTTTGAGAAATAACACACATCCAGAAATGAAAAAAGGCAAATGAACTGAGTTTATTTCCTCATCAAAAGAATTGTGAATGACTCGCCTAGTACTACCAAGTACCACCTTCCTTCCCTTCGAAGTAAGCACATAAAAGCTAAATGCTACTATCGATAACAACCACTAGATGTAGTACTGTCTCTTTATATGTTTATAGTTTTTTTTATTTATTCTATTGACCAACCAGGCGGAAATGGAAAAAAAAATCCCCTAAATAATAATAATGTCTTTTGAATTAATAGACCCCCCAGGCGATGATGAAAAAAATTATCCTCAAAATAATAATATAATCTTTATTATTTAACCAAGGTTACAGTTACTTTAAGTTACAGTCTACATAGATAACCAGAGCTCGGATTGTCTTGTAAGTGTAATGACACCTGTGCCAGAAAATACCGCTCATTCAATAACTATATTCATGATACATTTTCATTCCTTAACGTTAATTTATTAACATTAAAACAGGGTTAAAATTATAACCTCGTATAAGTTTTATTTGTAAGAAAATGTCATCAATGTGTTACAAAATATACCTTTTTTCTTTCTTTATTTTATATACACGAACCTTATCGCTCAGTGTAGCTATACGTATCTTTGTCATTGTTTTGTTGTTGCTCTCTGTATATCAAAGTCTTAAAATAGACGTAACGAGCCATTATTATGCTTGTTTGCAACTTCATTTCTAGATATGTTTTCTGCTATCAATCGGACTTAAGAGAAATGTTACTTAATTAGCGAGGTGCATCGTGGACTAACTTCACTGTTATCATATGTAAAAAATATGTTAAGTTGTGTATATTGGCATATACAGTATCTTGTGAATTCTTGTTAATAATAACCAAGATAGGATTGAGCGATGAATTATGGAAGGTTGCAGATAATCGATGGATGCCGGTAGCTCAAGGTCTAGATTCATAACAATATACGAGGTATGATCCAACAGTAATCATAATCGGTTATTTATAGTGCATATAAAATCCCTAAATTTTTTTTTTGCTTGCCCTCGTACCTACTATCAGCATAAAACATCTTATAAATAGGCCATGATTCCCGGAAGGTACACTAAACCAATCCATCAGCCTATCGGCCCATAAGCCTTGGGTAAAGTGTACGAAAGGCTCATCCTCACTTCAAGGACTTCATGTTGTCCCGCGGGCTACCCATCAATGAGCAGTTCGGGTTTCGCACCCAACACACATGCACAGATCAAGTGTACCGCATCACAGAGCACATTCATAATCATAAACCGGGGCGCTCTTCCTCGCGTTCGACAAGTTCTGGCACAACGGGTTCATATACAAACTATATGAGCTCGGTGTGCCAGATCGACTAGTACTAATCATACGAGACTTTCTCCAAAATCGAACCTCTCGTTACCGCGCCGAGGGAACAGACATCATATGTAAAACCTCCAATCCGTAGCCATTATCCTAGGGGAATAGTTCTGAAAATGGAGGATAGAAGTTAACCCTACTAAAGGCACAACGATGAATTTCTCTCGGTTCCAAACACCACATCTTCTGACCATAGACTTAGTCCAATCCCCTGGAAAAAGACAGTCAAATACTTAGGCGTCATACTTGAAAAAGACTTACCTTCGACCAACATATCAACCGCGTACGAAATCGGGCAGCGTTCGCTCCAGGTCGTTTACACCAGCTACTTAATAAAAATACCTAATATGCATAAAACAAGCTAGCAAAATGTCTGTTCGTAATAAAATTGCTTATCCGCCACCCTCCAACCGCCGGTGCGCCGTGGTTTTTGCATTAAGAAACTCAAGAAAATTTACACATACCCGTAGGCCAAAAGTTAAGACCACCTCAATTAAAGTAGGAAAATAAAGTAAAACTCCAATAAAATATTAAATGTTTAAATATGCTGTTTAATTATCTAATAGAACATTGATTGAAAAACAATATACTTTAAAAGTGTAAAGAAATATTAACAGTCCATGCAAAAAAAGGCTATCGTTAGCTAAACTGATTTTGCATCAATAAATCCTCCTTTACATTGTATGACTTTTTTCACAAGTCTCGGCATACGGGCAATCAATTTGTTAATGGTGTCTTGTGATATATTGTTCCAAATTTCGCATAAAGCATTCCACATTTCTCCTCGCGAGGATGGGCTACGATTACGAACGTTCCTATCAAGCTCTTCTCACAAAAGTTCAATGGGATTGAGATCCGGGCTCTGAGGTGGCCAAACCATGTTTTTTAACACCTCTTGTGCCTCTTTCTCTTCTAAACATCCTCTACATAATTTTGAGCTATGCTTTGGATCATTATCTTACTGGAAAATGAATCCATTTCCAATTAATCGCAACCCGGAAGAAACGGCATTTTGTTCTAAAATGTTTTTGTACTGTTCCTTTTTCAAAATTCTTTCAATTTTAATCAAATCGCCATTCCATTCCTTGGCTAGAGAAGCAACCCTAGACCATAATTGAGCAACCACCATGCTCGATTCTTGGGTCTACACAATCTGATATCATCTTATCTTGGGCACTGCGTCGAACGTAAATTCTATTTTGAACCGAATAGGTCAAACTTGGATTCATCGGTCCAAAGCACTTTTTTAAAATCTTCTTCAGTCCAATCTCAATGGGCAAGAATCCAGTGCATCCGGTTTTTATCTCTTTTTATCTTTTGCGGCCTTTGCTGAGGTTTTCGAACGGCAACGCGACCATACAACTTCGCATCTCCCAGTCGCCTTACTGTAGTCAATGATAAAGGTTTAACTCGGGTTTTGTTTACTTCAATGCGGATTTCTGGTGCTGTTAAGCGTCTATTTCGCTTGCTGGTAACAACAATGAAATATGAATGTAGCTCTCGGCCTTCCCGAGCGTGAACGATCTTGAAAACTGCCTGCCTCCCTGTATCGAGTTATTGTGCCATGAACACAAGTCTTCGATAACTTCAGTTATGAAGCAATCTTACGTTCGGATTTGCCTTCATTATGTAAAACAACGATGGCAGAACGCACTTCACTGCTAACTTTTCGAGCTTTTCCTATTTTATGACGTCTTCACTGGAGAAACTACAAGTGTCTGAACTTAATTGAGATTGTTTGTGAACAATCCCAAGTAAACTCGGGTAATAATAAGTCCGAAACCTGACTCTAGCGCAGCGTTTTTCGGTGTTTGAAAACAATAGATGTTTATTGTCCAATAACTTGAATAAACATAAGAATGACGTCTTTATGAAATGAAAATGAAATAGACCTTGAGCTCATGATCATAGCTCAATACCTGAAGCAGGCTTCCCGTAGATATTTCGTCTCTGTTGAGATGTACTCAAAGCCCCATCGCAATTCCTAAATTCACCCGCGTCTGAAAGAGATTGAGGCACGTCCTCGACGACCCCAACGACGCAACCATCAAGGCCCAAGTCGTTCATAAAACACAACACACTTACATTGCACCCCATACCGCCCTCGCGTTCGACAAGTTCTGGCACAACGGGTTCATATACAAACTATATGAGCTCGGTGTGCCAGATCGGCTAGTACTAATCATACGAGACTTTCTCCAAAATCGAACCTCTCGGTACCGCGCCGAGGAACAGACATCATATGTAAAACCTCAATCCGTAGCCATTATCCTAGGGAATAGTTCTGAAAATGGAGGATAGAAGTTAACCCTACTAAAGGCACAACGATGAATTTCTCTCGGTTCCAAACACCACATCTTCTGACCATAGACTTAGTCAATCCCTGGAAAAGACAGTCAAATACTTAGGCGTCATACTTGAAAAAGACTTACCTTCGACCAACATATCAACCGCGTACGAAATCGGGCAGCGTTCGCTCCAGGTCGTTTACACCAGCTACTTAATAAAATACCTAATATGCATAAAACAAGCTAGCAAAATGTCTGTTCGTAATAAAATTGCTTATCCGCCACCCTCCAACCGCCGGTGCGCCGTGGTTTTTGCATTAAGAAACTCAAGAAAATTTACACATACCCGTAGGCCAAAAGTTAAGACCACCTCAATTAAAGTAGGAAAATAAAGTAAAACTCCAATAAAATATTAAATGTTTAAATATGCTGTTTAATTATCTAATAGAACATTGATTGAAAAACAATATACTTTAAAAGTGTAAAGAAATATTAACAGTCCATGCAAAAAAAGGCTATCGTTAGCTAAACTGATTTTGCATCAATAAATCCTCCTTTACATTGTATGACTTTTTTCACAAGTCTCGGCATACGGGCAATCAATTTGTTAATGGTGTCTTGTGATATATTGTTCCAAATTTCGCATAAAGCATTCCACATTTCTCCTCGCGAGGATGGGCTACGATTACGAACGTTCCTATCAAGCTCTTCTCACAAAAGTTCAATGGGATTGAGATCCGGGCTCTGAGGTGGCCAAACCATGTTTTTTAACACCTCTTGTGCCTCTTTCTCTTCTAAACATCCTCTACATAATTTTGAGCTATGCTTTGGATCATTATCTTACTGGAAAATGAATCCATTTCCAATTAATCGCAACCCGGAAGAAACGGCATTTTGTTCTAAAATGTTTTTGTACTGTTCCTTTTTCAAAATTCTTTCAATTTTAATCAAATCGCCATTCCATTCCTTGGCTAGAGAAGCAACCCTAGACCATAATTGAGCAACCACCATGCTCGATTCTTGGGTCTACACAATCTGATATCATCTTATCTTGGGCACTGCGTCGAACGTAAATTCTATTTTGAACCGAATAGGTCAAACTTGGATTCATCGGTCCAAAGCACTTTTTTAAAATCTTCTTCAGTCCAATCTCAATGGGCAAGAATCCAGTGCATCCGGTTTTTATCTCTTTTTATCTTTTGCGGCCTTTGCTGAGGTTTTCGAACGGCAACGCGACCATACAACTTCGCATCTCCCAGTCGCCTTACTGTAGTCAATGATAAAGGTTTAACTCGGGTTTTGTTTACTTCAATGCGGATTTCTGGTGCTGTTAAGCGTCTATTTCGCTTGCTGGTAACAACAATGAAATATGAATGTAGCTCTCGGCCTTCCCGAGCGTGAACGATCTTGAAAACTGCCTGCCTCCCTGTATCGAGTTATTGTGCCATGAACACAAGTCTTCGATAACTTCAGTTATGAAGCAATCTTACGTTCGGATTTGCCTTCATTATGTAAAACAACGATGGCAGAACGCACTTCACTGCTAACTTTTCGAGCTTTTCCTATTTTATGACGTCTTCACTGGAGAAACTACAAGTGTCTGAACTTAATTGAGATTGTTTGTGAACAAACCCAAGTAAACTCGGGTAATAATAAGTCCGAAACCTGACTCTAGCGCAGCGTTTTTCGGTGTTTGAAAACAATAGATGTTTATTGTCCAATAACTTGAAAGTAAACATAAGAATGACGTCTTTATGAAATGAAAATGAAATAGACCTTGAGCTCATGATCATAGCTCAATACCTGAAGCAGGCTTCCCGTAGATATTTCGTCTCTGTTGAGATGTACTCAAAGCCCCATCGCAATTCCTAAATTCACCCGCGTCTGAAAGAGATTGAGGCACGTCCTCGACGACCCCAACGACGCAACCATCAAGGCCCAAGTCGTACATAAAACACAACACACTTACATTGCACCCCCATACCGCCCTCGCCGACAGCCAGGTCGTCGCAAATAAGCCTGCCGTCGCGATACCGCCATGTCAGGCCGGTTCTCATCAGTCAATCAATATTTATATAATGACATAGAGCTGTCGTTTTTTTTTTGATAATTTTGTTGAATTTTTGCAAATTTGAAAAAATAAAAGTGACTATGTATAAATTACACCTTGTTTAATATTCATTACTTTTGGACCCATCGTATGAAGGAGGCCTATATTCAGCATTGTAAGAAAGATGGCTTTAGATACTTATGATTTTGAGTTGTCAAGATTTATATAGTTACTTGCAAAATACAGAGATTTTAGTATTTTAGTTAATATTTTTTAAATTAAGAAGTACTTAAATATACTTAGTTTCACTTGAATACTCTTATCGATAAAACCTTTAATAAACTATTCCATAATGTTACTCGTTTCTTTTAAAACAGCTAATGGAAATTTAAGTGTGCTTGCTGCAATCCTGCAATTTATTCAACGATCTCTCCTTGACAGCCAATTAATAATTACTGACTATCTAAGCCTTATTTTCCTGACTACTGGATTTAAATACAAAATGTACATACTAAAATCGCTATTGATTCTGGATAGGATATATAAAAACTATTTGTATTTTTTTTAAAGAAATACCGCTAAGCGAGATTTAAAAGATAAAAAAAAAACCTCATCTCGTAAGAACAAGAGATAAAAACAACTTCTTTCCTTACGAGATGTTTTATAATAAGACTTATACGAAATTAAGCAAAAATATTACAATAAGTAACATTAATCCAAAGTAATTAAAACATAATGCAAAAAATATCGGCTACATTACTAAAGAACGCCAGAATAAAAAAGAATCCATGGTCTTTCTGTCTCTTTTGACAATGTATATCCACATATTCATTCAGTGTTCTCTGTATTTGTGTGCGTGCGCGTATGTGTAGTAATATTATCATTTTATTTTAATTATTTTATGGTAAGGCTAAGGTTGTAGATAAAAGATTAATTAATTAAATATTATTAAATATTATAGAGAAGTAAAAACTCTGATGAAGTGATAATACTAATAAATCAAGGGATTATACTTCACACTTCCACTTCTAGTATTTTTGTAAACTTTCACTGAACATGCAGGCATTTCTTAAAATTATTGCATAGCTGTGTTAATTTTACATTGTAGTTAATTTTTAACATATGAGTGCGCCATTAGGAAGTTGCAGAAATATTGAGTTTATATATCAACTTTAAAAGCCGCTTCAAGCAATCGAATGAAATGCATAATGATTACGTAATTAGTAAATATCTAATGAAGATTGCAGTAAATCTGCATTAATCACAATGCTCTGTGAATACCTAGTCCGACATAAAGTAATGAATGAATAAAAAGAATTTACAATACAGCTGACTACTAGTTTAACTTAATGTAAAAAGCTTAAATTGCCGCATCAACTGTTACGTCTGGCAATACCAAGTATTGATGCATCATTTTTTAATCATATTGTAATAGGTTTTATTTTTTATTCATCATATCATTCAGTCATATTTCTTAATTCCCATTTTCCGTACATTTGAATCCAGCATTATTTTATAAAGTACTGAATAAACAAAAAAGTTGACAATAATGGTACCAATTTACCAAAGCTGATGTCTGAAGTTTTTTAAATCATAAATGGTTTTTACAATTAAATGGCGTATTTTTCAACACGTATATGTATGTGTGCTTATATAGGTTAAGTTGATTTATCATATACGTTGTAGAACCGATTGATAAGGAAGGTGTTTGAGTCACCTCGGACTGGCAGACGCTTTTCTAAGCCGTGAAATCGCAGCACTGATAATCAGTCTTGGGGATGACAGTGCGAAGTGCATACGGATGTGCGACAGGAAGCGAGAATTTAATAAGTGTAACATACTAAACTTAGTTTTTGTATATACAAAATATTTATTTGTACGAAAAGTTCATTACAACTTCAGGGTATCTACCTATATATATTTTTCTTTTTCAAGTCCCTGGGAAGTTTATGGATGCAAGTGGCACAGAGTCCTACTTTGTTGCAGTTTATGAGGGCTTCGTTCATAAACTGCGACAGAGTAGTTTACCAGTAGATAAGTGATGGGCTGAGATAATGATGATGAGGAAATGTTTCATTCAATTTATTTAGGGGTACGAATAATTCTAGTCCTCGCATACTGTCTGTAACAAGCATGGCTTTTGAATACGTACTTTTAGGAGACATTTCAAGTCACGTTAAACTCGCCGCTTCAGTTTAGTACTTTTTTTCGCCTAGTTACCGCGTATTAGCCATATTTGCTAGATGTCTAATTGGTCACTTTTAATTTCACGGTACTCAAGCAAACCAAATTAGAGACCCAATGTTACCAACATTAACATTAAGGAAATTATTAGTTCCAATTTGAAGTACTGCTAGATATGCTAGATGATGAAAGAAAACATCGTGAGGATATATTCATGTTTAAGAAAGAAATATAAAAAATATATATTCTATGTACTAAATATTATAATTCAATAAGCCAAGAAGAGACAGTGAATACTGACTCGCCGTCTCGTGCGCAGGGTAAGCGTTAAAGCCGAGTACCCTCTCGGGAGCCCTTGTGCTGGTTACACATAAATAAAGGTTTCATCAGCTCAGGCCTTAGCGTTCGGTTATATTTCAATCATTTTAAGCTGTAAAAGCCGTCGGTCGTACTGACCATCAGCCCTGTAATATTTATTATATATATCAGTATTAAATATGCCGTGTATAAGTATACAATAGTTCAAAAAAGGTAAAATCAATAAGATATGTATCTTATGACATAACGTTATAATATCGTCAACTATTCTGAATAAATTATTTATTTTGTCATAGTTTAACATTATTCGAATATAAAATACGTAATAGTAATGGTATACGTTGTAATGATATAATAATAACTTCAAAATTCCTTGGTAATACGAGAATTTGTGTTTGAAATCGTGTGTATACTCGTACGCGTGAACAAGGTTATCGTGATTTAAAAAATGTGAAATGTCAATATCAATTATAATATAATACTTATAGGTGATGGAAAACAGCCAAGAGTTTCAGCATTAAGACATTTAAGTTCTTGATAGTCAAGGGCGGGAATATCTCGGTGACACATTTTATGTTTGCTTTTGGATTATTCGTTACTGTAATAGTGTAACAGCCGTGGAGTTGGGAGATTGATTTGGACTGACTCGCCGGCGGAGAAGAATGATGTTGTTGTGTTGCATCACTCTCCAGAGGTCTCCTTCAACACACACTAGTTGAAGAAGTAGTTTGATAGAAGAATGCACTCAATGAACGTTACTTGCGCTAGCACCATCCTATATGGTTGATGATATGTTGGTCCGTCGACTTCGTGAACGCAGAGTCGTTACATATTTCAAACCTCAAATCCAGCAGTGAACTATATTGTACTTGTACTATACTATATTGCCTGCGGAAGTGCGGCAAGAGGATTGATGCCCGAGATCACCGCGACGAGAGCATTCCCTAGAATGCCCATCACCTGCTGTGCAGCGGTTATTAAGGTGTCGAAGGTTTGATCCAAATGTAAAATATAAAAAAGGGCGCCACTCTTTTCGGGTGCTTTACAAAATTAAAACTTAAAGGTGTGTTTTCTTGGGTGGTGGCGGTGATCTGGGATGGCCCTGACGTTTGTTCTGCTGCAGTTGGCGGCGCGGCCTGCGCCTCTCCCCTTTTCTTTTTCCTCTTCTTCTGCTTCGACGGCTTCAGAGGAGCTGCTGTTACACTGTTGGCCCCCTGTTCTTTGCAGTTATTCACCCGCGGGTCATACGTGGTCGCTGTAGGAGCTGGTGTTGAAGACACTGGTGACATCTCGGTTTACTCTGCCGACGTCGGGATTGTGCGTGAGTCCAGCTGCGGGTCGAGTTGTTGCTGGTCTTGTTTTGTGGGCTAATGCTGCTGGTAGTGCGGCTGCTGTTAGGCCGCTGCGCTGACCGGGGCACCATCCACCTGCCCATCGCCGGCGGCGGTAGTTTCACCCTTCTTACTCTAGATATATATATATATATATATATATATATATATATATATATATATATATATATATATATATATATTCCGTGTGGTGCTTAGAATAGCATCACCCCCATTCTTCTCGTGGTTGTCGTAGGAGGCACTAAGGGACTTTATACTGTGATGTGCTAAAAGTCACACATCACTTTTGGCACATCATATACTCAAAATTGCCGCATCTTGGCGGGATGGGTGTTGTTAGCATTGGTCTGCAACACATCTAGGAGAAGGAAAACTCCAAAATCAAACCCGGAGCTGGTAATCCCGTTAGGCGTGAGTAGGATCCAATCTGAAAATCGGCAGTTTCCTGCAGCCGTAAGCCGTAACTCTCCTCTTTACATAACTTTTGTTGACCTAAACAAAGCATTTAATACAGTGAGTAGAGAGGGTCTATATGCTGCACTTGCGAGCATATGGTGTCCCCCAACACTCTTAAATGTCGTGAAGTCATTTCATGAAAACATAAAAGGATCGGTGGTGCATAATGGCAATATATCTGAGTCATTCAACATGTGCTGAGGCGTTGACTCTGTTCGGAATTTATTTTTCACTGATTTTAAGCAGTGCTTTTGCACACGTGGTCTGACGGAAAGTTGTACAACATTTCTCTCTTTAAATCCAAAAAGTATAGAGAGGACTTTTTCGTAGATTCTCTACTTTTTGCCGACGACGCAGCCTTTGTCGCTAATTCTACTAGTGAGCTCCAAACTATGGTGGATCGGCTTTCTCGTGCATATACTAAGTTCTCTAAGTCCATAAATACAAAAACAATAATAATGTCATAAGGCGTTGCAAATACCCCAGCCACATCGCTGAACGAAATAACCCTTGAAGTAGTCGATAAGTTCTGCTATTTACGATCAACCGTGTCGAGCAATCTTTCACTTAATGCACAGATCGATATTCGTATCGGCAAAGCGGTGACTATGTTTGGGAAGCTAAATATAAGAGTGTGGCAAAATAAGCACTTGACGAATAAAACCAGAATGATGCTTTTTCACATACAACATTATTGAAACATATTGCATATCATAAAATGGGAGGACAGAGTAACGAATGAGAGGGTGCTTGAGTTGGCACAGCTGCCTAGTCTCACCGCTATTCTTAAACAGAGGTGGTTGCGGCGGCTAGGGCATGTGCATCGCATAGACCCTCCGAGATTACCACGCCGTGTATTGCTTGGTGCAATAGCAGACGCCAAAAGAAGCGTTGGGAGTCCAATGCTGCGTTTTAAAGACAGTGCCAAGCGTGATATGGCTACATTTAACATCGATCACCAAGAATGGGAGGGACTTGCTGAAAATTGCTCAGTTTGGAGAAAACGCATTATGGAAGGTCGCAAAGTCTATGATAAAAACTGGTTCGGTGTACTGGCTGACAGGAGAAAAAGGAGACACCATAATATTAACAACATAAACCCACTTGCTACTAACTTTCCTTGTCAGTCCTGCGGTAAGGGATGCCGCTCTCGTATCGGCTTATGCAGCCATCAAAAAAGATCTCTTCGCAACACTGTATAAATCATCTGGAATAGATGTGTTAAGGCCAATGATGACCCTAGATAATGCGATGTAACTCAGCGCACCACCAGTCGTTTGCAATATGCGCAGTCGGCGCATGTTGGATGCTGATCATTCGGCTAGCGTAGTGCAAGTGGAGATCATTGTGGTACTATGCTGCCGAATTTTGGTCAGTGTTAGAGCCACAGACTGATTCTTTCGTTTTCCAGATTCATAGCCTCCATTTAATGAATATTAAAATTATAGTAAAACAATCGAAAATGGTATTATAGGTATGGACTAGTTAGACTGGTATCAGTTTTAACATGTTTGTAAAACTTATATATAATCTTACGAGCAGACTTGAGAGTGTTAGTGCACTCTTGTAGTGGCACACGTCACTATTATAACTGTTGATTATCCGCTCTCATTCGCTTTTTTTTTGCAACTAAAAAATATTTAATTCGTGGAACCATTTTAATGCCTCGATAGAGATATTAAAAAGGACATTTTAAATTATTTTTTTGAAAAGGATTTTAAGCTAATTTTATTTACTTGGTTTTCCATCGTCAATTGATTAACACATGCTTAAATAACAAACAACACAACAGGTCTAAATATTTTTGTAAACGATTTTATTTGAAATCTTTACAGAGTTCTCCACCTTTAATATTTTCCAAAAGAAAATACTTCGTGACAATATTTTCCAGTCAAACTTATAACTATTAATGAGTTTTAATTTTTCATCTTTTTTTACATGCTAAGAACTTAAGCTGAGCTTCAAAAGTTTTCGTACACACGTTTCGTTAGCACATTAAAAATATAAAATAGAATGCGGTTATCTCCGCATATACACTAACTAGCGGCCTATATAGGTTTCCTTTCATAAGCGTTACCTCTATACGTTAACTTGTATGCACGTCATTCTTTTCTCTTATATCAAAAGAAAAATGTGCACGTTATTTTGAAAAGAGTTTTAAATAAGATTTATGCTGTTACTTTAAATTATGGTGTATGTATTTGTAATTAACAATAATTAAAAATGTAAACAATAACGATTATTTACATTTGTCTTAATTGACACATGTAATTTATACTAACTGACACATGTTAGTGTTCCTTGTTCCAAAATCGATTTATTTAGAAAATATATAAATAGAACAGTTGACGCTAGTAAATAAAAAAAATCATTATGGATGTAAGAAGTTAAAATATATAAAAAGCGGTAGATCTACACTGCACTTTGTTTCTAGCTGTAGAATGAATGGGTTAGTTCGAGCAGGGTAGGATTACACCCTTACGGAATACCAGCGTAAAATAGCAGCTTAATGCTGCTGTGTTTCCTCTGGTGAGTGCAGAGAACCGGAAATCTTTATTACTGGAGACGAGGCGTTCCATCTAAGTCCTCAAGGGTAACAACGCACCTGCATTATGATTCCTTGTCAAGGATGAATCACTTACCCTCAGGTAAACTGTGTGCTCGTTTGTTACTCATAAGGTAATAATAATAAAAAAAAAGAAAAGAAATCTCTTAATTTTAGGGCGAAATGGTGGTAAAGAAAATTAAAGATATTGATTAAAATTTTTAAATCTAGAATATAACTCAGAAATAACCAAGTTTCGGACACTATTTCCTGTCCCCATGTACAGTATAAATAAATATATATATGTATTTATATATATATATGTATATATATGTATATGTATATATATATATATAGATATATATATATATATATATATATATATATATATATATATATATATATATATACATATTTATATATATTAACTGGATAACACAACTACGTATATTAATTTTAATAATAGTTAATGGTAGTTCGCACAGGCGTTCCATATAGTTATCGTATTTGGCGATAAAGTTTCTACATCTATTTCAAAGTTTATTGAAACTTGAGAACCACGTTGTTTGAAGTAGGGGTAGCTACCTATTAAGTAGGAAGTAAGTTCTTGTCGTGTATTATGCCATTTGATATAAAGGTGACAGTAATTACATTTCTATACATATATAAACAAGTTTTTAATTATGGTAAATATTGATCCACATTCATGTTATAAAATATTATAACGTTTTTATTTTCATTACAGCAATAATAAGCACTCTCCGTTCACCATGCAGCCTTTGATGAGGCTAAGAAGTCTTGTTCACCTTAGCAATCGAGGAGAGAATAAAACTGCCTTCCTAGGTGCTCTTATTTTTTGCCTATTAGGATCATACTACCTAAACCTTCTGTTGATCACCGACTTTGACAGGTAAGATATAAAGGCTTACTTCCCATTGATAACTTCTAGTCACTGTGTGGTTTAATGTGTATCGTTCTCTCCTTATCCCGATACATATGGTATAAGTCGAAGTTGGTGATTTAGTAGAGATGCATAATTTTTGCATCTGATCCTTGGCGTCTTACTTAGTTTTATATTATAACGTTACTTAATCGTATTACCTAATGTTCAAAAATTTGAAACCGAGGTAAAATGTCTTTATACAATATTGAAATATTAACCTAACTTATAGCTTGCTTGATTCGGAAAAAGAAAGTCACCGGTTTAAGAAGAATCCGCGGAAGATACTTGGGACTTTTTTAATAAAAAATTTAATAATATGTCTTTACAATAATCACTAGTACGTCACTGTATCACGGTGCTTGTTCATTGCTCAAAATATGCCTACTGCCTAGCTCCCTTTATGAATAGCTTAACACTGCACACTTCCTACAACAACTGTGAAATGTGTATGAAATACGGTTCAGTGGTTGTTTGATAGATAACCTACCTCCATTTTGAACTCCAATTAATAGGTGTCTAGATGAAACTTTAAAAGTAAAAATCATTAAAATGCATCAATAATTAAATTTTTCAAATAGTACATAATTGTTTTTCATTTACTTGGCAACACAAATTGCTTAAAATTAATGTTTTGATAACTTTCGCCAATTAGTTGAAATATATTTATAGATAAATCGAAAATATAGATCTAAAGTCTAAATTAGCCACTAAACTTGTACTCCTATTGTTCTCATTATATAAATTAATGATTTATGTAGTATTAATAATGGAAAACCCAACAAGGATATTCCTAATATTTATAGTATACAAATGTATACTATAAATATTAGGAATTCCATTGTAAATTTTAAAAATAGGAATTCCGAATTCAAGCGCATGCACCCCGATGTCTTTCAAGACATCCCAAAAGAAGAACCCCTATCAGAGGAGTAAAAATCTCCTGAAAAGCCCTCCTAAGGGCCTCTTCCTCCGGCTCTGAAATGGAGCTCGAGAGTTCCTAATCCCCTGAGGACCTCCAAGACGCCAACAAATTCGCACTGGTGGATAAAAAACGATAAAAGCGTGCTTCACCTGCTACAACGCAACCGTCACCTCAGCCAATTGAAACCCAGCCCCTGGGTGCCCTCTCTGCTGCCCCACAGGAAGCCCCCGCCACCCCAAAGTGCGCCATTGCTGCCCCCACGCAAACTTCGGCTACCTCAGAGGCTTCATAACACCCACCGCCTATTTTTATTCAGAGGCACAGACAGTGGCTTCTAGTGGCCTTACCTATGCGAACGTCTACAGGCCTAGTAGGCCGCAGGCTTTGGACCTCGGGGATACCCCTCCACTACCCAGACGTCAACTTGACGGACCGCGGCACGTCGGAATTGGGTGCCACAACTCGTGACACGGGTAAGAGCGTTTATGTTACGTCGTTACGTCACATACAAAACCAGAAGGGAATTGTGAAAAATGAAAACACTTATCCTCACCAACTAATGTAGGTTGTTATCGCCTCGATCTATTACTCCCTTAGTCAGAAGGCGATAACAGCAGCTCGACACCCGACAAGCAGACACCCGAGGTAAGTAGCTCTGGTTTTCCACTCAGTTGACCAAGCAGCTCGAGCGGGGGGGGGGGGGACACACCTTCTTGAAGTGATAAGGGCGGTTGTCTTGTGAACATTAAAAGTCAACCTCCACTTATCTAACCCGTCAGCATACGCTGAATATTAGGTCTTTACCTATGAAATTGCCGTTCTTCAGTATTGGCCATTTCAAACCAAAAAATGTTTTGATTGGCTGTGAATTCTAAATTCAATTTTTTTTTTTTAAAAACACGATATTCTTTTTACAAAGTCAGTCTTTTGTTTATTGATTAGCTTTGTATTTTCATTACGTTTAAACATTTTTCGTCATAATGAAAATACGTCATAAAATTCGTGTAATAATGGAATATGAGTACCGTCGTGGCATCAATGCGGCACAAACGGCACGTAACATCAACAACGTTTATGGAGAAAACTTTACAAACGACCGCACAACCCGTTATTGGTTTGCCCGGCTCCGTTCTGGAAATTTTGATTCGAAAAATGAATCTCGTGGTCGTCCGGACGCTTTGGTCAACAATGATGAATTAAAGGAGATTGTGGAAGCTGATGATACTCTATCTACAGTCAAGCTAGCAGCAGGTTTTGATGTTAACATCAAAACAATATTGGTCCACTTGTGTCAAATTGGCAAAGTAAAAAAGCTTGATAGATGGGTGCCCCACGAACTAAACCCTCGCGCTACTCAACAGGCACAGAAATGAAAGAATTTTGAATCGAATTGTAACGTAACGAAAAGTGGATTCTGTTCAACAATCGAAAGCGCTCAGCTAGTTGATTAGATCCTGATTCAGCACCAAAGCAATGCCCTAAATGAAAAATGACCTCTAGAAAGTTGATGGTCACTGTTTGGTGGTCTAATGCCGGTGTGATTCATCACAGCTTTTTACCAAACGGC
Source organism: Teinopalpus imperialis (assembly GCA_029286865.1). Classification (NCBI taxonomy): domain Eukaryota; kingdom Metazoa; phylum Arthropoda; class Insecta; order Lepidoptera; family Papilionidae; genus Teinopalpus; species Teinopalpus imperialis. The sequence continues at coordinate 8,828,038 of JAGSMU010000005.1, forward strand.
ATGAGCATTACTGCAGATGTGTACTGTGACTAAAGACAATGATGGAGAAGATCGCACATCTGCAACTAGCTATGGCCAATCGGTCGTCCCCGCTGCACCTACACGACAACGCGCGACCCCATACTGCACAACAGACAGTCTCCAAGCTGCAAGAGTTGGGGTTGGAAGCTCTCCCTCATCCACCGTAATCACCAGACCTTGCACCCACCGACTATTATTTTTTCCAAAAATTTGGACAACTTTTTAGCGGGAAACGAATTAAATTCCCGAGAGGCAGTACAAAATGCCTTTGAAGAGTTTGTTACCTCCCGTCCGTGATTTTTACAAGAAGGGATGATTTTATTAATAAACTACCACTGCGTTGGCAACGATGCATCGATTATATGGGTGATTACTTTGAATAACAAAAATAAAAAAGTTTGAAAAAAAATTACTTAAAATATTTCATACAAAACGGCAATTTCATAGGTAAAGACCTATTATTTCCAACTGCGTTGTCAGCTCGACGCGAAGACGTAAAATAAGCACGGTCTTTGGCAAAAAGTGTCGGCAACAACACGTTATATTTCCTCTCCTCCGCGGAACTTAAGGGAGCGGGGATGTCAACGCTGAAGACCGTGTACAATCGTGGTGCTAGGCTGCTTAACTGGGGAACGCCAGCTGTTATTGGCCGTACCGTCGAATAGGCTTTATCGACGGAGACGTAAAGGCAGCGCCCCTTCAGATATGAAGCTATCAAACGCATGAACTGTGGGGGTATGGTGGTGTTCTCTTTTAACTTATATAGCGGACCGTATGCCACATCCTGTCGAAGGCCTTCTCGACATTTAGAAGGAACCCCAGACACACGCGACCACGCCTGGGCTCAACTGTTAGGTAATGTAGCATACGGACGAACTGCAAAGTTGTAGAGTGAGAAGAGTAGCACAACGTGTCACTCGTTACGTGTCGTCTTGTCTGCCATCGGCACATGTGGGCTGCCGGGCTATAACCGAACCGATCCTTCTCCACGCTTTCCTTCTTTAACGTCTTGATTGATAGCGGTAACAAGGATGTTTTGTTAAAACTGGGTGTTTCATCATTTGTACTTAATATCTCAATCTGGGTAGGCAGAGATAGCAAACGCTGTCTCATACATTTCACTGTAAGTTTATAACGTGACATCGCCACACATCGTACAGTGGGTACAAACGTTAGCGCACGTAATTTTTGCAGATAATCCAAAAAATTAAAAGTCAGTCCAAAAGTAAAATAAGGTACCCTTATGCGATCACTTAGTTTTTCATTCGTCCGTGCGTCTGTTGATACCTTTGTTAATTTATGACATTCGTCAACCATGAAAGCATAATATAACTGCATGCAAACATTAAATGTAAGTATTAGTCATGTTGTAGTAGGTAAATAAAAATATTTTATTAAATAAATAACTAAAAACGGAATGAGCAGCAGCGTGTGGAGGGGGCCTTGTTGACGGATCGCAGATAGGATATCTACCGCTATCTATGTTAAGCGTACAGAGAGTACCATCGAAATCTGTTACCCACCTTCCGGGGCCAGTCATATAAAAATAAATTTCTTTTAAATATTCCTGAAGTGTTTTATAAGTAGTAGTCAAAGTAGCAAGTGTGGCAAATGATTAACACTTCTCTTAAATTTTTACAACGTGTTTGTCTGCGTTTTTGTAAACATTAATTAAACAATTTAAGAATTATCATTATAGCCCTTAAACATTTTAAAATATATATAGTATAAAAATTACTTCCATATTTTAGGCTTCTTATTAAGATTTGTTAAAAATATTGTAGAGACTCCTTGGCACTCGAGTTTGAAAACACTGGATCGATTGTTTTTATAAAATGAAAATTGACTCCGCTTTTTGTGATATGAACGCGGATATAAACGAACCTATTTAACCTAAGAATTCACAAATAACCACTACTTAGAATAGACAAAATACAAATTATGTTACACTATGCTAATTTGGCTGAAAAATATTTCATTTCAGAAATAGTCCTAAGTATAGACAGTAATAGCAGAGTGCAATTTACATAGTATTCAATTACAGTATATATAGATTTATTACTTTACACAAAAAAAAGATATACAAATTAATTTACGTGTAGAGTAACGCCGTAGTTATGAACTAGCTTTAGTACTAATAGGCCACCGCAATCGAGGAAAGACAACGCTTTCCAAAATACCAGTGAAAAATAATAGTTTAGTCCTACAGTATTGCGTTTGTTTAAAGAAAGAAATCAGACCCTATAATTGGGTGAAACTCTAATCCCCGATAATCGGTGTGCTCGTTTATCACATTATAAAATAGGCATTTACAGGTAATATGAACAACACAAAGGTCAATTGTCGAGAATTACACTGAGATACTAACTCTCTTTTCAATAACTACTTTTACTTAATGGGGTCCGCAAAATTGTCTTTAAAGAATTTCTTTATATCTGGACCGCATAATCTTAATTAGGGGAGGCTTAAGTTCGTAGACGAATCAAAGATTGGCTAAGATAATGATAATTATTTTTTTTTACACTTCCATCTGATACATTTTCATATGATAACATAACTTTATTTGTTAAAAGTTAAATTTAGTTCATTTAGAAAAAAATATTTCTCGAGTAAATGCTTGTACAATGTATACTTACTATCTGTATTACACGAGTAATACGTTAACGATCAACGCTGGTAGATATTGCTCTTACTCAGCTCTTGTCCCCTGACTACTGAAAACATTTAAACAAATTAAGCAGTTGAACACGAGGAGGCAGCGTAGAGGGAGAAAGAGAGGACTATTGATCTCCGGAGACTCCTGTTGTATGCTTCCTCAATGGGGGTACCATTATCGAGGCCTAGGGGCGGATACGGGAATGGCCCATCAGTTCTGTTCCGTAGGGATTGTGTAGGGACATTCCGTCAATCAATTTTTAAATCGGATTTCCTAAGACCTTGAATCCAATATAAATTTTGAAAAAAAAAATTTGGTCTTTGAGTTTAATTATTAAATATAACATGTTTTTTCATGGGTTTAAAAACAGATGAAGTCCATAAAATTATAGAATGAAATCATTTTAAAACAAACTGTTGAATAGCAGTTTATAAACAAAATTTTAAACCGTCGTCGTAAAAACATTTAGGACATAACGTACACTGTTATTTTGTTACGTTTTTACACATTAAAAGCTCGTTTAGAACCGAAATATGTTAATTTGTAATGTTTATGACAATGAAACAAAGACATAAATAGAGTAATATTCAGAGACATTATAATTGCATCACAGTTTATTTGAATAAAGAGGCCTTTATTCAAATAAACTGTGATGCAATTATAATGTCGAGTTTAAAATATTTGTTGGAATATATTCTTACGCTTATAAAGGCTTATAAGCGTAAGAATATATTCCAACAAATATTTTTTAAATTATTTAATATAAGCAAGAACTGTTTTTGAACGGTTAAAGGAATATCATTTCCATTTACAAATAAATTTCCTACTTTGCTCCCTAACACTAAAGTATTGACGGATCCATTTATTCTGTACCTATAAAGAAGCTGCAGCGTGGCACTACTATTATAAAAGCAGATGCGCTGCAATGCAATTGCAATGTAAGTAAATAAAATGTAGTTATAGTAAAGCAAACTAATGACAGGTTTTCAAATTATATGTCAATACTAAATTACGTAAAAATGAAAAATTATCAGAAATATTTCATACTTTATAATTTGAACATATAGTATATTATAAGTTTAAAAAGGTGAACGAACAGTGAATAAGCATAAGTCACTGAAGAGAATTCAGTCTGCAGTATGCTTTACTGAAGTTTGAACTTCCGTTGCTTAAACATGCATTGCTGCCTATCAGCCAATAAGATATAAAATTTTATTATTATAAAGTATATAAAAATTTTGTATTTTTCTATACGATATTCATTAAAACTTTTTTATTTAAAAAAAAAACTCCAAAATCATGGAAAGCTTTATCAAAATATAGTTTTATATTTGTTACTTATGGAAATAATGACTGACTACGAAATACGTCGTGTAACATATGGAGTCGCCACTTCGACATTTTCCGGAATGTCCAATAGTGTACCAAATTTGAATTCTGTCATAATAGACGATGCTAAAACTCAGCGGCTGTAATTAATCCGAACGACTCCTCAGAATACTTCCCATGGTAAAATCGGTCATAAATGCATAGAGATGCAACATTTCCTCGCAATGCCAGTGAAACTGATCGGAAAGTACCTGTTCATTAACGATTCGAATCGCTCTTCGTTGAATGCGGTCAAATGTAAGGAGCACATGCTACTAGGGTGCCCTGGTCTAGAGATGAGAACAGTATTCCATGTGAGGCCAAATTTGCGCCATGTAAAGAAGCACACGGTGGGCCAACATGAAATACTGTCTTGTTCTATTATGCACGCCAAGTTTTTTAGACGCTAATTTGGCCTTACACTCCAAGTGACCGCGAAACTGAACGTCGCTCGATATGATATAGCATTCGCCCAGATTGCATAGGGTAGCCTGTGCGTGGACCCATTGAGGGACTCTGCAAAACCGACGGTCATGGTATCGCCTGGGTGCCATATCTTTTTTAAATATACCGCTGCCATGTTGTTTGGGGCAGGGTGGGAGTGGGCCTCCGGCTATCTTACTCAACGGAAAAAACACAGAAGTTTATGATGCATCTACTTTACGCCGGTATTCTGTGAGGCAGTGGAGCCGGCTTATTCATGCTGATCTATTCAGCATCTATTCGGCTTATTCATGATGGTTAATAATAAATATTATTCTTTATTCTTTTTCATTTCTATTAAATTTCATCTGCACATACTCGTATATAATAACTATGTATCATCATCCTGTAACAACAAGACTTGAACACATGTTTTAGATTGACCATTAATCAAACAGCGATCAAAGTTCAACTCCTTAGACTTAAATCTGCAATTTGCATAATTTGTGTTTGGATACCCTTCAGATAGTTGTAAACGGGGTTCTATGCATATATACTTACGAACCACTTTGTCCTCCTCATCTCTTCGTATTCGACAAATTAAAAGTACTCATTAACATACTAACTGTGACTTAGTTTAATATATTAAATTATGTATACTGTGTCGTAATATAAAAAAGCGTCATAATAATTAACTTAAGTGTTGTTAAATATTTATCGAAGTCCCATTAATTAAAAAGAATTTTATACAGGCATTTATCTATGCCTCTGGCCACAAATCTGTGGATTTACGCACTATACCCGTGGTGATTTAGCGTTCGTTTCTGCGTATTTAGTTTTTGCTAATCGTAGTACTTCTGAACTCAATGTCGATGTAACTTTTTCAAAATACTTACCAATTTAAAAATTTTGCTGGTGGTTAAGTGACTAACTTGACATCATTTTCTCATCAAAATTTAACAAAATAAACAGACATCAAATTCAGTAAATATCAAGTGTAATTAATAATTATTTATACTAGTTACGTTAAAATACTAAAGTAGGTAATTCTTTTAAAAAAAACATTAAAATCGCAGTAAAGGTTAAAAATAAAAATTCAGTGTGATGGATAAACCTGGTGATTTTCTAGCAATCTAGTGAAATCCGGGTCAATATTGGCGAGTTGCAGGCTTAAATCTCCGTGTGCGTTGATTATCAAACGGTTTCATTGTTTTGTAATTTTTTTTAATATAATATGTTATTGTTATAACTTATTGAATTGCAAGATGAATTGAAAAACTTTTTTTACAGATAAAAATAGTTCATATATGGAAGTTTTACAAGATAAAGAATGTCCGTTACTTTAATTCGAGTTTATAATATCATAGAAACATTTTACTTTTTATTTGACAGACAATGCCTTTATGAAGACGCTTGGCATTTGAATGAAGCTTCTTGAAAAAAAAATTAAATAATTATGAAAGAAAATTCTATTATTGACCGCTAGTCGGAGAGCATAAAAACGCATTAAGACGAACTAAAGATTCAGGTACAGGAATTTTTCCAGACGCCAGCAATGATTCCTCTAAAAGATGGGTTTTCAATCTGTTTGATGAAAATATTGATGCAGTTGCCTAGTTATCATTTGACATTCACAATAAACTCATTTAAATACCGGTCGAAAAAATCTCAAGATTTATATAAATTTTGGTTTTCACCCCGTACATATACGTACGGAAGCCTAGCAACGCAAGCTTTGATAAAATTGATACCCTTTACTACTTCTTACTTATGCTAATACGTTTGTTGTCTTTGGTGGATTTGCAAAATAAGTACAGAAATCATCTGTTATCGTAAATTTATTTATTGTGCTTGTAAAGTTTTTTTTTACGATAGCTAAATTAACTAAACCAAACTTAATTTCAATTAAAATTTGAAGTTTAATCAATCAGTTTATTCAATTGACCTGCAAAGAATAAGGCAATTACGTTGTTACGTACAGACGGCAATTAATTTGTTTTGCGTCAGGGAACAGCCATACAAAAGTACCTTTTGAAGGCTTTAAATCAATTCCGTGATACAACATGATTTATAAGAAGCGTATACAACGAAACTAAAACCTATTCGATTGCTTGTGTCAAATGAAAATCCAAAAAATTTAAACTGTGTTTATTTTACAGATTTTTTAGAACAAGTACATAAATAAAAGCTACTAATCTTTAAGCTACTAATGCTTCATCATCACCTTGGACTGTCATTAAACCATTACTGAACTTATTTATATATATTACTTATACTTATACTTATAGTTATGTAGTTCGGCCCCGAGCCATCGGCATCTATAATCCATAGGTTTAAAAAAAGAAAGCAAATTTATGTAAGTTAATGAACAAAGTGATTCATTATAATATATATTGCAAAAAAATATGCATATATGTCCAAAGAAATCTGTACATTAAAGCATTGACTTTGTAATGTGTGTTTCGCCTAAGATATTATTTCAAGTAAGATGATGATGTGTATAAAAAAAGGCTTTAGTGAGTAAGCTAGTTCGAATATGAATATACCTATTACACCTCATTTCAAAAGGACTTTTTAGGAACTCGATAGAATTGGTTAATATGTACTATTCTAAATAATATATGTTAAATAAATATAGTTAGGGTAGCTTCAGGTAGTTTTCATAACGTCAATAGAAATTGCATTTTTTTTAATGAAGTAATGTAATATTATTAAAATTTATACCCACATATTTATTAGTCTCAGCGAAAAATATCTATTCGAAAGGTGGCCCCTTTGGCTTTTATACAGGCCTTTAATCTGTTTGGCGACGAATCTATGGATTTACGCACTGTGCGTAACACTGTTTCCAAGGGAAATTTCGCTCCAAAGATTTTTTAAGGGACTCAATGTCGCCGTGTCATTTAGACCAGGCCATGTCCTCTAAAACTGACCATATTTTGAAGTCTGGGCTAGATGAGGGCCAGTCTTCAGCTCTTATAAAGTCCCGAACGTTGGTTTCAAACCAGGCTTGGATTGTTCGTGCCTTGTGACCAGGTGCAGTGTCCTGCTGAAAAGTCCACGGTATATTTTTAAAAAGTGTATTTCTGAAAGGTTTCACAACATGATCCAAGACTGTATTGACTTGATACACTTTGGCTGAAGTTTTCACTCTTTTTTCACAAAAATATAGTTTTGAGACCTTGATAAGACACGCCCCACCAAACCATCACTGACGCAGGATGATGACCACGTTGTACCTTTCCGACCACTTGAGCAGCTTCTTTAGAACGGTGAGCGTACACTTTATCATTTTGCTTATTGTAGGGAAAATCTAGTCTACTTATTAGAGTCATTTTCGAATCGGCACACACTGTAGTGCTGTTCGATACAATTTAACCGAAAAGAATATTATACCCCGAAGTGCCTGATGGAATTTAGGACATCAGGAGTTTTCTATTGACATTGTTCATAGAGAGGGTAACAATATGCAACACGTCGATGCATTGAGCAGGCACTTATTAGAATCAGGAATAATTATGTCGATAACTAAAGCAGATTGGCTACTCTCTATTCAGCTTCAGGATAGATAAATTAGAAGAAATCAAAAACGTATGTCAACGTATAAGCCAAGGCTGTCGTTGGGTAGTACCAAGAAAGTGCACATAGCAGATAATAAAATACAATCATGATGACTTTGGCCATTTCTGTTGATAAGACAATTGAAATGATTGCTTCTAGATACTGGTTTTCTCACATGTGGCATACGGTTAAAAAGTGCGGAAACAATTGCATTAACTGTATTTATTATAAATACAAAGATAGCCCAAAGGAAGGAGACTTGTATTCCTCACTAAAATATGCCCAATTCTTCCATACGTTACATTTGGATTTTAGGAAGGAAATAATAATAAATATTTATTAGTTTGATCACGGGCAGTCAGCAATCTGATGTAACGCTTCTATCAATTCTATTAATATCAACAATTTCAATATGCTGAACAGCTGTAAGAACTGTTGGGCGGTCACTACGAGATCGATCAGTCAAGTTACCTGTGCTCTGATATGAGGTTTGATGATATGAGGCAACGTGGTAACGACGCAGTTTTGAGAGACAGACCCAGTGCGCTATTTCTCTCGTAGAATAATTCAAATAATATCTTTGAGTGAAGAACATTTTTCACTCAAAAATTCTCGCTGGCAAAACTTCCAATAATCCTCGTGGATTTTAGGAAATTACATACACTGACTACAATAACTTGCAAGCAGAAACAATAATCGGTAAAAGCATTGACTTAATTTTTATATAAAGAAACATGAGAAGTTTTACGGTTTGGTTTTTGACATATTTTAAACAAAATATAAAATCTTAAAAATAAAATTCATAAATTTTCAGCATTAAAAATATTACTCAGTTCTTCCAAGTGAACGCAGACTTTTTGATGTGTTTAGTTGTATATATTAACTATCAGTAAGATTGTATTAAGTTTAAGGTTTAGTAATGAACGCACTGTATTCTCAACCGTAGGTGTTTTATTTTTCCAATGTAATACACCTTGCCCATCAAAATTTGATATCCGTTAGTATTAACATGGTCACGGGCAGTTACGTAAAGCGATTGATTTGTGTAGGGTATTGGTAAAACTTGGCGACATGTCATCATTTATGATGACGATTGGACAAATTTGACTTGGTATAGCCTTTTTGTTTGTGTATTACAAATGGTTCTTCCGGAAGGTATAAATCTGAATAATACACATAACAGAATTGCAATCAGTAGTTGCTGTTGTAGAGTCTATGCGCTGCTTGATTACGAGTTGTTTAGGTTAAATGTATTTTTCGGCCGTAAATTTTACAACGGATACTCTATTCATATATTTTATAATTTTTGTATGAAGTCTGGTAACATTGATATATTAATTTAAATTAAAGTATTGCTTACTGAAGCACACACGTATACATTCATTTTATTAATCTTGAGATAAGTACTTGGACGAGTTACATAATATAATTCTCGCATGTCGATCGGTTATTATTTGACATATGGATTAAGTACTTTGAAAATATTATTAGTTTCCTCTGATCAAGCTACAGTAACTCATATTATAATAATAATAATTAATTAATTATTTTAATATTTGCATCATGTACGGACTTCGCAAATATGATTAAATCTCGCAATGATGTACTCGCCTTTAGGGGCTCACTATTCAGCAGAGGCGTAACTATAGATCTTTACTTGTTCTCTTCTCTATTTTGAACGTTCCTTCTTGTCTTAATAAAAAGTTTCAATACCTTTCCTTATCTCACAGCAGAGATCTTTGCTCCTCTTCGAATCTAATGATCAGAACTCCTCATCACTTCACCGACTTCGTTGGCAACTCTTTCCCCATACAGACTACACGTCTCTACAATTGCTTACACGAAGATTTGGGGAGACTCGACTCGGCACAAAACCTTCACCACAGACTGGCACAAAATACGATTCAGAATCACCTGCATCCATCGACATCTCGCAGACTTACATAGGACCACCTAGAGGTCATCGAGGAGTCATCCTATACTGTAGGTCAAATCAACTACTTAATTTTTTATTATATATCATGTTTTTAGGCTGGGGTACAGGTAAAATTCGCGCGTTCACTCTCTCATCCACATCTGAATTGTAGATAAAATTATTTCAATTGGCGCGTTCGCAGTCTCTTTATTTTTACTTATGTTCAGTGACTTATAAAAATCACCATTTGTGCTCACAACAAAAAATAAAAATCATGTATTGTGATGAATTTTTTTTAATGATCAATTAAATTTCAACATGATTTTTATTTTTGGTTGTTAAGAGAAATGGTGATTTTTTTTCTTCTTTAGTTTTATTAATAGAGTTTTGTTGCACATTAATGACGCTGCTACTGTAGGATACTTCAAATATGAAATGATACTAATAATGAATCTTAGCTTTGAAGTAATTATCCAGTCAATAAACATTTTGGTTGGAAAATAATTGTAAAACAATTTGCCTGAAACCAATATTGGTGAAATAAATTTTATGGTATTCTCTGCTATTTTCGAGATCGTGCGTGTGTTGATGACTTAATGATTTTAAATATAATAACTTTAGGTTTTGCGGCCGTATGTTATTTAAACTGTAAATTGTTTTATGACAGTAGAGTTTCAAAACAATAAAGTTAAATTTACTTTGGTTCAAATCTACATTCTAGGTTTATCTTTGAATATATTACAATTAGTTATAAGCGTAGATATCTCAAACCACAGATCTAGAACAAATTTGTTTGATTTGCTAAGTAGACGGCAATCAGTTTTCTAGAGTCGTACTATTAAGATTTGAAATAGAAGCATTGTTATGAATTTTGTCTTGAATTTGACGGTTAGTAGTAATGCGATTATTAAAAGTATTGTCGCTAAAATCAACTATTTCACACATAGATCGTATAAATAGATAATGTGGCAATGTAAGTTATCAATGAGTACTGTTTTACGTTTTACATCTGAGAACCGGCCATGACTTGAGGTGAACTGGTGTAGGACCACGCATTTGCAGAATACAGTAATATATGTATTTCAAATAGTAACTGGCTAGGTTGCCATGCTGACACCATAATTTTTTCAGGTCCGACATCAGCCTTCAATTGCAATTAACTAGTTTTTATTTATTCCATCGGGATAATCATCTTACCAGGGATATGGTGCTATAAACTTAATATTTTATTATTTTAATATATATTTTTTCCAGTGTATGTTGTTCACTGTAGCACATACGAATTTTTAAAAAAGTACAAGCTGATACGGAATATTTCAAAAGACTTGCTTGTACTTATAATAATGGGTGGACGGGGTAGCGAGTGCACCATTAGCTGTAGTTGTGTAAACTACCTTATTCTGAATTAAAATGTACCGCATTTTGTCGATATAATTTATTGGAATTAAATCAACATTATTGTTTCAATTTAAAAATAACAACAATATTTCACAGATAGAGGGGTAAAAAGCAAATGAACTCTTACAAGCACTTAACATGGAAAGGGATTGTTATAGCCTCATCAGAATTTTCCGTGACACGAGATCGTAACTTTTTTACGTCTATATTGAATAGTCTACCCTAAACTAAAGTAGGCTATAAAGTTTCGAGATTCCAGTTTATGTAATATTACGAGTATATTTTTATAAATTACGTTCATAAACAAAACAGTAATACATTTTTAAATAAAAACAGTCTTCTTTGATGCAAAATTTAATATTAATTAACATCTTAAAATTATATATATCAAACATTTACCCATATAAATGTACACATATAAAAAGTTTTTGTCGTAGAAATTTCAAACATGGAAACAGATGGTTTAAGTGTAAAAGATTACATATACGTTCCTCAAGTTCCTTTTAAGTCTTTATTAAACTTATTTCTTTGACTTACTAATAAATGTTTAGATTCGTCACCATTTATTGTGGAGCAGTAATTTAATTAAATTATTTAAGTAATTTAATACGATAATCGATCCTTACATCGCGGTGCGTTTTTGACCCCTGATACATATAAGAAATAGATAAAAAATGCAAGTATAATAACATAGAAATCGACTATTTTTTATTATTAATTTATTTTAAAAACAATTTATTTTAGAATAAGTTTTATAATTTTGTTTTAGTATAACTTTTAGTTTTTTACTCACAATTATACTAGAAGTTATAGTTGTGAGTAAAACACCAAAGGAGTTAATAGATTTGATATAACGAAATTTTCACTTTATTGTTTTTGTAAACACTTTACGGAATATGAAGCCAAGAGCACAATAAAACCATTGTTATACAGTACTCAACACTAATGTATTCACAACAATTCTACGCTAATTCTTTACAATCGAAACACTTTATGCATAATTTGAACGAACATAACCATATCGCGATGTTTGAGCTGTGGCGCCATCTACTGAAAGCAAAACATAACTTTTACATTTTTAATCTAAAATGTCATTGAATACATTGTCATACAGCCACCAAGGACATAATGCTAAATGCCCTTAACGGTGCACGGCACCATGCGCATAAACACATATATATGTGATCAAATAACCTATATCCAATATACTCGTATATACTTACATTTACTTAACATAAACTAATGTTCTGTTATTAAGAATAATCTTAAATTATGTAGAAAAAACCGTAACAAAAATTAATAGCTTTACAGCAACTCAATAAAAACGAATATATAAAAATGATCGCTCTGTAACTGGGAATACAAATATTTTAGAAGCTGTTCTTTTAGTAATTGTAAATTTAGTCCTTAGTGTAAGTACGATCGTAATTAACATGCGTCAGGATTAGGCTGCTTCTGTTTGATTCTTGCTAATAATTACCTACTAGGGAAATCATCCTCTCTCACTAACACTATGCCACCGATTAATGGTTCTGGCTTTTGGTAAACCCATTTATGGCACTTTCACAGTTCAACGCAGTCGTAAGTGCAACACCGCAAAAATTTAGGACTATCCTCTGTGTATGTTGGCTTCGCCTTAGTACTTGAATATTATTTGTTTTATATTTTGAGTCCGGCTTTACAACGAATACATAGCTCCCCAAGTAAGAAATGCCTGAGCATCAGTACCGTAGGCTCATTTTGATCTTCTACGTAAAGGTCATGAATTTAGTTGAGTTACCAACGACTATTCGTAGATATTACTATTTAGACTTTATTCCTGCTTTCCGAAAGCTACCTAAATTTGGTGCATTAAGTGGAATAATACAATTCTGGTATGAAGTAAGACTTTTCGTTGTTGAATAATTCTAGTTACCGTCGGGCTGTTCCCATAAAGTTAATGTCATTGTCATTGTGCAATTCTGCATAGCGCCCACGTCTTGCCACACATCACATATAGGCAAAAGCTTTTGATGTCATTTCGCTGACAGCCTAGAGGCTGAAGAGGTGAACTGCAGGAGTGGACATTCAAAAAAACAAGGCAACATAACCCTCGTAAGACTTGTTATCCCGTTCTTTGGATATTCGAAGATTAGGTCCTTAGTAGTCATTGTCCATTCCACTGCAAAGAAAAGGTTTATTTGGAGTCATACGTGAAGATGGTTACTGGCCCACAATTGCGTGTGGGCCTATGTCGAAGACCTGCTACACGTGACGCACCTATTGATAAAAGTCTTGATATTGTCTTTATAGCGACTATGAAGTAAATTGACCTTGAGTAAGTGATCATAGCTTTAACCTCCTGTCATAATGTCACCCATAAAGAAATCATTTAATATATTATTTGCTAGTACTGGATTATCTCAACCCTCATTCATCATCTGCTGCAATGCACTAACTGCTAAATAAGGTGCCAAAACAGTACCAAAGGTAACTGTTATTTATTCGAATTCTTCCATTTTCTTTGGTTGGTCTCTCCACAAAAAACGTTGGAAAAATGTGTCACTTTTGTCAACAAGGACCTGCCAATAAATGTTTATCATCAAGGTATTTTGAGTGTATTCTCCAATGCATAACTGTATAGTGGTATATCTGCGTCAAGAGTGGGTCAAATAATAAGATCATTATTACATCATTACACATATCGTTAAGGGATACTGCATTATCTCCTTTGCAAGAGGCATTGGGCACCACTCGAATTTACCTTGTGTATTTAACGGCGTGGTGAGGTAAGTGTACTCCTTCATTGTAATTTTCCCGTGGTCTCTTTATCATATGATTAAGCCTAACATATTTATGAATTACTTGAAAATAATTATGGTTCAATTTTTGCTTCTTTCTAGCTTACGTTCTAAACTCTTTACTCAATTTTTAGGTATTTGCCTCGACTCACATAATTTACAGCGGATCCACATCACGGAATGGCAACTTGATTACGTAGTTAGCGTCCTGTTTCATCCAGTCTTTTAGCGTTCGTAAAGTATTTTTCACATTTAATCACCTCTGTAAGCAATATTTTATCAGAAGTTGGTCTGGTTGGTCTTTTGCATGGATACGGATATGCATAGGATATTCACTTTAGGATTTCTCTCCCTCTACAATACAACACAGAATCGACCCAAAAGAAAGCAAATCTATAACAATAGTGGAGATACTATGAAATTTAGTATTTTTCCAGGCGGTTCCACCACGTTTGGAAATTTATGTTTGAGAATTATAGCATAAAATGAGATATATAAAACATATTAGTATAAAAACTCTAAAACCAATAGCGAATACAAGAACTGTACTATCAAAATATCAAAACATTTTTGTAGGTTGGGACGACGAAGTTTATAAAACATTTGATACTCGACAGTGTCATTGGACTCGTCAAGTGCGCACCATATGTTTACGGCCTTCGGAAATATTTTTTTTGATAACAAATGTGTAATGAAATTATAGTGAGTAGCTTGTAAATTATTTTTTTGTTTATCTTTTAATTAATGTTTGACATATATCAGAGGGTCAAAAACCAAGATCTTTTATCGGAGATAATTTTCATACAGGGTTTTAAATTTATTTATTGTCAAAATGTTCTGTTTAAGTAATACTGAAAGTAATTCCAGTAACATATAATTTACATATTATCATCATAAGCATTTTTCACAAAAATCTTACAGACGCATAATATTGCACCAGATGGGGAACATAAGGTCTCCCACCTGAACTTTAAGAGAGTAAAAAAAATTAAAACAAACTTATGACAACTCATCCAGAAAGGGGTTTTCACAAAATTTTGGTTTTTGGGTCAATATATAGTTTGTTCCAAAGGATTATTTAATTTTATATTATATTAATATGATACAAAAATTTTATATTACAATTTTACTAAGAAGTTAGACTAGATCTAGCGGCGCTAAACCCTTATTACATTAGGCTTTTAATATAGTAATTAATTATATTTGACAGTACTAGAGCCACTCTGCAGCAAATTTGGCCAGCTTGACTGGGAAAGGATCACGTACTCATAGAATATCAACATGAAACAGCAGTTTATCGCTGCTGTATTTTGGTGAATGTAAGAATCCGGGAACCCAGTTATAGGTAAGGCATAACATCAGTACTCAGGAATGATAACGAAAGATGCACATGTGTTGAAGACGGAAGTAGATGTCATGGGCTTTTGTCAACTTTTATTATCTTATGGACTGTCAGTTATACTTTTATATTTATCCGCTCAAAATAATACTAATATTGCGTAATACTCGTATATGTGTAACGAGGCTTAGTGAGGTAAATCCGGACGCAATATTTAAAACGGCTTATGCCTGAAGCAAAGGCGGCCTTTACAAAACTGAAGGAAATAAAGAGCTACACATTTGTTATTCCTATTTCGTAGAAAATGTTTATATAATGTCAAGTTGTATGGTCTTTCTTTAAGTTTTTACTTTGTGTTTATTTAATAATTTTATATTTAATGTTATTGTCTAGATAATATCATTTATCAAGAATTTTAAGTATTATTTGTTAGTATATAGTATGTTCACTGTTATCGTAACATACAAAACATCATTAAACCGCTCACATTTCACTTTGGTATAGTTAACACAATAAATTTTGGTATAGCCGTTCATAATAAATTAAGAACTTGAGTCCGACTTCTGGTTCTCGGTGTAAGAGTAAACGTTTAGGGTTAAAAACAATAATTTTAGAAAAACCGTATATAATTTAGGAAAAATCATATTTTGAAGACATTAAATCCGCCAATCCGCGATAGGATAATGTAACGTAAGAGTAATGTAAACATCATAGGTATAGGTAAAACTTGAAGTTTGTTGATTTTTATAAATAAAACCATACATTATGTTTATGATAAAGTTATTGTTATCGAAGTATATATGTATATCACTAATTACACATTTATGCATTTATGAGGATGGGTGCGTGTAGATGTATTAAAACAACTAGATCTTGAATATGACTACTTTATTGATTGTAGATCACACATTATATAGGTACATTCACACAGACATAATGAATATATTTACGTGACACATACTATACTATACCTCCCATGGAAGGATTAAAAAAAAATAAATTAAGTATAATTTTTTTTCTGTTTTTAATATATAGTACACATATATTTTTTAATTTACGTATATTTTATATTCGTTTGTGAGAAGTCGTTTAATACACATGACACTGGATTACGTTTTATAAAAAAAATCATGTTCTATGCGGAAAAAATGGAGGATCCTCCATAGTACCAGCTAGCGGAATGGTCCAACAGTATCATAATATTATTGGTATAGAATTATTGCTAGTAGCGTTTGGAAATCGAGGCTTCGCTCCCTCACTGCTTCTAAAGTGCCGTATAAGATAGCGTAGAGACATCCGGTGATCTTAGTAATGGGCAATGATGAGTGTTTCTCGTAGGTAGGTAGGTTTAACGTAGGTCAGTCGCTATCTATCACTGATTATCGCACTGGGTCGTAGGTGTTTTATATACTTGTGGAAAAAGAATAAAAGATATTTGTCGACTGAAAACTTTACTTTTACGTCGACCTATGCAGTCGTCAACGTCGAAGTCGATACATGCAGTGATCAAGATCGTGCATCATGGCAATCATTTGCGGATATCTATAATCAGCAGGTGATTATTGATGGGTTGTGATGAAACATCATCAAGATAAGTAAAAAAGTAAAAAAAGTAAAAAATATTTATTACAGCGCTAGAGAGATACATAGACAAAAGAAACACAAGTTAACATAATTAGAAGAAAAAATAAATAAATCCAACGCCCTTCTTATTAAAACCTTATAGTACCGCGATGGCTAGTTACGAATACATTTTTTTTATTTAATCCTTTAATACCTGCACGTCTATTATATCTTTAAGAGTAGTAAAAATAATCTTATAACTATTATTTTTTGGTATATTTCAGTTTATACTCAATTCAGTATACAACTACTACTACTACGATAGAATACAATATCATATATCAGTTAGCATATATATATATAGGATCAGGATAGAAGATACCAGTCCACTCAAATACTAATTATAGTTTTCAGCAGAGATGTATACGTTCTCTCTTTCTCTTCTGAGCAACATACTGAGCTCGGCCATAGCATTTAGACACATGACATAGAAACGAATTATGTTTTATACAAAATTCCAAGAGTTATTCTTGAAATAGTGGCCAATGGACCTGCACATGACTTATCGCAATTTAATCACGACTCATGACTTTGCAGATCTTATCATCTTGATCATCATTCCATATTTCATTACAAAGTAACAGTACATATTCGTTAACCTTGATTTCTTTAACATTACGTTAAGAAAAGAGGACGAAGAAAAAATTGCTATATGCCAAAGGAAAATGGAAAGGAGCATGCTTGGAATTAAGCTATCAGACCAAATTCGCAACAGTGACATCAGAAACAAAACAAAAGTAATAGAGTTAAGAAAAAGAATTCGATTACTCAAATGGCACTGGGCAGGACATGTTTGTAGGATGAATAACAGATGGACGAAACGTCTAATAGAATGGATACCAAGGGACAACAAAAGGAGAAAAGGGAGACCAGGCAAACGATGGAGAGATACTTTCAGCCGCAGGTGTGGTAATAACTGGATGCAAATGGCTCGGGAGAGAGATACTTGGAAAGGTTTAGGAGAGGCCTACGCCGCAGAGGCGACTACTACCAGCATACCTCAATAAATATAACTATAATCACATATTTTCTAGATTTTTATATAGGATTTAATTAAGTTAGTATTGTTAAAGTAAGTTAGTAGTAAGTAAATAAAGGCTATTTTTATTTTATTTTATTTTTTATTTTATTTACGTTGTAGACAGTTGTCGAATCATTATCATTATTATCACAGCCTATTAATAAGCTGAAGAAAATAAACCTCCCACATAGATTGCCATGTAACACCACTCTGAGCCTTCTCATCTGCATTCGTCCTCTTTCCATCACCCTGTATCAACTGCTCCATCTCGTGCTCAATGCTGTCTACTCTGCTAGCGAATATTGATGTGAAAAAGTTGCTGCATCATTCATATAGTATACCAAGTATGTTTTATGCAGATTGATTTTTAAAATATTAGTGAAAGATAAACAAATATTTTGGTATTAATTATTTGAAAACTGTTTCTTTACATATTTCTCTTCTGTGGCCATGTTTGTTAATCAATATTTTTACTATAAAATTCAGTAATGAATCACTTAGTAAACAATATAATATGACATTAACTATTCTCAATCTAGGATTAACATTTGTGCATTTGTGTTGCATATGTAGGTATAACTTAATATGTCTTATGTCCATGCTTTGTCTTATGTGATTGCGGCATTGCTTACGGCACTACAATATATCTAGAGCAGGTTTTGCATTCTGGTACTAACTAGAAGATATTGCCGGTGCTGAAATCAACTAGGTGGACATCAATTCCTAACAAATTGAATTCGTACTAAACATCAACGCGGACTGTATATTGCCAATTTGTTTTTTATTGTTTCATCGTAAATTTTATGGTTCGTAGTATCTTATATGTACCTATAGAATAAACACTTACGACAAACAGGCCGTGAGTATTCAGCATGAAGAATCACTATATCCAAATAATGGTAAATCTTTTAATTTAGATGATGTAATTTAATCTCAGTTATTTATAGTAACAATAAAAAGTCAACATGACATTTATGTTTTGGGTAACTTTTATTTAGACATTCTGAAACAGATTATTATTAATAATGAATGCTTGGATATTAATATAATTTAAATAAAATAAATAGACTTTAATACCGTATTTATCTATGGAAGATAGTTTCACCGCAATAGGAGTCTTTCTACACAAAAATTTCCAAAAAGTTTTGTGTTTTTTTTTTACAAGATTTTTTAATTATACCATTTAATACGTTTGCTATGAATATTGTATGCACTCTTCAATGATTACATGCGTAAAGATTAAGGAAGTGGAATGAACTTTATATAGATGAATATAGTGATTTCTACGAATCACACGATCAGATTGCATCGGGGATGGAAAGTCCAAAGTACTACGAAAAATATTTTTTCGTGCATCTCTTTTACTAATGGCAGCGGGATGAAGGCTTCACATTTTAATATATTTCCATTTTTATTATCTATGTACTGTTGCTATAATGTTTCATAGGCACGAAAAAATACTATTATTAAATAAAATTAAACAGCTAAATTAATCATCTCCTTTATTTCAATTTTAAAGGTTTTTAAAATTGAATTTACTAGTGGAATATTCAATTGAATTGGAGAGTTGTCACACATACACATTTTAGAAGGCAAGTATCAACACCTAACTGATGTCCTATGACGTCACTGTTGACAGTGTGTCAAGGATCTAGTAATGAAATATATAAATTTCTCACATAGAGACTTTACATATAAAAGGGTATCCTTTTACCGACTTCTAAAACATGTCCAAGAAGAGAAGCTGCGCGTTGTTTTTTTAATGTTTCCGATAAAGAAAAAAAATTACATTATGAAGTAAAACTATGATAACTTATCTATGTCTGCAGGTCATTACAAATTTTCAAGTTGATTTAACTCGAGGGCGTGAAGTCCCAGTTGTAAGCATCCTTAATATATGGAAAAGTAAAACTTTATTAAGAAACGGGAAACTAAATTGAACTTTATATGAATGGGCAGTGCTTATCTGTTTCCGTTCCTACGAATCGATATATTACACGTACTACTTTGCAATCTATGCAGTACTTGCATCGATCGCAAAGTGCAATGGAATATATGCAGTAACAGGATATAGACTTAGAACTTAGAGCGTTGTCCGTTACGATGCTTCACTGCTCTCTCATGTCTTCTTACTCTCTTTACTCTCCGCTCTCTCCCTTATAAGACACGATGGTTATATTTGCCTTCCTCTGACTTGCATATGTTATTCAACCTTTCCTTACTCTAATATATATTAGTATAAATTATAACGTCATTTGTTTAATTGATGTATTCGAGAAAAGATATAATATTTTAAAATTTAATGGCTGCTAAACTAGCCCTGTTTAGCAGCCATTATAGTAGGCTGAAAAATAAATCAACGATAAAATGTTCAAACGAATTGACTTTTTCCACTTTAGGAAGAATAAATATGTACACCGTTTAATTTACACATAAATTTCAAATATAACTAGAGTAGTTTGTCTTGTATCATAAGTGTTAAAATATTTCATTATCATTATCTTAATACGTCATTAGATTACTGTTAACCGATCAAATATTTGTCATTTGTTATTTGAGAAGACAAGTTATTGGTTAATCGTTGCAATTGTTAAGTGTTGCTGTTGATCTTCCTTTCAGTAAATCAATAAATAAATTAATACATTTAATAAGATTAGTGTGACGCGAATAGTGCTTTAGATTCGGACCGTCAGGAGATTGCCGCGACCATAGCAGAACTTCATTTCTCTTTAATTTTTCTCTCTCACTGGTTATGCCCAATAGCAATCCAATTCAGTCAGTATTAATCAAGACATGAATGTCAACAATTTAACCAAATCACAAATCTAGGAATCTACTGAAAACCATGTGGGTCTGAACTAGATTCTTAACTTTATTGTATGGTAAATTAATGAAAGACAATTTGTTGTAAGCATTTTAAATATGCTGTAAATTCATAATTTTCCTACAAGCAAAGCCTCCAAATGTCGAAGACAGATGTTTGTCGCCGCTTTAAGTATCTGCAAATTCAAGAATATAGAGATTTAATTTTATTTCAAAATTTGTTTCACTAAACAAGCGAATTACGCTTACCTTTCCTGACCGGGAAGTTAAGAATAAATAATCTATTTATGTTCGTATGCTTTGTACAAAATACTTAGGCTAGTCGTGGGGTTATAAAATAAGAATCTCCATAAGTTTTTTGCCTTAAAATGAAGTTGAAATCATTTCAGATGAAAATATTAACAATAACAATTGCAATAAAATCATGTTCATTAATTTACGTTAATAATTAAACACTTAATATTAATTTACACACGCATGAAGTTATAATTTTTTTTTATTTTTATATGTGGCAAACGAGCATGCCGCTCACCACAAAGCGTGCATCCGACCTATAACAACATACGCAAGCCGTCTTTGAGCATGCCTCCACGCGTCACATTTACCGACTTCAGGTAACACAAAATCGTTTCATGGCTACCGTTGCGCCGTGGTTCTTGCGTAACGAAAATTTACACATAGATCTTGAGCTCCCGACCATAGCTCAGTACTTGAAGCAGGCTTTGCGCTGATATTTGGACACTGCCGCATCAAGCCCAAACCCGTTAAAACCCGTCAAATTATAAGTGCCGCCACTTTCAATCCCATCGCGAATCATAAAAGCACCCGCGTCCGAAGGAGACCGAGGCACGCCCTCGACGACTCCGACGACGCGACAACCAGGGCCCAAGCCCTTCATAACACCCTACACACGTGGATTGCATCCTCATACGACGCAAACAAGGTTATTCGCGATACCGCCATGCCACAGACCTCTCCAATTAATACAGATAGAAGTGTCGCTGGAGTTTCTTGCGCCACTTCTCCTCCAGCGCCGATGCATTCCGAAGTGGTGGTACAGATAGCCAATAGTAATGATATTGACATTAACGTTGATAATTCTTAGTCAGAAGTAACTGACCGAGCCGAGGTTCGGCCCTCTCGGGCGCCCTCAAGTATCAAAACGTGTAGACATTAAAACCTCCAAGCATCGCTTAGAAAGAAATCTGACTACAGCAAAACAATTAGTTCTCAATCAATTTACATTTTCCATCATAGTAAGACCATAACCATCTACATTTTCCGGCAGAAATTCATTTCAAGAATTCAAGATGAACATGTTGCTACCCCTGAGGATTAAGCTGGAATGCCTTGTTACTCGTTATTGCATAACATCCGTTACCCACACCATACATAACACAGCAGTTTTATGTTGCTATTTTACGTTGCTATACTGTTAGAGCGTAGGCTTTCCCTGGTCTATAACCCAATAATGTTGCACCTAGAAACTAGATGTAACGTGTCTCTACGACTAACTCTTCGATATTATTATATTAAATTATAATAAATTAAATAATGTATTTATAAGAATTTTGTAACTTCAATTTCATACCGATAAATGCGAAATAGTGTAGTTATACGTAATATATGATAAAGCAACTAGGTGAAAGTAGAATCCTAGTGTGAATGAGGGCACTTGATACACATTTATTCCTCTTCCCAACGTATTGCACATGCATTACTTCAAAAGGACAATGAATGCCTTTGTGTTTGCGCGAATTGATATGGTACTAATATATCTTGGTCATTTGATATTATCTGTTAAAAACCAGATGATTTCCTTGTTGTTATTCATATATTGAGGCATGAGACATGAGATTTTTATCTTCCTACTAAAATAACATTCATGAAAAAAATATTTGGTGGCTAGTTTATGCTCCAACACATTTTTCTTTCTAAATGTTAGTGAAAAATTTGAAAATTATTTACTAAATAAAAAGTACACCGTTTATCTTAAATGTGGCTACAAAAGTTCAGTTATCGGATATAAGTATGAAGAAAATATAAGATGGTTAGGGTTATTTTTTTTTTAAACTTAACGAATTCCGCATGTATTTTTTATGTATCTCATCCACGTTTCAAGTGGGAAGGAGTTGCAAGAAAGGCGAATGGGCAAACAGTTTTTAACTCGCAACAATCGCTGCAGGTATGCTTGTGAAAAAAAGCAGCAGCTAATGTTTATTTATGTAAATTTGGTACAGATTCATATTTATTTATACAATATAAATCATCATTACGCGCGGAAATTCATTGCAGAGATACAGATCTATTCCCATTAAATGCAAATACGAAATACAAACTTAACGTGAATGGCATGTTCAGTAGGCCGACCTTGCTGCTTAGATTACGTGGACCGCGTCACCGGTGTAGATATTTTCTGTATGCCTTATTCTAGGTATGTTACTAACTGCACCCTTTATATCAAATAGAAAGTGATAGGGCTGCCTTCTGTTCTGTTCTACTAAAGAGATTCCCGATTCTATACTTGGCATACGAAAAGAGGACGAGCGTATCATAACATTGTAGGTAAATATGAAAGACTTTAGGCTTATAATGACTGTTCCGTATCACTGATGTAACATTTCTGATGCAGTGTCACAGAAGTTTTCGTTTAATCTCAAAGTATACGAATTACATAGTATTCGGGGTGGTAAATTCAAATTAGTGTCTCAGCGAATTATAATACCATCATAATTTATACTCTGTTCTCACCATTAGGTACTTACATGCCTGATTTTTACGCATAACCAACAATTTAAAACACATATCAATAGTTAATTGAATTTTTCTATTTAACTCTTTACCTTTAATGTTCTCTTATGTATATGTATTATTTTTTGATTAATTATCAGACATTAGTCTATGTATATATATTTGTATATGTGTAAACTAATTAATATGTATACTATTTCGATTGATACGATATTTATTTCATTCTTATAATTTTAAAATTAAAATGAGTAATTTTTCTTGCATCCTTAATATTATATATTGTTAATTATATTCATAATATTATATATTATATATTCTCTTCTACTCTTAGGGTGGTAGAGATTGAGAATGCAATTAAGTTCGCCTTTTTAAATTTTAGTTTTACTTATGCAAATTAAGTATATATAAAAAATTGGACAATATTAATTTATTCTATCTTGTATTTGTTTAAATTCATTTGTTTTTAAATAAAGTTACTTCTTGTTAATTTAATAATTGACCGCAATTGTTCTTTCGTGTTGAATTACTCTCATAACCAGTAAAACGATAGCTACAATACTTTATATTTTTTAAAATACTTTTGTGCGGTGCATCTAGAATCTAGTTTTGATGCTTGAAAGAAACTTTTTCTCCAAGTATAAAGTTACCTTTGTTAGAGAGAAATAAATAAATATTTATAGTACAGTTATAAAATAGCTGTAGCGCAAATAGACTGGTTGAGACTATGGTTTCCAGAATAGTAGTTTAGTTTTAATATGCTTCGTGTTGTGGTATAAGTAGGCCGAAAATGCTACCGGTGACACGACATTTTCATCTTTGTCCTGAGGGGTGACAACGCAAGCGACATTACAATTACTTATCGAGGAAGAACTGATAAGCTGGTGCTCCTCTAGGTATGTATAAGAGAAGTCGGCAGTCCTTCCTACGCAGAGATGAGAACAATTGCTTACATAAAATTCCCTTAGACAGCCTTCATGAGAGACTTAAATGGATGTGTTTAGGAAGGGAAATGAACTAGCTTCTCCCCAATTCTGACAATGTGTTCGGAATTTGCCATAACAATAACTCTTATGAATGATTAGAGTTATATAATAGGCCGGGGAAAAGATTTTTCGTATTATTATAAGTAAAAAGTTGTAGTAAAATATCTTTGGTTGTACAGTTTGTATCTGGTTTTGATACCATTAAATAGAGAAAAAAAGAAAAAAAGTAAGATCGGTTTCCCACCATTTTGTATTTTCTATTTAACGAAGAAATTGTGCGACATAAGCCGCGTAAAATATTTGTGACGTTTATGGACTTAACGCAGTGTCAGTAAGAGTAGCACGAAATGGGTTCAAGCGTTTTCAGTCCGAGAATTTAGATATCAAAAATTAATTTCGCTCTCGACCACAAAACAGTTTTGACCTCGTTGAATAAGTTTGGATATACAAAAAAGCTTGATTTTTGGTTGCCATACGAGCCCAATGAAAGAAACCTAATGAGTCCTCATTTGCCATTTTCTATTGTAACATAATGAAGCCGAACTGTTTTTGAAAAGTTTGAACACTGGTGATTAAAAGTGGATTACCTGCGACAAGAACGTGCGAAAAAGGTCATGTTCAAAGGGCAGTCAAGCTCTACAGACTATAGCGAAACCTGGATTAACTCGCAATAAGGTAATTCTGTATGTATAGTGGTATTGGAAGGGCATCGCTAATATGTGAATATATAGTGAAAATATAGTGGCGGGAGGACATGTGTCCTTTTGTCCAGACCGTTACGTTTGTTTTCGTCTCCGCTCCAGTTGCAAATACAAATTCAAATACACGCCTTTGACTGGAATCGCACCGTCACATATTTCAAACACCAGCATGATTACATCATGTGCATGGTACATCCAGGTCAATTACATGGTACGACACCTGCAAAGGCTATGCTATGAAGCCAAGCTTGGCATTTGTAGAATGATCGCGGCTGATTTATGTAACCACCGCGTGGTACTTGGTACCTTGGTATCCTGGTGGTGGTGATACTTGGGCTCAATTCGTTGTCCGACTGTCGCTTCTAGTGTTTGACAGCGTAGATAACGTCTCCCGACACCTTACCAACATCGCACCTCTGCACGCCCGGTCACATGACTGACGCCTACTCTAACTTTTGATAACCTCTTCTAAAACGTTTTGGACATGCTTTTTTTTCAGATTTCTATTCGAAATTTTATCAAATATAAATTATTATTTGAAATTCTTAAAATCTCAACTATAAACGTAATTTTTTATCATTAATTTCGATAATAAACATGAAAATATGTATTTTTATGCCTTTTGGGAATACTTCTAGTATATTTGACATGAGATTGTAATTATATACGCACCTAAGCCGCTAGTGTGGTAATTAAGAACCAGGGGAGGCGAACCTCAGTGAATACTCGGGTAATGGTAATAATCCCCGAGGCCCACACCTGCATCCACTAAGTTTGTAGACGACTCCAATTGATGGAGTCGTCTCGTGAACGTTGATGCTGTTGAGCTCTCGAATGAAAATGTCACGAATTTAAAGTTAAAATTAAACGCCATTAATTCAAACATTAACGCATAAATATATTCGATATGAGCCTGTTTCAGATTGTTTTAGAAAATGTTATCCTTTTTATTACTATTACTGTAAATGACGAACACATTATTTAATAAGTTGTTAAGTGTCTACATATCATCTGGTCAGATGATTAATCATTGTTCCACTGATGGTGAAATATACTCGTATATAGGCTGTAATGTTATATGGTATACCATAGAAAATTACCTACATTACACAAACATCGTTAAGCATCCAATAGTTGTGTAAAATTTACGATGTATCAATAAAACAACATAAACAACTAGCAATATAAAGTCCGTGTTAATGTTCTGTTGGAATAATTTTTGTTAAGGATTACTATTTAAGTGTTAAGTGTAAACTAATTGCTAATTAAGTCATATTGATTTCTCTTTATAAGGAGAATATGAATACGCAGGTCTCTTCTTAAAATTACAATTTTCTTTTTATATATGAAATTTTTGTTTATGGATTTAATTACTATCTGAAAATGTTTGACAAATAATGGTTTATTAAGAAAACAGAAATGTTTTTATAGATCATAGTTTTTACACTTGGGGCAAACTTAATATATGCGCTTTGTTTTGTTTAACGTTGAATAAAATTTATTAAGTTTGTAGTTATACAATGTTCAATATATATAAATATTTGATTACATGATCACTTTGTTTGTAAAGGCAGTAAATACTGATAAAATCCTGTACTAAATGCCAATTTATTCATAGCTGCCATTTCAAAGAAGCAAGTACACAGTAGACGTACCAGAAACATTTTATTTTTAATTATAAATTTATTATTACATTTTGTGATTAATGTGTTCAGATATCGTAATTGCTATATCGTTTATACAGTAGTATTGAATAGATTTTAAAACCCATAAAATCCAAAAAATATATACCGGTTAGGGGACATTAACATATATGAACATACATACATATATCAAAGCTACTAACTTCCTGGATAAGTATTATCCAAGAAGGCTTAATAATTGTTTGGTTCAGGCTATGGCTTAACTTCTCTTTCTATTTCTTGCTGTCAAAATTTATGTTGCGAATTGAACTATTACTGTCCACAACTCTGTTCTCTTTATTGTTACTGAAATTAATCATAATGCAGCAATTAAACATCTCAACCACAACTGATTTATCTTTTATTGACCCGAACTATAGCGGTGACGTTGCAACACTTAATTTCTTGGTTAGCTTGGTTTTCGTTAAATTAAAGCAAACCTCACAATATATTTACGATAACATGTAATAGTTAAGATAATATATTGTTTATACGTAATTTACAAAAATGTACCTATGTTTTGAAAAACATTCATCTACGTATGGATTTACTGCGTTATAATTTCACATAATACAGAAAGATTTACCTGACGAAAGAAATTTAAAGTATGTACTTAAAGTTATTAATAAAAAGCACCCGAGCGTGTAAATTTTGCAAATGCGCAATGGCTTTTCAGTCACCGGAGTACGTTGAAGAGCTCTACTTACTACTGCTTTATTTTTTCATGGACCCCTATGTCATTAAACGTTATTCACTTTTAAGAAAAAAATTATACGTGGCAATAACTTATTTATTTTTATTAAATAAGAGTTCCTATTACTAAAATGAATCCGGGGATGTCACACGGATCCCCACACACACAGATTATCCACCTTCAAAAAGGGTATTTTAAATGTTAAATAAAAATTCATAATATCACGATTTGTAAACATTAACCCTTTTTTTCTATAGTTGTACAAACGTACCTTATAAGGTTAGTATAATAGAGGTATATCATCGTACGCTGACGGAGTATATTTTCTCAAGATAATTTAACTATACTATTTTATTGTAGTTATAAAACTGTAAGTTGAACCATTCACTAGATTTGGGATTTTTTTCCCAACTTACAACTGTAGTTTACCGCATTTTACTAACATGGGATTACCTTAATATCGCAAGATTGTTACTTTGTGTTATACTAAAACTTTCGTTGTTAAAATAAACACGTGTTATACACCATTAACTGGAACCATAAAACTTTATAACCCACTTTAGTTAAGATGGACCATCCGACATTGGTGTAAAAAATTTACGATCACATATCTAAACAAACTCTGATGAGGTGTCGAGTACCAAATCGTTTGAGTATTTGTTAAAGATCCTTAGTCAAATTTGGTAAAATTAATATGATTATCATCCGTTAAAACGGAAGTCTATATAAATCGTTGTAAAACCAATAATAAATTAGGAACTACATAATTTATACGACTACTACATATTAACACTATATACCTACGAGTATTTTATAGTGTAAATCCTGATTAACTATTGATCTACACATAGATCTTGAGCTGCCGACCATAGCTCAGTACCTGAAGCAGGCTTCCCGCCGATATTTCGACTCTGCCGTCACACACTCCAACCCCTTGATTGTAAGTGCCGCCACTTACAATCCCATCGCGAATCACAGATTCACCCGCGTCCGAAGGAGACCGAGGCACGCCCTCGATCCCTCCCCGACGACGACGTGACCACCAGGGCCCAAGCCCCCGCCGACGGCGAGGGCGTCGCAAACAAGGATATTCGCGATGCGATTGTAAGTGACGGCACTCACAAGACTTGTGTCTGTCACGGCAGGGTCGGAAAATCAGGTACTGAGATATGGTCGGGAGCTCAAGATCTATGTGCAGATTTTCATTACGCAAGAACCAAGGCGCACCGGTAACCTTGCGCATGAAACGATTTTGTATTAACTAAAGTCGATGAATGTGACGCGGGGAGGCATGCGCAAAGACGGGGCTTGCGTATGTTATTATGGGTCGAATGCACACTTTGTGCAGTGTAATTTTATTACGTAGGGATATTTTGCTATTTTTATTAAATAAGAGTTCCTATTACTAAAATGAATCCGGGGATGTCACACGGATCCCCACACACACAGATTATCCACCTTCAAAAAGGGTATTTTAAATGTTAAATAAAAATTCATAATATCACAATTTGTAAACATTAACCCTTTTTTTCTATAGTTGTCCAAACTTACCTTATAAGGTTAGTATAATAGAGGTATATCATCGTACGCTGACGGAGTATATTTTCTCATGATAATTTAACTAAACTATTTTATTGTAGTTATAAAACTGTAAGTTGAACCATTCACTAGATTTGGGATTTTTTTCCCAACTTACAACTGTAGTTTAACGCATTTTACTAACATGGGATTACCTTAATATCGCAAGATTGTTACTTTGTGTTATACTAAAACTTTCGTTGTTAAAATAAACACGTGTTATACACCATTAACTGGAACCATAAAACTTTATAACCCACTTTAGTTAAGATGGACCATCCGACATTGGTGTAAAAAATTTACGATCACATATCTAAACAAACTCTGATGAGGTGTCGAGTACCAAATCGTTTGAGTATTTGTTAAAGATCCTTAGTCAAATTTGGTAAAATTAATATGATTATCATCCGTTAAATCGGAAGTCTATATAAATCGTTGTAAAACCAATAATAAATTAGGAACTAAATAATTTATACGACTACTACATATTAACACTATATAACTACGAGTATTTTATATTGTAAAGCCTGATTAAGACGAGGAGTTGGTGTTATAATATCAGCGGGTTTTTCACTGATGCCTTCATGTTCACTTTTTATCCAAGTTGATCGAAAACGCTTACTCGAGATAAATATGTGATATATACACCGTGGTATACACTAAAATACAGTTTAATCAAAATTTAAAAGTGAAATAGTCAAAAGAAACGTTTCGTGTTTTCTTTTGTGTTTATTTCTTTTCTTATTCGTAAGCGTCATTTCAACATTGTTTGTTAGATTAAAACTGTTAAAAATACATTTATTACGCTATGCAATTCCATGTAGAACCATAAATTAATTGCACATGCGTAGAGAAAGGCATTGAGAGGGAGGTAGTGATATTCTCACTACTTGCTACTATTGGTGTTAGTCAATAGTTATACTGAGGTCGGCAACATCGGATACCATCCTGAGAGAGGACTTAAGAGGATAATTAGCACTTTCTAGGAACCGACAAATGATCAAACAAAGATTAGTCCACGCAATCCACAGACCAAGGTGATAAAAAAATCACTATATTTTTTGGCAATTACTCTACAATATAGTGTATAGTGAAACATAATTTATAATTCATACATTATAAACTCAACGCGAGGTTTACTACGGAAAAAGACATAAAGTTCGTCTTAAATGAAATTCTCCCGTGGTACCGGTTATTTTCCAATCTATTGATTACCTCCTGTATTTGTTTTATATCTAAAAATTGTTTTTTTAAAATATGTACTCAGCAATAAATTTTGGCGTAATTATTTATCCGTTATTAAGCATTATAAAATTCCTCAGAGTAGCCCAGAACTAATTTAAATTAAAATGTTTGGTTCCTATCAAGATATTGTTATAATAATATAAGATATTATTAATGCCAATTAGAGATATAATAAGACACTAGCGTGATTCATTGATATTCACATTTCAATCAATCACGCTAGTGTCTTATTGAGGCCAATAAACTGGGATTTACATCCTGTAGCATTATTTGAAAATCAATAAGTACTTGAAGTAAAAGTTGTATATTCTAATTAGCAACGTTAGTTTTAAATATTTTAATATGGATCTTTTGCGTGTTAAGCCAAAGTTCTATATTATTTTAATAGCTACCGTAACCTACTGTACTTTTGCTTTATAAATTAACATAGTGGTATTAATGAATTAAATCTGATTTTTGGTACAAAGTTATGTATGTTATCTGGTGTATTTATTTGACTTTTAATCTTCGTCGGTGTTTAATATGCACTATATTAAACACCGACGAAGATAGAATACTTAAAGCTCGCCATATCATTAATTTCTTAACTAGGTCACGGACCTCTCAGTTCAGTGAGTCCTGTGTCCGATGAAGCTGTAAGAGACGCATAGGCTAACACCATCAACATCAACAGAATCTAGAGATCATTAATTTGTTATTGTTTTAAAAATAAACTTGTAACTATGTGCTATTCTTGCTCTTATTTATTTATTCTTAACTTTTCTTGTTACCGTGTTATTTATTTACTTATTTTACCTCTCCTGTCTTGCCTGGAAGAGATTGCTTATAGCGATTAGGCCGCCCTTGCCCACATTTAATTTATAAGTTTTGGTTTTAGTCAATTGACTTTACCTACTTTAATGTGTAGTATTTATTTATCTATGTTTTTCAAATTTTTTTGAAAGATTGAAGAAATTTAGCATGTTTTAGTTTTGAATTCATCATATATTTTTGGATTTGACGATATCTATACTATATTGAAAAATTTCGTTCCAAGATATGATGCGGTAGTAGGTCAGTATCCAAGTGTATAGTGTCCTCAAATAAAGACAATCGTGTGTACATAGGATGCAAGAAGTCTAAGCTCCATTCCTGGTGCTGGGAAGAATAAATCTGTATATATTAATTTATACAGTGTTTGACTAAAACTAAATTCGCTACCATCGGCTTGCTAAGATAAGGCAAAACAAATAAAATATGGTTTAAAAGATAACCATAGGAGATTAGATTTTAAATGATCGATTTCTTCTTTTCTGTGGATAAGGCCTCTATTATATAATTTGTTATGATAACAAACGTTATTGGCCATTGGATATACAACCTATCTTGTGGTCCATTTATTTCTTATGTATTCTCCTCTCTCTTTTTATATATACCTCACTCCCAGAACAAGATGGATTTTCTTTCTATAACAAAAGTCCATAATACACAGTAGGTTCAACGATCAATAGATTTTTGAATTTTTATTCCCTCAGTTAGCATTTAAAAAAAATGAACAGAATGATAGCGTAAATTTAGCACTGGTTTCGTTTGCCAAAAATGTCATTTTGATAAAGCGCGTGCAGCACAGGTTGGTCCCGCTGCGTTTCGTAATAAATACAGCTATACAAAAATGATCGCTGCCAAAATACAACTGCTTTTGTATATGAATATGACTTTTGTCATATAGAATCTGTAAAAAATTTACTTCGGAATAATATATTTATGTGTATTAAAATAAATTTAAGTAAAATATTAACAATATACATTTATTTATAAAAATATATTATAGTCAGTTGTAGTAGTAGTATTATAATAGGAGTAGTGTAGTACTTACGATTATATTTAATATGTTTTGTAGTATTGTTTCAAATTTATGTATATGGTCACCGAGAACTCTTGAAAAAATTTTAATAATCATTTTAATTTTACATCGAAAAAATATGTTTAATTTTCTTATCCCACATACAACATTCTATTATTATTTTATATACTGAAATATTATTAATCCGTGAGATCAACTGCTCGGACCGATGTGCCCTCTCAAGCGCCCTAGAGTCAGTTGCTTTCACGCGTGGATGTGGTCAAACCGAGGCTTCCTCTCAAATCTGCTGCTAGTTTTGATAAAAACCAATTCGGTCTTTGCCTCCATTGAAATCCATGCCCACACCATCCAGGAACATCCTCCAAATGCCACATTTTGCCACACACGCAGCACTAGGTAAATCGCTCTTCAGGTCTTCAGTAGACTCATTGTTGCCTTTCGCTGCCATGGAAACACACTCTGCTTTCATCTGAGAAGAGAACACCACTGTTCTTGCGTCTCGTTCATGAGTTTTCTTGCGAAACGTAGTCGGGTTGCTCCATGAGCTGGGCTCAACTTAGGGCCAATAGCCGGTCTTTTTGGAGTCATGTTAGCTTCATTTCGCTTTCTTCTGACTGTCTAGCCGTTAACAGCTATTCCTCGCATTTCTTTGACCTCCTGATGGTACTTGAACTCCAGAGATGTATCGATTTCTGAACGAAGTACTAACGATGAATCAGTCCCCCTCTCTGATGTGCACCTTCTTCTGTTAAACCTACCTGTCTCTTGGTATCAGCTTTAAACTCTGGCCACAGCAGACTGGCTCATGATATAACACGAGCCACTTCTCACTTACTCTGGGCTTGTTCCGCTAGGGCAACCGCTTGAGCCACTTCTTCAATAGATGTGTCCATTGTGTTTAATAATAAAGGATAAGTTTACGACCAACTATTAAAAGTAGGTCCGGTAAACAACCTTTTGTAGGGCATAAGAACCCCTAATTAAGTAACCCCTAGTGTAAACAGGTGCAAAAGTCGTGATTAGCAATAACAACATGTTTTTGCGTCGTATTCTTGAAAAAGATAACATTTGTTTAAATTATTTAGAAGCAAAAATATACAGCCTTCATAATTCAAAAAGAAGTTAATGATTTAAAGCTCAATTATTTTATTAATAAAGCTGTGCATAAAGCTTGAGTCAATTTTTTGCTCACAACTGTATATCGATATTTCTTAAACGTTTCCCGAAAACTAATAGTGAACATAATTTAAGTAATTACTAGCATGAAGGTATAGTGAACGATCGAAATTATTGCTGATCTATTTAGTGTTTATAGTTACCTGTTTTATTATCGGTCACATTGCAAGAAATCGAGATATAAATAATGTCGACGTAAACACTACATCCTTATTCATTCAGCATGTAATATACAATACTAAACGAGTAGTAGCAACATTCGTACGTACTAAGACTCCGTTACAACGAGAAACGGTGACCTCTGGTTCTACTGTCATTCTTTCAGCCCGTATCGGTACGTCCATAAGTAGCTAGAGTAGTGACCAATAGACTTGCAACTTTTTTAAGGAATGATAATAGCATACATAACGATAATTCCAGGTACTTTAGCACACAAACTAAAATAACTGATTGGCTAATTCGGTACTACGACGTTAAGAATCCCGGACTGTAGTACACGCATGAAACTCATTCTCAAATAGAAGCGCTCATTTAGGTATGCAATATTTTTTATGGACTCCATTTGACTTTAAGGACTAGGAGTGACCACTACAATGCGCAGCAATGTTCACTAGCTATTCGGAATTATGTTTCTAACTAAACTGGCAGGTATTGAGATGCCACACGTGCATTAATTTTATTTACACATCTTTTAATTAATATAATTAATAATGGGTCGGGGAAAAAGTTTTTTCGTATTTTATAAGTAAAAAGCTTAGTAAAATCTCTTTATTTGTATTATTTGTATCTTAAATAGATGATTTTGACCATTAAATAGAAGACATTTTAAACAAAGAAAAATAAAGAGTAAATACCCTTTTCTCCCATGTTTCTATTGTTTTTTTGTCCGCCAAAATGAGTGAATCTAACGAAGAAATTTGACATATTTTGAAGTTTTATTACAAAAAAGGAGAAATTGCGACGTAGCTCAATATCAGTAAAATTTGCACAATATTGGTTCAAGCGTTTTCAATCCGGAAATTTTGATGTCAAAGAGTAAGTTCCCCGGGTCGACCTGCTACAAATAGAGTCGATGATATTTTTGATAAAGTGAAGTAGGATTGTAACTTTAGTAGTTACGAGATAGTAGCATTTTTTATGAAGTAATGTAATATTATTAAAATTTATACCTACATATTTATTAGTCAGTCAGCAAAAAATAAAAAATATTCTATTCGAAATGGCCTCCTTTGGCTTTTATACAGGCCTTTAATGTGTTTGGCCACATATCTATGGATTTACGCACAGTTTTGAAGGGAAATTTCGCCACTGCTTACTCCAAAGATTTTTAAGAGACTCAATGTCGCAGAGTCGTTTAGAGCAGGCCATGTCCTCTAAAACTGACCATAATTTGAAGTCGAAAGGGTTGTTGAGGTCTGGGCTAGATGAGCGCAGTCTTCAGCTCTTATAAAGTCCGGAATGTTGGTTTCAAGCCAGGCTTGGGTGGTTCGTGCCTTGTGACCAGGTGCAGAGGCCTGCTGGAAAGTCCACGGTATATTTTTAAAAAGTGTATTGCTGAGAGGTTTCACAACATGATCCAAGACTGTATCTTGATACCCTTTCGCTGAAGTTTTCACTCGTTTTTCACAAAAATGTACTTTTGTGTCTCCTTGATAATACACGCCCCACCAAACCATCACTGACGCAGGATGATGACCACGTTGTACCTTTCCAACCACTTGAACAGCTTCTTTAGAACTTTGAGCCTACACTTTAGCATTTTGCTTATTGTAGTGTTCTTCGATCGTAAATTTTTTTTCATCGGTAAAGAGGATCCTTTCACCTGCGTATCGCGACAGAAGGCGTTTTGATCGATCCACTCTCTTTAATTGTAAAGATTGATTAAGGGCATGTCCTGTATATCAACAATAACCTCTCTTCTCCCTGCTTTGTCTGCGTTTTAGCGTATCGTTATTCTATCCCTATAGGCTTCTTATCAAGTAATGTAATATTATTAAAATTTATACCTACATATTTATTAGTCAGTCAGCAAAAATAAAAAATAAACATATTATCTATATATAACAGTAGTGGTAGCTCAATGTCTAGGCGCTCGCATTTAATATCACGATACCTATGCGATAAAAATGAGTTCGATTCCCAGTGCCGGAACCAAATCTTATTTCCAATCAATACTGTGATGTAAATTATTTGTAAGAGGTGTTAATTACAAACTTTAAAACCATATAATCCATTACTGCTAAAATCTTTGCTTTTAGTTTTTGTACTTAAGACTACAGGCCATGACAAAAATATTCTTAATAATAGTACAGGTAAGTTTAAGCATCTTAAATAAATGAAATATATTATTTTTAATGACTAATAAGTGAAACATGAGTTTAATACAATTTACACAAAGGACACATGTTTTCAGTTGTATGTAGAAAGGACAAAGAATATCACGTATCTGCCGGCTTGTTGTATCGATGGATTGCTAAGGTCTGAGCATAAAATGTACAACAAGTCTATTTTTATATGCCAAAAGTTACAATTAGTAATAACTAAATATTAACAATAATATCAAAAGATGAGTCAGCACTAAACCTGTTTTTGTGGGACATCGGTAGGTCTCATAATTTAATTAATGTACATCAATACATATAGGGTTTCTCTGGGAAATTACTCAAGCATGTTTATAGTGAATTACGTTGCTTAAATTTAAGCTTTAAATAAACATACATAAAATATCCATAAATTTCAATGTAATCATGACGAAAAGTAGTGAAAAAAGTGTCTTTGTAAGAATAAGTGCAATTTTCGATTTCTTCAGTGATTGTTTGTAATAAGTTCAAAGGTTAAGACTGCTTTAATGTAAAATGTTAATGCTCAATATTATGCTTTTTGATAAAAATAAATCGTCGAAACAAGGGATCCTCTCGTGAAAAGTGCAGTTGGTGGTAAAAATACAGTCGTAAGCAAATAAATCGACTCACGCCGTACGCTTGCGGTCAAAATATTCTCGTAAAAATTATTCTGAAATTTTTTTTACTATAGTAGATGAAAGGTGATGACTTCTACTTTAAATTCTAAATTCTTTCTTATTACTAAAAAAATATACAAAATTTGTATTAAACTCTAAAATAAGGAAACATTTTACTAGGTATCTTAACGCTACTAGGCTACTAGCAACCTACTAATATTTCATAGGTTAATAAAAGGAATAAAAATATACATTCATATTATTGCTTCTTTCATAAGGTAATGTATGTTTTCAAATGGATTAAAAATAAGTGTTGAAATCGGAAATCCTAAAATAGACGTTTTGGTTATAAAACAAAAGTTTTTTTCTTTCCCCAGACGAAACGCAATAGCATTGAATAACTATTTTACACTAGTATTCCAGAAAGCGTAGTCCAAACATCGCGGTTATACAATACTCGACCACTTAAAAGTAGTAGAGTCCCACCATCAGTAGTCCCGTTTCCATAAATCAAACATCAAACATTTCCATAAATATAGCAGATATAGTACACAAGAAGTAGTTCAGATCTACAAGGTGTGTTAAATTATAAATGTGGGAGATAGATTTTTGTAAAAGATATTTGGTATTTTTTGTGACTTATCAAAGGCTTATGATTGTTGATGAAAATTAACAGACATTATGGAATTTACCAAATAAACAATGCTATTTTGTTACTAATTCATTAGATTATTGTTAATAATTTCGTAATACCAAAAAGTAAGGTTATCATACATATATACATTTTATATGTCAAATGGTAAATACATGAAAACCAATTTATAACTTGGAATGAGCGTGTGGAGTTAAAAAAGTTTTTCAGACATTGTATTATAACACAGATTTATTGTGTATTATAACATAGATATTCAAATATATTGCCTTTAAGAAGATTATCAGGTAAACTCAGTTCATATGCGCACTGCATAACATATGCAGTAACAACAATAAGACATAGATACAGTAAGAATGATTTACCGAAGTTTTTTACAGGGCAATCTTATTGGATTAGCATCTGCATATAATTATTTCGATGGCCTAATATATACGTTTTTATAATAAACTTTTCAATAATTTAACGAATTATTTATTATCTTTATTGTATTACAAAGCTGACAATAAAATCGACGAACATTTAGATAAATAAAAATATTAAAAAATAGGATGAGGTTGCGTTTCAAAACTATTGTATAATACTAAATTGCGGTTAAATTAGTTATAAGAATGAGCTTCTTTAGGGATTTCCTATTGGAATAATTATCATTTAAATTGCTTTCTTAAATCCAAGTAAGTAAATAATAAAGTAAGTAATTGACGACTAATATTGTGATGTTATAATTATATTAATACAATATTAAATTGATTTTAAATTAAAATTCAATATAATATATGCACACCATACGTGGCCGAAAGTATTTGTGGGTTTAATGATCTATTGTAACACCATTTGTACCATATTATGGCAAATAAACTATTTGATTTGATAAATACTTAAGTCAAGAGGTAATAATATAGTTAGGTTGTTGAGTAGGTACGCCACAGGTTTTGTTTTGTATCCGTAGTAATTACTTACTAACTTAGTAATTATAAATTTAAACGTTTCTAGAAGTAAATAATAAAGTAATAAAAATAATAAAGTAAGTAATTGACGACTAATATTGTGATGTTATAATTATATTAATACAATATTAAATTGATTTTAAATTAAAATTCAATATAATATATGCAAATATAGATTTCGAAAATATATATTATAAAGTATATATATTTAAAATAGGTAAAGTATAATAATGGTTTATTAGTAATCATCTGAATATTTAATACTACAATTACCGAGGTTTACCTTACGAACATTGTGGTATTTTTATTTGAAATTCACCACTATCATTGTACTAAATAAAATATATCAAATTTATTTAGTGAGTTTCAGAAATAGTTCTCATATAACAAATTATTGTGTCCAGGTGTTTCAGTCGTTGCCGGAACACGGCGTGATAGTTTATTCGTGAAGGTAGGAACTTAAGTTAATTCCTTAAAATCCTTGCACGCTGCGTTGTTGATGTTTATTCATTCATTCAATCTTTTTAAATACACTTATAAAATAATACAATATTCAACAAACTGTGGATACAGTCTCACCGTAAGTTACAGGTAAGTACTTAAGCCTGCTCATATATTTTACCATATTGCGAATAAGTATATAAATACTTATTAAGTCAAGAGGTAATTCTATTTTTGTTTTATTTGAATCTAATATAGTTCGGTTGTTGAGTAGGTACGCCACAGGTTTTGTTTTGTATCCGTAGTAATTACTTACTAACTTAGTAATTATAAATTTAAACGTTTCTAGAAGTAAATAATAAAGTAATAAAAATAATAAAGTAAGTAATTGACGACTAATATTGTGATGTTATAATTATATTAATACAATATTAAATTGATTTTAAATTAAAATTCAATATAATATATGCACACCATACGTGGCCGAAAGTATTTGTGGGTTTAATGATCTATTGTAACACCATTTGTACCATATTATGGCAAATAAACTATTTGATTTGATAAATACTTAAGTCAAGAGGTAATAATATAGTTAGGTTGTTGAGTAGGTACGCCACAGGTTTTGTTTTGTATCCGTAGTAATTACTTACTAACTTAGTAATTATAAATTTAAACGTTTCTAGAAGTAAATAATAAAGTAATAAAAATAATAAAGTAATAAAAATAATAAAGTAATAAAAATAATAAAGTAATAAAAATAATAAAGTAAGTAATTGACGACTAATATTGTGATGTTATAATTATATTAATACAATATTAAATTGATTTTAAATTAAAATTCAATATAATATATGCACGCCATACGTGGCCGAAAGTATTTGTGGGTTTAATGATCTATTGTAACACCATTTGTACCATATTATGGCAAATAAACTATTTGATTTGATAAATACTTAAGTAGCTCTATAGAAGAAAAAAAATTGTTAAAGCATATATACATCTTCAGGTGAAATACAATCCACATCTGACCACCGCTGACTTGATGAGCTCTGTTTTTTTGCTGCTGATTAAGATTATGCACCTATGATAGCAAAATTAAATATAATAGTATCTATACACGTCAAGCATTGTCTCAAATTTGATACATGTCTAAAAAATGTTAAACGCTGGCTATCTGCAATGTAGCATATTTGACTCACTCGAAAAAAACCGCTCATAAAATGTGTTTTTAATATATTTCGGTGCTCATTAAAAACTATTCTTATAAGAAAATAGTAACCTATTTGAAGCAGACCACTTTTGAACGCGCTGCCCATACTCTTCACTCGTGTGAAGAGTATGGACAGGGGACGCAACGCGTGCGGTGCTGTGCAAGGCGCACTTCGCTGGAAGCCGACACCGGACAACCCGTAAGCCCAGTAGGTCCCGGGGGCTCTATGGACGTATGCGCCATGAAGTCGCGAGGAAGAAAGTATCTAAAAAACCTCTCTAAAAAATAACCCCAATCCCAAGGTTTCCAGTGCTGATGGAATGAATGGCTGGTGGGAGTCCAGCTGCTGTGCGGTGATGAAACTGTAGCTGCCGGTCCCACAACACCTAGGGACCACAACGAGGGAGGAGCCGTGGTCCCGGCACGTGACAGGCGTCGTGGGTAATTTGAGCGCCCACGCACGCCGTCAAGTGAGGCCGGGGAGAGCGACTGTCGTGGTACCGATGGATTGTTTGCGTTGCTCACTTCGGGAACATCGGAGGTACCCGGCTCGAGGCGGAAAGGGAGGTGTAAGCCTCGGACGCGAGGAGAACGCCACGGGGATGGTAACGGAGGAGGAGTTCCTACGTCAACATTGCAAGACTGGAGAGAGGAACAATGTTGTAAGAGAAATATCTATAAAAGATAGATCCCCGTAAACCTGCAAGAATATGCTACAGACTCATTTATGCAAACTGAACTACAAGGAAACCGAAGAGCTCGTTAGACAACGTTTATAGTAATAAGGTGTATTAAAGATAAATACACAAACACATACACACACATGCACACACATACACACACATACATACACACATAAATACACAC
The DNA here is from genome assembly GCA_029286865.1 of Teinopalpus imperialis. Classification (NCBI taxonomy): domain Eukaryota; kingdom Metazoa; phylum Arthropoda; class Insecta; order Lepidoptera; family Papilionidae; genus Teinopalpus; species Teinopalpus imperialis. The sequence continues at coordinate 8,868,695 of JAGSMU010000005.1, forward strand.
ACATACACACACACATACATACACACACATACATACACACATATTCATACACACATACATACACACATAAATACACACACATACATACACACACATGCACACACATACACACACATGCACACACATACACACACACATACATACACACACATGCACACACATACACACACACATACACACACACATACACACACACATACACACACATGCACACACATACACACACACACCACCACCACACACACACTAATTTCTTGATTAGACGATTGCTATTCCTTTTTATGTATGTAAAAAATATTTAACTGCTAATTAATGATAACTGTTGTGTGTTTATTTACTCTACAAAATCCTATTTTTGTTTAGTTTTAATTTGTATTTTTATAAAAGTCCCCCATAACTAGTTGTTAACTTGCGATTTAGGGTCCGGAGATACAAGCTTAGCTTCGTTCAAGACCCGTGGTTTTCGGTGTATTAATATGTGTAAATACTGCTAATAAATTATTATTGTTATTATTATTTCCCCACGCTAAAAAAAATAGTGAATACCTTGCGGTGTTAACTAAGCTAGTGTAGGGCTAGATCCATACGCCCGCGTTTCCCAACGAAACGGGGAAACGCAAGACACCGGAAGGGGTCGATGCAAATATGGCCTTGGGTAGTGCCCTAGCCAAGGTTGACCAACCCGCTAGACTAATAACAGTCCCACGCGTAGTTTTAGTTAGCTCTAAGCACATACCCAAGTGCACATTGGCCGATTGTCGCATCGGCTCTGTCAAATCGGTACAAGTACCAAGCCATCCCCACCGCTTTATGCATTATACTACAGTTTGAAACTTCTGCGGATCAAAGAGCGGTAGGCCCCTGTCTTCGAGAAAAATGTGTTTTTCCACACTTACACCTCCCGCGGGAAATTTCCACAGATGTTATTAAAGTGGCCATAGGAAAAAGCCATTTAATATGGTCATTGTGGCACTAGAACGTAAGGTTAGCCCTCTACAACGGCAGAGCAAAAACGCAATCCCTCAACGTCACATTTTTTAACGCGAACGGTTTAAAAAATCAACTTGATGTAATCTTCAATTTCGTTCGCAATCATCAAGTCTACGTGCTCCTAGAGCAAGAGACATTCCTCAAACCGCACACTCGCAATCCCATCATTGCGAACTATAACATCATTAGGAATGATAGAAGTTTCGGCGCTAAGGGCAGAACTCTTATCTACTATAAAAAATCCTTGCAATGGCGTGCCTATCGACACGCCAACTCTCACCTTCCTAGAAGCATCGGTTTGTCAGCTAGGTATAACCGGCCATCGCGCTATCACAATCGCGTCCGTCCGTCTCGATTGCAGGCGGGACGCTCAAATTTTACGAAGCGACTTCGTGGCGCTCCTGTCCCTTGACAACCCAATCATTTTGGCAGGAGATTTCAATAGCAAGCACACTCGGTGGAATACAGCTAAAATCAACCGGGGTTGATCGGCTTTAGACTCGCTAAGCGACGCATTCGACTTCGAAGTCGTAGCGCCTTCTACGGGTGGTAAGTGGGTACACTTTCCATACACACTGGGTTACGCACTGGATGTGCTTGATATTGCCATCTGCAAGAACACCAACCTCGCTTTATAAGGGATAGAGGTAATCCACGAAACACCCAACCGATCCATCAGCCTATCGACCCATAAGCCTACTCAAAGTCTTGGGTTAGGTATATGAAAGCCTCATCCTCGCCCACCTCAAGGACTTCATGCTGTAACGAGCGCTACCAATCAATGAGCGGTTCAGGTTTCGCACCCAACACTCGACACATGAAGTGCACCGCATCACGGAGCACATTCTCAGTAAATTCCTTCGGGGCTACCAAACTGGGGCTACTTTACGTCGACGTGGCGAAAAAAAAATTATATGTATACTATATACTAAAGGTAAACAAAACAGTATTAAAAAAACAACAGTACAGATTTAATTGTTATGTCTTGTTTATTTATGTACTAGGTGGTTATTTATATACTATGGTTAATTGATTGTTATGCAAAATGCAAAGTTATGTTGTTGTCATACTATAATATAATGGAAGTATACTTTATTTTAAATGATATAAATATCTGACATATACACATCTAATATATAAAGACGTTAGTTAATTAATAAAGATATGTGAAATATAACTATATTTAAGTTTAGAATATAATAATATTGTTTATTCTATGTTTAATATTTATTAATATACAATTCTGAAGTAGAATGACACTAGTGACAAACGAAAAAATAAACTTATTACCATATTTAAGCAAGTTTGGTAACTAAGTTGTTACATGCTTTTTAAAAAAGAATATAAAGAGTAAACGAACTTATGAAATCCAATGCTGCATTAGAAAAAAATAAATAAGATCGATAAATTGCCAAGCTTAAGATTACTTAATGTGAATGCGGCATTATATTTCGTCGAATTAATTAAAATCTTCTCGAATGAGGTAGGACTAATTGGAAATTTGATTCTGAAGTAATCTCTCCAAGTATATAAAATTTATGGATAAAATATTAATCTAAATATAATATTCTAATTATTATCGTTAAAATTATTAACTCTCCTATATCAAGAATAATGTGAATTTTGTAAAGTTCATTGCATTGCATTGTCACAATAAAGGTCAAGTTGAATACCCAGAGTAGAAATTCAAATCTGATATGAGTTTGATGACTTTGACGCCGCATTCCGTTTTCTATAATCAATGCATACTCTAATGCTAGGTGTTATCGCACTTCAGGACGAGAATGCCAGAAACATACCACAGGAAGCATATCACAGGGAACTCGCTCTCTTCCTTGATATGTTTTACACACTTTTATCTATTGGCTCAATGTAAGTTATTTTTTTCCCCGCTTAGATTAAAAGTATCCGGACAATATTAAAGGTGTCGGGCCAGTTGGTCGTGTTGTCCATCAGTGAGTGACGACACTTCATCATTGTGAAATTTCCACAGGTTTACATGCACCAATATTTATTACCCTTGGTTCATTACTGCTGTACTCCTTCATCAATGTACCAGCTTTGGGAAACAAATTATAACATTAATCTAGAGGAAGTCGAGAAATCCATCATTAAAAGTGTTTCAATGTTACAACAATAAAACACTTGTGCCTGATTGGCTTCAACAGTAGGAAGATGTTCGGTATATCGGGCTATATTGTTTTCCGTGACAAGGTGACAAGTCCATCAAAACACTTTCTTTATCTGTAGCAACCATTGGAATTTTTAATGTTAGGAATTTTATTTGTAATAATTCATTTATTAGAATTTTTAATTTATTACAAATAATAGTGGTACAGATACACTGCAGTTTTTTCTAGCTGTAGCATGAATGGGTCAGCTCGACGCCCACACAAAATAGCAGCGTAAAATACCTGTATAATGCTGCTGTGTTACGTCTGGTGAGTGCAGGGATCTGAAAACTTTTATTACAGGTGACGAGGATCTCATTCCTCAAAGGTAACAACGCATCATTGTAGCAACAAGGATGAATGTAGATGGAATGGGCCGCAGGAATCACTTGCCATCAGGTGAACTGTGTTCTCGTTTCCACTCTCAATGTAATAAATAAAAAATATAGAGTAAATGACTCGCCCAAGTCTTGCAATAACTAATACATTATAGCCGCTATACTCCTTTAGGCTGCCGTATTAATAAGCGCATGACCTTCATGCCCAAAGACAGATGTGTAGAAAAAAATACATGTAAATTTTAGCATTTAGCATTAGCATATAGCATTTGATACAAATTCAAAACTGGAATCTCAATATATGAACTCGTATATGTACGATTAGGTGCATAGTAGTATTGCAAAGCTACAGGTTATATCTAGCTGCAACATTAATGGGTCTTCTTAACTGGGGACGGCCACACTCACACAGAAGTTCAGCGTGAAATAGTATAACGTTGTTATATTTTATGGTAAGTGTAGGAGTCTGGGGACTGAAATAAAGGTGAGGCATTCTATGTCAATCCAGGGTGATAACGCATATGTATCTTGAATCTTTGTTGAGGATAAATAAAGTTGTAGCCATGGCTCATGCCATGTCATCATTGGCACCAGACGTCACTTACCATCAAGTGAACTGTGTGTTTGTTTGTTACCACCAATATTATGAATAACATTTAAAAACTATTACCAGATATTATCAACAGCAACAGTAGAATATATAATAGTATCTATAGCATCATATAGAAAATAAATAGTATAGGGTTTTAGATAATTATTTGTTATAATTTTTTATGAAATCATTAGGTGAAATGAAAACAAAAGTGGTTCGTACACAAGTCCATTTTCATAACGTATCGAGATCAAAACGCTTTGTCACCTGACAACTAGTGCAAATATTTCCTCACTAAAATAATGATTAATAGTTGTTATGATGTCTATATTATTAAGCACTTTTGATCAATAGCCGTAAAGAAGAACGGCCATTGAGACTGGGTTTCAGAATAGGAAGGGCTAGGGGAGGGTTACTATATTTTTTCTAATTCTTTTACTTGAAAATGAAAATAGTAATTTGTATTACGATCTTATGGCTTATGTCACTGTGTGAAACTTTCGGATGACAGGACTTCAATCGGGAAATATATAATTTTTTTGTATTCCTATGTTCAATGCTGAACCGCGTTAAATAATGAAATTTAATAATAAAATTATATTGTTCATCTCATTATATTAATACTCATTATATTATTCTATTTATAGCGTTAAATTTTGTAAACAAAAGAATGTAATTGTAGAGTACATGAAAGACATAGCAGGTATTAATTTAATATTCATGAAAAATGGGTATGCTTGGGTCAAACGAGATAGACAAAGTAAAATTACCATGCTAGACGAACATAAATCCTTTATTATTTAAGCTAAATATGTTGGTTCGTATTATTAATTTATTTAAGCAGCATGAAGATTATGGTCCTTATTATGTTTGTCTTTTACTTTACATTTACAAATTACTATAGCTTGTAAAAAGTCGTTATATAATTTTTTCTCTTACGACTCAACATTCCAAGGAATCACATGATCTTTATAGTTATGAATACATAAAGATTTTGGAGTCTTGCAAGCTTTTATCTTTTGCCTAAGTCTGCATTTGCTTTCTGTTTGAATCGACGTGTTGAATGTTTTTAACGATTAATAGCGCATATCTGTAAAATCAAAAAAATCTTTTATATAATTAATTATAGTCGTCATTTTACGTTTATTTCTCAATTTCTTTTTTCAAAGTCAATATATTGTGAAAGTGTACTATATGTAAATAAGAGACTTAACTAATGACACTTAACATTGTGTAAAATGTTAATATCGGAGAATATTAACATTTTACACAAGTAGTAGTATCGAGTAGACTAGGCTAGTAATCTAGTATCGAGATAGTATGTGGGATATAGAAGCTGTTATTTACAACATTTCTCTCTGTTTTCTGAATGTTCTCTCTCAAGATTGTTGGCCGGAGGGAATAAATAGTAGCTCTCGAGTAAGTGGTAAGCAGTCCGGTGGTTAGGCGTTCGGCGGTGTTAACTTGTTAAGATGTAGATGTGGTCCGTTATTTACGCAGTCGAATAATCGCCATGTCAGTCCGACCACGAATTCAGCAATGGACTTGATCTTGAAGTTGGCCGCTACGATGTCATTCCTATACGCTTTAGTGACTGAGTTATAACATGGAAAAGAAAAGGAGAGAGAACGTCACCCTAATGAGTGATCTTACCCACAGTGAGATCGCTCAATTTACAGTACTTATTTTTAACAGTGCTCCGATGCGAGCGTCTGCAAAGATATGAATAAGTTCACTTGATGGTAGAAAAGATATTAATGGATATAAGGATCTTATAGAGTTACAAGCAGGCAGTTATTTTCCAATGCCCAACGGAGGTAATCAGTTACCTGAATAAGCACCGTAGTTGTATTATGGCCTGGTCGGAAACCAGACTGAAAAGGACTGAGAATATTATTAGAAACTATAAATTAAGAAAAATATGATAAAAATGAGATGTAACTTTTGGCAGGGGTATGTGTGATATGGGCTAGTTTCCAAGCAGAGGGAAAACAACAAGAGGATAAAGAATAATTAAAGTGAATGTGAGTAAAATTAGACAATATTTGGGGAAGAATTAGAGAAACCATTTTGCAGTAAAAGTTTTCATTACCGACTGCAGAGGATCAAATGGCTAAAACGGATTTTTTAAATTCTTCTGCAGTAACAGCAACAAGGTTAAATTAAGCATTGCGTAAGAAGAAGAGAAGAGGTAAGGTAATCTGTAAAACATTTATTGTATTTCCTTTTGGCAATAATAAATAGCTAATAGCAGGTGTAAGCCACGGTGGAGGAATTTGTTTGACTTTAACCCTTTTAATTAGGGCATATTGATTATATAAGGTTTTAGGAAAGTCTCAGAAATAAGAAGCGCTGTTAATGGGCGGTTGAAGATCTGAATAATGAGCAGGAATACTTTGGGCATTTATATGGACTATGTTAAGGTTATTAGGGAATGAAGAAAAGATGGACTAATCATCATGTTATTATCATAATTTGAAAACGAGGGTAGAAATGTCGGAGTTTGCGCTTGTAAAACGGCTTCATAAAGATGAGCAAGAAAAAAAGCTATCCTCAAAGTTATCCAAGTTTTAAATATTGCAGAAATATAAAAACTTTATTTTAACTTTTTTACCAATAATATATAATAAAAAAAAAAACTAATAATGCTAATTATAAATAAAAATATTAAAAAATATACAGAACTAGTTAACAAAAATAACCAAAAATACATTACTAAACTCACATTCAATGGCGTAATAGAGGAGATATTGTTAAGTAAAACCATATTTACTAAACTTAACTACTACTGTGTATACTAACTAATTACAAGCTATTCATAACCAATCCATATATTTAATAAGAAAAGTATATGATAATGCTCCATATTTTCAAGCCTAAAAACATATTGAACATCACTAATATATAAGCATAACGATATTCTGCACTTACAACTGAACTTGAACAACCATTTGCAGCAATATGCATAAGAAATATTTACGTATAAAAACTGGAAATAATTTCTTTCCACTGCATCTGGTATACATAACTAAATAACTGCACTTTAAACTTAAACTAGATATTATTATAAAATATGGTATCCTACTCGTTTATAGTATATAAGCATAACAATATTCTGCGTATAGGACTGCGCCTCTTCACAATGCAATAGTTCACAATGCGCAATTTCACAACTGCAATGAGTATATAATACATAACTAAAAACTCCACTTTAAACACTTACACTAAATATTAACTAAGAATAAAATAAAATTACAATGTTAGTTAAAATTATACCAACTCAACGTAATGGGACAGGGAAAATGTTTTTACGTATTTTGTTAGTAAAATCTCTTTGGTTGTACTGTTTGTATCTGGCTGGTATCATTACATAGTTGATTTTAAAAACAGAAAAAATAAATAAAAAGGTTTCCCGCCATTTTTCTCTCCGACAAAATGAGCGAATCTAACAAAGAAATTCGATACATTTCAAATTTAATTACAAAAAAGTAAAAATGCAGTACAAGCCACGAAAAAAAATTTGTGACGTTTATGGACAACGCAGAATCAGTAAGAGTAGTACAAAATTGGTTCAAGCCTTTTCAGTCCGAGATGATGTCAAAGATGAAGCTCTCTCTGTTTTTTTTTACTTGGTAAAGAAATATTTTTAATTATTTATAAAAAAATCTATACCAAATATATTGTTTTTTTTTCAGTAATTGATTAATAACACAATCATAACAGTAATAATATAAATCAATCACTCTCAGAATGCCCTATTATACTTTATCGATGCTATTATAAATCAATATGTTTTACATATTGATTTATACATAGTGATTTATACATTTATACACGATGTAACTTGTATAAGTTATTAAAAAATAAAAACAGTTCTCTTTCATTGATCTGTGTAATAATAGTACACAGTTTTATTTATAAAGTAATTTCACAGTTACTCCCAAAATAGCTTGAAATTGTCTTGTAAACTCTTATTAGAAGATTAATGGAGTGAGCGCGTGGAGGACTATTATTAAATACTCTGACTATACTGAGAAATCCTGTGCCCAGTTGTGGGACTAACATGAAAATAATATTATTTTTGTGAGATCTAAATATAGAATTTTCTTTTTAATTATCTGTCTACACATTTTGCCTGTACCGTTGTTATCTACAAAATACTAATAAATTTTGCATCAACATTATTAGTAAGGTCTATTTACCCATGTCAATTAAGAACAAGAATTAGGACCAGTAAATAAAATTTATGTATATAATAGTATCTATGTAGTATGTGATTTATCAAGTTGGTAATTCTATTTTATAGTCGTGTATGAGGTGATAATGGTTTTCTTAGTTATTCGTGATTAATGGTTCAATATTGTGCGTAGTAAAATTAAATATTCAAAAAAAATATTTTTTTAAACATTCCTCACTCTAAGCTAATGGACATTGTCCAGAGTAGTGTATGTACATTATTCATGCTCATCTTTAATAACTTGTGCTATTCAGAAAACAAATGTACGTCGTTAGTGAAACAAACCTCACTAAGCAATCGTTACATCAAAGTATAGGTGTTGTTTTGTTTTCTCAATTATGTTTGGAAAGTTTAGTGGGCTCATGTTTTAAAAAGAAGAACAACCGTCTTAGTTTATCTTAGATAACTCTTTTATGGATGTCTGCATCGATCCTATGACTGTGGCTACGTTTGGTGGTCAGATGCCAAGAATGAGCCAACTACAATAAACTCTAATATAATAACTACTACTATAAAATTATTAAATAATAAAACCAAAAAAAATTATAACGTAACTAGCCGACACTTAAACTGGCTATCGAATTTTGCTTGAGTTTTATTTTATCTTGTGCAAAAACTCAAATTTAACAAATGAATTCTTAATATTTTTAGTAAATTTTTTGTTTTGTTGAAACTAAGGTCTTTCTGTGTAAGTATATGTAAGTATAAGTAATATGTGTTGCTATCGGGTATTTATGTGTGTTTGAGACAGTTTTGTGTGAATAATATGATAAGTTATATTTTTCTAAAATATAATATAAATAGATATTAAACGACGTAAAGAGTTATTTGACATATATATATAAATATATGATACATGAACATGGGCTAGCAAAGAGTTAGGTTGTCTTACGGCTAGCTCATCAGGGTTTGCAATTATTGATATTACAGATCTGCCGTAATCGTATGGCCATATCTTAGGAAACTGTAGTGTATGACACCAGCACTGGTATCCATTTTTCATCACAAGTAATGATACGATCCAAAATTCTCTTGGTCCTTTTTCGCTTTTGCCAATTTGTTTCAAGTGAATTAAAATTATTTTGTCAGTTTGCCGCTAATTCTGACGTGATTTGAGTTAAATCTGCTTCTAAGATCACCTTTAATTGTTCATTGTCAACTTATGTCTCCGGACATCCACGGGATTTGTTTTGGAGGTCAAAATCTCCAGAACGAAAACGTTGGAACCAAAAATGTACCGGACTTTCTTATACAATACCTTTGCTAACACATCGTTAATCGTTCAAGCTGTTTCTGCAGCATTCGTGCCTCGGTGGAACTCATATTCGTAAGGAACGCGACATTTCAAGTTTTCTGTTTTATTAACAGAAAGATGTCAAAGAAAAAACAAATGGTGCGAAAACAAATTAATCACTAAATTCGTAACACGAATACACAAGCCTAAATTTTACATTTGAATTTGGAATTCCTAACCAAATGCCAGATTATTTCAGATCAAAGTGGCCATTAGTTTGACAAAATCCCAAAGTGCGTGTTCATATCGTCAATTTGTTAAATATCTATTAGTGCAACTAACCTAACTCGTAAATTAACTATTGATTTTGTTTCTATCAAATCGTGTAGTGTACAACAGAAGCTGAACATATCGTCCCTGCCTCGTTCCCGTTAATAAATACACCAAATTTTCCTGCTAAACTTCCGCAGCTCTTATTTATGAATGACATCCGCCTCGGGGTTATCCGCATGTATTCTATAGCTTTATAACGTAAGTTGTTATTAAATTTTGTTTTTTTTGTATAAGATTTTAAAACAGATTATTTATGACAATGTATCCAATTATATATGTACCCAATTACGGCTCCTATTCGATATATAAACTAGAAAAAAGATTTTTAGAGAGTATTGTATAAAACGCAGTATCCGTATTAATACAAAAACGATTTTCGTTTTAGTTAAGTTTAAAAGTTAATGGAATGTGTATTTGGTCATTAATGACTTCTTTTGATGTGAAATAACAAGATTAATTACTATTAGGAAATATTTTTTTCTGCTCATCACAGCTTCATTTATGATTCAACTTATAAGTTATGTTGTTTCCATAGTTTACATTTACTATACTAGCGATTTTTGTCTAAACTCAAGACATCATATCAAACTCGATTCAGGGCAAATCTGAATAATATTTCGACGTTTATTAGTAATGCATAGTAAGTAGTAGTTAAATTAATTACTGAATCTAAATGTGTTAACGGTTCGATATGAAACGTGCTTGGTGGTGGCTGTGTTAAAAGGTAATGGATGTGCCTAAGATATAAATAAATAAATATTTCGATGGCATATGAAGTTTTAGTTTTACTTGTCTAATCGAGAGTTTTAGTAGAAGAAAATAGAAATGCTACAACAACTAATAACTTGCATCTAGCATAAAAAAACAATAAATTGCAAGTTATAGGATGACAGGAAATACGATACATATCTTTTAAGGGGTTAAATTACATTTGTAGCAAATTCTATTACATAACATATTGTCCGGAACTTGTTATTTCGGAGTTATTCAAGATTTTAAATAATTTTACTTCCAAATGTACCCTAGTAGTTAATTATACGGGATTTTGATTTTGATTTTGATATTGTCTGATAGGCAGACGACCAGACATCATAAACCACATTTTATAAACATAGACTCCCTATAATAAAGATACATATATAACAATAAACAAAGAAATTACTGGATTAACTTCCTTTGTTGATTGAGAAAAAGTTCTTATCAAAAAACAACCAAGCTATTTAACAGCTCTGTCAAAAAGTAGGCCACACAATAAGTTTCGGACACCATATGATATGACCAAATTTGCTTCAAATGTGCTCTACATAGAATATATCGTATTTCCAGTCAACCTGTATAATGAAGTGGTGATTTGATTCACAAGTGTAATATTTTAAAGTTTTATTTTGCAAAATACTGTTCTTGTGAACTTTTACTTTTAAAGTCAAATTGTATTATATCAAAATAAAGAGTAACTCTTACCATCTATGGATCAGTAACAATGTACCTATGTGTAAGAAAATAAACCAAAAAAATATCACGTCCCTTGTTTATGAGCTGTTCATTTCGTTACCCGTGACCCGGTACCCACCCTTAGTACATTTATGAGCTGTTCATTTCGTTACCCGTGACCCGGTACCCACCCTTAGTACATTTATGAGCGTGATTGGCTATATTATATCTTATCTAGCAGAAAAATTGGCGATACAATACACTTGAAATCTTAAAATCGTTAGGTAAAGCGCCTTATTAATTATTTACAAACGATAAAGGAATTCCGGAGGACGGATTTTTTTTTCTCGTTTTATCTAGTTATATCCTTTCTCAGAGTTTTATTTTCCTTTAGTCTGTACTGTTATAAGTGATCGTGCTACGATTGCTCAAGGGACCGTAACTTTTGTTTAGATACTTAAGTATATTTTTTAATAAATTTATACTTAATACGAAATACATTATTGACTTTTTATTTCTTTTAAATTTTATTCGAAATAGGTTTATATAATGCAAGATATTCAATAATAACTTCGACCGTCACAGTGGACGATTCTGATTTATCTAAAACCATCCACTTCAACCCGTAGGTCGTCACTCCATCTAGTGGGTGCTCCTATACTGCGACGGCCAATATTAGGTAGATATGGAAGCACGGCCCGTACACATTGTGCGTATGTCAGCATAAAACTCACTTGCAGTGCTTTTATAACAGAGCATTGTTATGTTCCCACGTATGTTAAGTTACAGTACATTCGTTGTTGGCATCCCACTATGGTAACACGTTAAATAAATTAGTTTGTAATTAAGCTTAGTCTTTTATTTTTAAAAAGTCAAAAGGACGCTTTCGAAACTTGATTAGGTTGCCACTTGAGAACGTTTCTTCCCCATCGGTTATCGATACGAGTTACAGCACCCGATGCAGGTGAGACGTAGAAACCACCTGAAATTTGACAGCCACCGTTATATTACTCGGAGGCTTACACCTCTTTGTACCGGGTATCTCTGACGTACATGAGGTCAGTGTTGCAAATGTCTCGCCACAATCGCTCTGCCCAGCCTAGCTTACCAACGTGCTCCAGTGCACTATACGCCCACGTCTGTCTCGTGCCGAGACCATTGGTCCCTCTTCGGTTTTAGTCGCTAGACCTTGAGGAATCAATAGTAGATGTATTACCATGCATCGGTTGATAGCCCCTCCCCCTCCCCAGATACGAAGTGGCAGCCTGGATGTGAACTTTTCGGCATATGCTGAAAAGCCGTACTGCCATGGAGTAGATTTTTTAACATGTATCATGTTTTTGGGCTGGGGATACAGACAATATTCGTGTGTCCACTCTATTCACCCACATCCGAATTGCTGATAAAATTATTTAAATTTGCTCGTTTGCACAGTCACTCGTTCACACCTTAATATATAATAGTTCTTATGTTAGGTGACCGATAAAAAAATCTTATTTAATGAATTTCAACATAATTATTATTTTTGGTTGTGAACAGAAATGGTGATTTTTTTACTCACTGTTCTCATTTCCGGGAATAGCTATATCAAGGCATGAATACTTCTTCGAAAGCGGTAGTATATACTATTGTAGGTATATATATTATGAATTAACCAATATTTCTATCCACGATAATCTCGGTGTTCCACGTCTAATTCAAATGAGCGAAATAGATTAAATATTCTAGATTCTAATCGAGAAATAGGAATGGCAGACTATTTAGACATAATTTATAAATCACTCAGACTATTTTCGGAATTCGACGGCAATCCTATGTTATATAAACCCGATTTTTAAAATTAAGCCACTAGCTAGAAGCAGCCACTTTGATAAACTCGAACAGCATACTGGACAACTGTAATTGCGATCACCGATACAAAACCACGTTGACCTGAGATCATAAACGCTTAATATTTTTATAAGCAATATCAAAGTCTTTTTAGTAATTATGACATATATTAGATTACACTAAATATACCAACGACTATAGAAAATAACATTTTCTGACATATGGACTTAGGGACTAGGATTAGATGCGTGCGGCCAGAATTTGGACCGGAAAAAAGTAGCATATAACCTAGCGCTCCCACAACTTACTTGGTTGCGGCGATATGTTGTAATTCCGTCTGTGTACTTTTTCAAATTAAAGTTAGAAATTTCCCAAAATAATGACATATTTTCCTATTTTATATAATATTAATAGTAATTAATTGTAATCACCGGGTTTTGAATTATATTTGTATAGAAAATCAAGTCCATCCATTGCTCCGTTTCGATGTGAGGAAAGATGGACAAATTAATAAACTCACTTTCGGATTTATGATATTGGTTAAGATGTTTTAACGCATCCAAAATTTACTTTAAGACCGCATTGTAGATTCTCACCATATGGTTTTACAAACCGCAGCATACGTGGCAAGATACACATGTGGGTACAATGCAATAATTGCATCTAATCTCGTCTAATGTAAACATTGCTATGTTACGGATAAGTGATATGTTTCATTTGGAACACCATGTCAGAGTGACGATTAAGGTTTAATAATTTAATCTTAAATAATAAATCATAGTGAAATGCATCTATTGTTTTGATCAATTATTTACATTTGTTATTATCATAACCTAGTCATAGTCTTCCATAGGTCGTTTCTCCATCTAGTGCGGGTCGTCCTACAATGCTACTGCCAGTCTGTGGTTGCCACTAAAGAATTTTCCTCCCCCATCTTATTTATATATTTATTTATTTAAACTTTATTTGTCATACTTTAACAAAAGAGATACAAAGGGGGGACTTAATGCCTTATAGCATTCTCTACCAGTCAACCCGTGGCGTGGAGGAACATTGTGGTAGGTAGGCACATATTATTAAAATCAAGAAAAAATTCTTAAAACAAAAAGGAATATATATGTTATATTAATGAATAAGAAATTAAAAATAAAAGTAACTTACCATACATATAAAAGCAAATTTATCTGGTGGTAGAGTTATACTATTTCTTTAAAAAGTCGGATTTTGCATCCCATGATGCCAATGTATATGCCAAGGTTCGGTAACACTCCTACTTATGGCGTGACGCTATTTTACAGGAGTGACCAAACCAAGGCCCTGCCTCAATGGGCACCATTGAGGACGGAATGAAGACTTCCATCCCCAGAATTACCACATCGGAGACAGATTTGGCAACAGCGTTGGGATCATCAAGTGAGAAACAAATCCGCCCCCATGCAAAAAAAGACCGCATCCCGTCCCAATCCGCTGACCTGTAGTGCCACGGCAATAACCTGTAAAATGGACACCGGACATGTAGAATGAAGGTCCGATTAGCGTAGAGGGACATCGATGGAGACTAAATAGTAGTCCGGACGAGAGGGCAGCAGAAGATTCAATAGAGAAGGTGTATGATCCTTCAAATAACGAGCCCGCGGGGGCGAAGTGATCAGTTGTGATCATATGCCGAAACAGAGTCTTGATAGATTTCCCCGCATGATGGGATTTCTCTGCAGATGGGATCTGTTGTTGCACGGAGTCTATAGCCATTGGCGTTGTCGCGATGAGTCGGTCAGTGTCAGTATTGCCGCTATGGGACCTATAAATGCACACCACGTATGGACGCGGGGATGTTCGTCGCAGCCAAAGGATTGACAGGTCCGTACCTTCATGACTACCGAGGTGTCGAGAATAGGTATCCTCTCTGACACATACACACACCAGCTCGCGACACAAACGTGTGTTCCAATTTGTACCCCGTGTATCAGATGTATGAGGTGTCAGCCGGATTAGATATCTGCGTCTCGGTGAGAAAAGGCTGAGCCGTCTCGAGATGGTAGTAGACGGCGTTAAGGTTGAAATGAAGTCCTCTGATATTGCAGAAATCTACGGCGACCGTAGCCTTTTTGTTCTGTTTGCTCCGGGTAGGATGGCAGTAGAGCTGAATTTTTCCTGAGCATACACGACCAGGCTGCATAGGGTAGCCTGGGCGTGAACCCCCAGTGAGTGTTTCTCTAAAACAGAAGATCCTGGTCTCCTGGGGTAGTATTTTTTATAAATACCGCTTTTGTAAATATTTTTTTTAATACATACAAACTTAAAATCTTTTAATAATTTCTTATTCGATATATAGGCAAGCATTTGAGCAAAACACTAATTATTGGTTTTCATATCCGTATATACTATATTTGGTCTGTATCGCTGACCATACTCGATATCACAGTATTTTTTTTCCGATAGGCATCTGTAGTGAAAGAATATGTGAGAAGAGCGTTTCGGTTTGCGCTTTTCTTTGTATGATTATTTAATTACAAATAGAAAACATAATATGATATTATTTTTAATATAAAGAGTATTTATTTGTATTTGATTGTGTTATAATGTTATACATATGATGGGTAGCCTGGTAGCGCGGTTAATATACCCTAGCCAAACGTGATAATTACAGCAATAAACTCTCGATGATAAATGTGATCACTAAATATGTTGAAACTTGTACAACCTCTTGAAGTTTATTACGTAAAACAAATATACACTTGCTCATACACATCTACAATTATATTTGAAGCATTTTTACGTTTATTTCTATTGGATGACCTTAGTTTTAGCCTTAGACCTTCTATTACTAGAAAGCCGTATCGTCTAGTGGCGAGAGTCCTATCCTACCGAGTCACTCATGTTATCATCTACGATGTTGTGGTTCACATTCTGTTTAATTGGATTTAACGGTTTGATTCACGACCAAGCTATCATGGTTTTACCACGGATAAATTGATCGATTTTGAATCTAAAGGTAATAAATGCCCCGTGTCGTTGAAACTCCTAGCCAAATCTTCCTTGTGTCTAATTGCATATGCGTTACATATGTAGGAAAGGTTTCTGGTTTCCTTTCTGGTTCTGGTTTCCTCTCAAAATACTAGCATGTAATAGCAGCAAAAGAACCAAATCACTGACTTATTGGTTTTAGACGAAGGTAAAAATTCAATAAATCTTCTAAGCTATACCCGAAAATGTACAAGGTAGTAAGTTAATCAAGGCAATACTTAAAAATAAACAGAAATATTATTCCTAAGTGAGAAATGTATACCTAAATTGTAAATGCTCATATGTTAATCTGCGCAATGTATGAAATAAATATCTGAAAATATATAGATCCATTACTTTAGATGGGAATAGAAAGTTTAATGCAATGTATTAAATATATACAAATATATAAAATGTGCCACATCATTATATGGATGGACTCACGAAAGTAAGCGAGATTAAAAAAAAATGAATATGAAGGTTTCATTTCTAAATTAAATTTTATGTTAATCGTACAGTTCATATGGATAATAAGTAACTATGTATATTCACACTTAAAAGTATTAAAACCTTTTAGAATGAACCTCGTGGTCGTCCGGACACTTTGGTCAACAATGATGAATGAAAGGCGATTGTGGAAACTGATGATACTCAATCTACAGCCGAGCTAGCAGTAGCTTTTGTTGTTAACATCAAAACAATATTGGTTTATTTGTGACAAATTGGCAAGGAAAGAGCTTGATAGATAATGATATTCCTTTTATTGAAACTAGTGATGTAGATGTAGGTTATCGTCACTCGAGTTAGGTGCCAAGGATATCGTCACTCGATATAGTTAGCAAGGTTATCGTCACTCGATATAGGTGCCATGAGTTACTCTCACTCGATATAGGTGATTGTAACGACAGTTGTGATTGATACTGATTATGTGAGATGAAATACTGTTCAAGTCAGATTAAGTTTGTTTTGTAACGAATTGAGTTTCTAATGTTTATTGAGCCTTAATGAAGTTTTTCAGTTGTATAGTG
Source organism: Teinopalpus imperialis (assembly GCA_029286865.1). Taxonomy (NCBI): domain Eukaryota; kingdom Metazoa; phylum Arthropoda; class Insecta; order Lepidoptera; family Papilionidae; genus Teinopalpus; species Teinopalpus imperialis. The sequence continues at coordinate 8,885,882 of JAGSMU010000005.1, forward strand.
TGTCAATACTAATTGGCTAGTTAAATTATCTACTCGCACAAGTTAACATAGTCTGTAAATTATGTTATCCGAAATAAAGATCATGTTTAAAAAAAACGTTATGGGTTGCAATGAAACGCATCTCAATCTTTTATTGTGAATAAATCAGGAATGGCCGAGAGGAAACCTGTTTGATATTGCAGAATGTTGTTCTCCTTACAGCAGCATCACACAGGGACGTGTGACGTGCCAAAATGGCCGTGTCGCAGTGCGTAAAATGGAACGTTAAGTTACTCGATGGGAAGTTACTTGGGTATATACGGACTGAGGTTGGCAACACTCGACAAGCTGTCAATGTGATAGGCTGGCGTATGTGTGACGTCGAGCGGGACGGACGTATCCGCCAATCCGACTTCATCGCATTTCGTAAACGTAATCTGTGTTCATCTGAGCCCAGCGCGTGTATTTTTATGTGATTAAGCATTTATTCAATCTAATAAAATCTACTAAGTGCACCACGTGCTATATTTTGAATATCCACACCACCAATAATGGAGGAAGAACTTAGAGATAACGAACGCCCACACACCCCGTCGTTATATATATATATATATATATATAATACAAAAAGTAATCGGAAACCTTTTAGATTGTTTCTTTTCAGATTCAGAAAATAACTTTTTGGTAGTTACGTTGCACATCTGCACATCAATAATATACACCAAATAGATTTTTGTAAATAATGAGATTTAAGATACTTTAACCCATTTTTGAAGGTTTTTAATGTATAGGTGAAAAACAATTATATTAGGGGAAATAGAATCTTTCATCATATATCTGTTATAGAGTCTGCGGCTAAAAGCTAGTTGTGGCATGAATAGAAAATGAAGTATATAAGAAATGAATATAAAAAATAAGAATAGAAGTATAGTACTAATGTGTTCCTTGTGGTGAATGAATAAAACCGGAGACCTTATTATTGGTTACCAGGAAATTTTGTTTAGAGGTAGCACCACTGTGGATATCATTAGCTGTGGATAAGCATATTCTGTTAGTGAAACACTTTTCCACTTTGAATTATTCGTATTTTCACAAGTAATATTGTAATCAAATCATTTCCATACATGAAAGAGGAAAGACTGACTGAGCTAATATTCAACAAAACTTATACTAACCATATTTTTATCACTACGATAAAATAAATCTATGTTGCCCACTTTTCTAAATAATCAGTGGTTTAGAAGGTAATAGTGGAAGTAGAAAACCGACATAGCGTGACTAAATAAACCGGGCCAATTTACTATTAAGCGAAATCACAGATTAATGAGACCGCTAATGTTGGCTTATTATTTCTAGAAATAGGAACATAAAAAATCTTATTTATTTCTTATAATACGGCCAATATAATGGAAAACAAAGCAAACCATAGGTAAGGTTGGAAATAACTATGTATAAATATTCTTGGAGGATTAGTACATGAAGTTGCAACGAATGTTATTTTTAGATATATTTATATGTTTGTATACACAAACCACTTAGCTGGATTGGCCGCAGTTTTGTTTCAATTAACCTTTACAAGTTTTGCAAGCTTATCATGCTATGTCGATGACCGATCCCTTCAAGATGTTTGGACGGACGAAAGGCGGAAACAATGATGGCATCCTTCAAAGTGGCGTGGTGTCGCCGCTCCTATGTGCAATTTTTATTAACTCCACGGGTCACTGTGTTAACGAATGTTCAGGTTCATACCTTGGTCGGGCTCATGAAAACCAAGATTCTAAAACCATCCATCATTGTAAGTCAAAGTTCTAGCAACAATTTAAGAATCAGTACCCAGATATACATACAATTTACATACCTCGGAGATAGAACAATCAGCAAAATATTCTAAACTTACCTAATACTCTTTCTCTGTTTCTTCAGTTATAAGGTATACGTGGCTGAGTAAATGCATATGTAATAATGTGGATGAACAGGGACTATCTATAAAACTAGATTTGATCTTTGTTAAAATGACTGAAAATTCAAGAAAAGAAAATTTAACAATATATTGATAAATCTCTGAAATGGAATATCCATATTATAGATATGTCTTAAAGTCACAGTCCACATTGTTTCTTATATTGTCTTAAATACTTTCTTCCCATCAAAATTAAGCTTGTGTTGGTATAAACCATTATATTACCCATCTTCGATTATGCAGGTATGAGCTAGATCTAAAGCATGACCTCTTAAATATCTTGGTGCGCCTCCATAATAATTTAATTAGGTACATCTTCGGATTATGTAAATATGATAATATAGTGCAATATTGTTTTTGATGATTTTTGTTATGAGCCTAATGAAAAAAATAAAAAATAAATTATGAATACATCGAACAAGGTTAAATATTGTAAAAAACAATATCAATAATCTCAAAAACTTTTCCTGCTCCATAGCTTGATAAAGATTGTCACTTGTATAAACTTTCACAACACATGACAACGTCTGAAAATAAGACTAGTCACTTTTCTTTGGTTATATATTATGTACGTCGCAAGTTAGACTTACAACGACTCCAAATACCCCGATAAAAACCGCATTTGTGCTTAATTAAGACGGATTTGATTTACACACTGATGCATTTAGAACTTTAAAACAAATACGGAAGGTTAAATCTTCTTGTCATCATATAAAATAAAATAAATATTTCGAAGACGTAAAATTTGCGTCTGGTAGTCCAATGATCCCATACAATGGGTATCCAATAGAGAGAAGGTCTGTGCCCATCAGTGGGATGGCGACGCCGACGGCAAGGACGTCGCAAACAAGGTTCTCGATACCGCCATGTCACAGGCCGGTTTTCACCAGACAATAATGATGGAAGAATCGCTGAACTTTCTTGCGCCACTTCTTCTCCAGTGCCCATGCATTCCGATGTGGCGGTACAGATAGTCAATAATAGCCGAAATAAGCCGAGGTTCGGCCCTCTCGGGCAGTGACGACGCTCTCGCGAAACAGGGTAACGGTACTAGCCGAGGCTCCCAAGAGGGCCCTTGTGCAGGTTACCCACTAATAGAGGTCTCGACTGAGTGTCATAAGCGCTCGTCATCTCTCAACCCTGTGAAACCGTAAAAGCATTCGGGCTAACAGCGGCAATCAGCAAAAAAAAATATTTTAAAATTTAAATAATTTAACTTGAGCTTTATAGTAAATATTATCTTTTAATGTATCGTAATCCTAGTAACATACTAAGCCGTAAGCTCGTTTATTGCTATTAATAGTTCTTAACAGTGGTAGTGAATACCAGCGTAAAGTAGCAGCATAATGCTGCTGTGTTTCGTCTGTGTAGGGATCCGGCATTCCATCGAAATCCTCAAGGGTAACAACGTATCTGCATTGTTAATCCTGGTCCAGGATGTATGAAAATGTCATGGGCCGCAGGAACCACTAAGTATCAGGTGAACTGTGTGCTCGTTTGTTACTCTCAATATAATAAAAAAAATCACATTTATATTATAAAAATTGAATTAGGTGTATTAATTTTCGACAGTGGTGGAGCTACAGTTTGTTTCTAGATGCGGAATGAATGCGTCATCCGTTGATCGGGGTAGGACCACGCCCTCACAGCATGATACTGCTGTGTTTCATCTGGTGAGTGTTGGGATTTGGAGACTTTTATTACTGGAGACAAGGCATTCCATCTCAGTCCTCAAGGGTGACAACTGCATTACGATCATTGTCTTTTTACTTTTATTTATTTATTCATTTCCTTTGCTAATTTAAGTATCATAAACAGAAGGATTTATTATAAACTTGCCTAACCTTTTTAGAGCCGTGGTGGCTCAGTGTCTAAATGCTCGCATTTAATTAATGCTATGCGGTAGCCCGAGTTCGATAACTAATGAAATTGTTAATCTCAATTTTAATTCCTGATTTTCCACATGCTCAGCGGTGACAGAAAACACCGAGAGGTAACCTGCATGTCCAAGAAGTAATAAAAAACAATTTAAGTCCACCAACTCACAGTGGGGCCGGGTGGTCGACTATGCTCTAACACACTCTCTAGAGAGGCGGCCTATGCCCAGCAGTAGGATTTATATATATAAGCTGTTACTTCCCTGCTTCTAACCCTTTGACGTTGAAGATTTAACTGTTATATAAACCTAATGAAAGCTTCTATGGATTATATCTGGTAATACGTCTAACAAAGTCTATCATAAACTTGTATTTAAGGAAAGCATAGATAGGCTATGGATTACACGAGTATATTATACTATCAGGATAATTTGCCCTAATCACCGCAACTAATGAGATGATGAATTATTTTATACAGTTATAATAAGATCAGAATCGTAATATGTTTATTTTACAGTATATATATTTATAATTACAGTAGTTATATATTATAAAATACAGAATTAGCAAGTCAGAGAAATAACGTTGCATATAATGAAATTTAAAACTCTGCCTGTAAACCTCAATTTTGTTCCTAATGTCCGTCTTTTACAACGTTTTTATAAGTGTTAATATGTGTTTACCGATTAATTCATTTTATTATGTACATTATTTTAGTGTACAGTTATAACGTAAGGTTTTGTGGTTATATATTTTGCGATGTTATGCGATAAGATCAGAAAATGATTCCGATTCAATATAATTGATACGTAATTAATTTACAAAAACATGAGCTACACATGAGCTCCGATTTAGATGTTTTAGAAAACTGTAAACTTTAACCGTTATATGCATGTGGAAACTTATTGCATGTCAGTATGTCGTTTCAAAACAGGTAACATAGTGTACAAGCAGACGTGAATTAACCCAGATAGAACTGAAATAGTTTTTTCTACCAAAAACTCGTTTGAAAGCGGATATTGCATTCGAAAGCGTTCCAGATAGATTGATACAACTTTAACTATTTGTTTTGTGCGTATTAAATGTCATGTGTATGGTAATAAAATATTAGCGAAAATATTAAGTTTCATATTGAATATGTATACTAATTTTATATATATATATATATATATATATATATATATAACTAGTAGTAGTGTATATAATATAAGGATACTGGAATCCACACCCAATTTTTGTTTTCGTGGATTGCGTAAAAAGTGACAGACGTAATAAATAGGACAGGAAAAGACAGCTGCGTATTATTTTTCACGGAACGTTATACTACAGTTGACATCCAGCCTACGATTTTTCAAAAAATGCCAATTATAGATGAAAGTCCATCTTAGTTCCATCTTAGATTTGAATATGGAGCGTAGTGATGCCAATTTAGTTCGCAACATTTAAGTTTTGAGTTAGCAAATTCTTTTGTGATTCTTGATATTATTTCCAGTATGATGACGTCAAATCGTCAGTATTTGCAGTAACCATATTTTCAATCAATCAATATTTGCATTCGCTACGCTTTAATAAACGGCATGAATGTGTTTAGAGTATATATATCATCATATATTTTTCGGACTTCGGTGCGTGTAAAAAGCTGAGTGTCATATTTTTTTATTAGTTTATTTACTACTTTTACTGTGACCATTTACTTAATATTGCTAGTTTGATAATTTGCGATGCAATTCAATGGTTATTGTGGGCGTTATGTATTAATACATTATTTATTGATATCTATAACATAACCTACGGTATTGTGGAGTTGGCATTAGATTTTATATCTTCTAACTACAATTCTCAAAAACAATTTAATTTAAGGCGTCAAGTTGATCCCTTTAAAGAACGCTTTCGACTTTTGCTAAAGCGAAAACAAACTAATTGTTTCAAGTTATTTAATAGCGTAATAATTGCCTCGTTCTACTTCTCATAGACTAGTCAAGTGGTGAAATTTAATTACAATTGTTGTCCCACATTATTAACGAATGACAAATTTTGTAACAAGAATAGTCCACTTATTTAGATTTAAAAGTTTCGAATTAATACATTTCTATAAAAATATCTGTAATCAATTCAAAGGTTCATTTTTGAGTATTATGATTTAAAACTTTATTGAATTACATATTGCAGATATTATTTAAATAATAAGAATTAGATATTGCCAGGAAGGCAAACCGATGCTAAGATTTAATATACTGAATAAAAGTAAGGCTTTTTGCTGTAACCTGAAACTAACTTTAAATACCAACATAATAATAATAAACTAAATAAACTGTTTATAAACAGGGTAATGCACGTCCAGTTCATTGAAATTACTTGTAGTTGGTTTTTGTATTTTTAATTTATGATAGGGGTCGTGCACTTAGCCTCGTACACGTTTGGAACACTCACGCGCGAGGATCACATCTGATTTTTTTTTATTTATTTGGGAAAGACAAGTTTTATATTAAATTACTGTACTATAAGACCAACAATTGCTAAATTTTATAAATTCATCCAGTCCTTAATACGCAATTGGGCTAGAGAGGTACCTATGGACGTACAAGTATATGTTTCCGTACTCAGTAACGCCGTAAACTTAAGAGCGAAACTTAGCATTCAATGAATTCCATCTATCCAAACTTAAAACTACTTAACTGAACTTGCAGTTGAATCGGTCTATGGATTTTATTTCCAGTCGAAGCAAATATTTGTGTGGTATCAAATAATAATATGATAGAACGATATAAATTGAAACTAGTAGCTTTAAATTTAACACAATGCAATATTTTTTTATGTTTCTATATCCGCCAGATAATAGGATTATTTTCGTTTTATCTACATCTAAGAAAGTGTAAATGTAATTTATTATGCGTTTTCACTTTTATTGGTTGCGATTGAAGTTTGGTGACGGATATCATAAAAATGAGTAAACTACATTTTCGTTTGATTAACTTGTATTTTATGTACATATGAATCGTTTTTATTATAGTATCTAATATTAGTAACATATTATATACTCTTAATAAATATGTAAGAGAAAACTCAACTTTCTATAAGCAGACTGTGAATCAATGTTAACTACTAATATAGAGGCCAAACCACTGGTACATACATTCTGTTATGTACATAAGTGATTGATTACATACGCAAATCAGTCGTTGAATATGCAACATCTAGTTTAGGAGCTCAGTAAGCATGTGCTTAGACTATTAATTTCCTTACATTGTGTAATATTACTTTATTTTAACCCCTTTAATCTGTCGATATCGTTTGTAGCGGTCGGAACGATAGCACGTCGCATTTTCTGAGATTACGCTAAATATATATTATACATACATATTTTACATCAATACAATTATTGATAAAGGATTTGTTACTGATTCTATTCCTATTTTAAAGTTATAGAAAAATCATAGATGAAAGATATAGGATAGAGTTAATTGCTTGTTAAAGTCTGTTTAAATAAAGTATGCCATCACTTGGTGAAACTGCCATTATATTTTTATACTCAAAGTTATTGAATTTTATTTTTAAACATTTGTTCTTTGGTAAAATATATATCATGAGAACAAAAACGTAAAACTTCTCTTGTTTTTCTTATAAAAAAAAAGTCAATGCTTTTTACCGAAGAAGGTTCTACGAGAGAAATTGCGCCCAGTCGTATCTTTAAAACCTTCGAAACCACGCTGCAGACACCAGAAAACGGGTAACGGCTGATCGACCTAGTACTAGCCGCCCAATAGTTCTTATTGCTGTTCAGATGCGTTACATCGAACTGATATCTGCCAGTGATCAAACAGCCAAGGCCACTCAAATCAGTTCACTGTTGCAAGCTGTCATCGAACATGAAATTAGCACTCAAACCATTCGCATTGCATACACCGGTTTGGATTACGAGCATGAGGTCCTGGAAAACACCACTGGCAAACATGACAACGCAGATTATAATGGGCGAGACAACGTTAATGTGAAGAAGATGAGGATGAAGTTATATGATATTGGCTTTTATCGGATCAGTACTCATCCAGATAATCGGCGTGTCCATGTTTGGAGAAAACTCAAAGCCTTGAGGATCAGAAGCACACGTTACTGTTACTGCTACTGGAATCATTCAAAAACGGCAAATGAGTGTCATTACGGGGTGGAAAATGATTAGAGTTCGAACGCCTTTGATTTGCCAAGGCTCAATTTGGCAATTTTGTACGATTTGTACAAATTTGCCATCATAGAACATTGTTGTCGGCGGAATTGTCAGACGATTTATAATAAATTACGGACACCGATTCGTGTTTGTCGATGGTAATGCGACTGCACGACGAGCTGAACGAGTGAACACTGCACTCCGAGAGTATAGTAGATTGGCCGGCCGACCCTATCAGAAAACAGAAAAATCCCCATTAAAGAATGGGACAGACTACCGCAAGAGTTACTGTTCAACAGAGTTAATTCAACAACAACAATTCAACACACCCAGGAGGATTTCTGCATGTATTCTTGTTACAGGAGGAGTTATTTTGTAACCATTTGTAAAGAAATAAATTTTTAGAATATATTGATTTACTTTGATTAAATTATCTTTTTTCTATTTATTTATTTAACTTTTATGTACACAATGCATTTCTATCTGGAAACTGAAAAAAAAACTAAAATAAATAAAAACTAATAAAAGAATATATTTTGTAGCACAAATGTATATAGTATTTAAATAAGATTTAGCAGATAAGCATTATTAAGCTGATGAAATAATAGAAATAAAGTTCAAAATCTAGTTATGATTTACTACTCCTTTTAATACTTCGTGATTACCATTGGTTGTGACACTCATACGTCTGTAAGAGACAGGCTTGGAATAATCGCACAAATTGCAATTATTCCACAATGTACTATAATTTTTGTATTCCAATTCCAGTTACGAAGCAATTTAAATTAAATCTGAAATTAATATTAATATTAGGCTGCCTCAGCTCAAACTCCTTACATTCATGTAACTACATATATTATAGTATAGTCAAAGTGCAGTTTCATGGAGGAAGCTAGTTGTTTGCGATAGTTGGAGAGGGAGGAAGGGGTCAGGGTATTAGGGTAAGGGATATTTAGCTATTAAACATTGTATTAATCACACTTCAAGAAACGGGGCTACATAATAGCCTATATACTATACAAATATTATGTTATATGTAAGTATTGTGAGGTGTAACGTAATAGTTTACGATAATTTAGTGTTCTATAATTACTTTTGAATTTTGGCGTACTAGTTCATCTTTAAGAATACTTTAACTTAACGTAACACGTACAAATACGTAACAAATATCTTTTACAGTTATTTAGTTAGCTTAATAAATAATAATCTATTATAATAATATTTTAATACCATTTAATAGTTCTGTAAAAAATGTTGGTCTACATATTGATAACACTTTAAATGATGAATACAAGTCACAAAAATTAGTCGCAAAATCACTGCCACCTAACAGTCTCTAACTAATCGTCTAAACTCTCCACCTAATCGTCTAAAGCATTTCCTTCCCATGAAAGCAAAGGTCATGCTTCTCCAAACATTAATGTTGCCTATCATTGATGTGTGCTACCGTGCGGTCCTTTCCCTTGAACGTCTTAGCAAGCTGGCGCCTGTTGAACAACTTCATTCTATTTATTTTCTGTAAATATGACCATATCTCTCAATATCGATCTCAGCTTTATTTGCTTTCCATACAACAAATGCGTAATTCCAGAATTTTGCTTGTTGTCTTCTCCATTTTAAATATGATTACTTCATTCCTACTATCCATTTTAAATGTGATTACTTACTTAAGTTATGGTCTTTACCCATGAAATTGCCGTTCTTCAGTATTGGCCATTTCAAACCAAAAAAAAGTTTTGATTGGCTGTGAATTCTAAATTCAAATTAATTATGTTTTAAAAACATGACATTCTTTTTACAAAGTCAGTGTTTTGTTTGTTGATAAGCTTTGTATTTTCATTACGTTTGAGAACATTTTTCATCATAATGGATACTTTAAAAATTCGTGTAATTATGGAATATGTGTTTCGTCGTGGCAGCAACACGGCACAAACGGCACGTAACATCAACAATTGCTGCTCAACAGGCACAGAAATGAAAGAATTTTGAAACGAATTGTTACGTACGACGAAAAGTGGAGTTAGATCCTGGTTCAGCACCAAAGCAATGCCCTAAACGAAAAATTACCTCTAGAAAGTTGATGGTCACTGTTTGATGGTCTAGTGCCGGTGTGATTCATCACAGTTATTTACCAAACGGCATGAGCATTACTGCAGATGTGTACTGTGAAGAACAGAAGACAATGATGGAGAAGCTCACACATCTATAACTAGCTTTGGTCAATCGGTCGTCCCCGCTGCTCCTACACAACAACACGCGACCCCATACTGCACAACAGACAGTCTCCAAGCTGCAAGAGTTGGGGTTGGAAGCTCTCCCTCATTCACCGTATTCACCAGACTTTGCACCCACCGACTATTAATTTTTACAAAATGTGGACAACTTTTTAGCGGGAAAAAATTTAAATTTCCGAGAGGCAGTACAAAATGCCTTTGAAGTGTTTGTTGACTCCCGTCCAGCTGATTTTTACAAGAAGGGCATCAATAAACTACCACTGCGTTGGCAAAGATGCATCGATTACATGGGTGATTACTTTGAATAACAGAAATAAAAAAGTTTGAAAATAAAATACTTTAACTTATTTCGGCAATTTCATAAGTAAAGACCTATTATCAGAAGTCAGATAAATTTATCATCCACATATGGAATTTATTGGTAGCTACCGCTATTGCATTGTATTGTATACTCTATTATATTTGTATTTATATATATTTATATATATGTACATATAAATATATCCTATCTATCCTAGACATCATACACCTATACTACACATATATCACCACACCTTCGATTGACTGGTAGAGAATGCCTCGTTTGGGTTAATGCAATAAAGAGTAAATATATAAATAAATAATACCAAATAATTCAATTCATTGTTTAATTCAGTGGTAACCGTAATTAATTTAAGTTAACAAGTTTAAAAGAAAAGAACATAATTTATAGATAGGAATATATTTCAATTTAAGATTTGAATATAATTATAATTATATTTAATTTATTAGCATAGCATTGTCAAAAATATCTTCAATATCCTTGTTAATCCAATTATAAACAAATTTAACCACGTTATTTAACTATCTAGATCCAAACAATAACTCTTTGTAAATTATACCAGCATTCTTGTGAATGCAAGACTTTCCTTGTTATAGAGAATGATCTAGGTTTCTTAAAGATAATCGGCACATCTGCAGCCTCTACGGATATCCGGCTTGATTCTCGTATTATTCTTGTTCGTGGAAATACCCACATGGAATGTTAGACCCTCGTCAGGTTATGCCGAGATGTAATTCAATCTAGGCCGCCCCATCAATCTGTGAATTCTCACGCATATATTTCTGTTGATTTGACAAATGAGAAGGGTGTGGCGTCTATGCGATGTAAATGGGCGTGAAGACGATGGGTTGCTATATAAACGTAATGGTTTTATTTAATCCTAATATTTATGTCAATAACGAAGTTTCTCTAAGTAAGAAGACGTTTTTGCAAGTTCACTTTTTATTTTAGAGTGTTTATAAAAAAATATAGAATTACAATTACCATAAACAATGATCACGGGCTTTTAAGTCATGGGTCCTCTTTCTGATTCCTAACCAAGGCTTATTTTTGGCAATAGGCAAATGATGTACAGTTGGTTCCATTTTCCAGTGCAGCCTCTGGATTTTTGATAAGGATAATTTCCTTGATTTTATTCCAATTTAAAAAGACTTGTGACACCAAGACTTGAACACACATGAAGATTGTGTTTATAGCGCTGTAATATATCCTACGGTATCATGTTTTAGATTAGTTGGAATTTGACGATAAGATCATAATCAGAATTTTATATAAGTGTAGCTGTCGCATCAGTCAATGATATACTTATATTATTAAAAATATATCTTTATTTTTCTACAGCAGTCTTCTTTGAAGCCTGGAAGCCGGAAGACTATTGGAAAGCTGTTTTCCCGATGCAAAATCGGTCGAGAAGCGACAGTGAAATGCCTTCACTGAGGTGGGAATTTACTCAGTACGGGAAGTTGAGCGAACAATCTTGTTGAACCAGATCGGGCGTTCCTATTCTATAGCAGTCGTATCGACCTTGTATATATAAGGACAGTTGCAGTTGCGGCGTCCTGGCAAGTGGTAGCGCATATGGACGGCCTTATGTGACTAAACAGCTACCACGTACATTAAAATAAGTTTGCGTTCATTTGCAAAAATCAGTGACTATATCTTTTTTTGCTAAAAAATTTTGAATTTAAATTTTAAGCTTTTGCTCGTTGTTTAAAATAAAAATAATCGTAAAACCTCTCTTGGTTTTCATATAATAAATGACGTCAATGATTTTTGAACTTTATTCTTGTTTCTGCCACCAAAATGAATAAATAAATATTTCGTTCCATCTATTTCCACCGACGTCGTTTTGTCACATACACTGCCACAGCAGTAGGTGTCGGGGTCGTTACTCTACGTATTATTATTATTAGTGAGCGGCCGATTTATACATTTGTTAGTATCAGGTTCCTCTAGAGATAGATCTAGAAATAGATTTCTATGGGTTTATGGTGGCTAGTTCTACGAGTCATCATTACATGTCGTTCCACTGCCACTTCGTTAATAAATAAATTAACTGTCTGCTAAGTGCCCAATAAAATAAAATAAAAAATTTAAAAATATATAATAAAAAAATATATAATAAAAAAAATCATCTAATTTAAAAAATGAATTTAGTAGTTTTAAAATACTCCCAAGGCTTGGAACGTGGCCCGGCAGTGAGAACGTAGGATCATTAGAAGGACAAGTTTTAGTAGTATACTAATTGAATTGAAACAAAGCGCGCTATTCTTAAGCTACTTCTTTTAAAAATAATACTACTTTGGCTTTATAATAGAGTAATTAGTACAAACAACATCTGAGACCGTGTTTGCTAGAAACAAAATGTGGAAAAAAAAAGCTCTCCACAAATAATCCTAATTTGCAAATACCGCAGATGTCATTAATTATATTGTCGGAATAAAACTTTCGGGGGAAAAACTTTAAATTCCAAGTGGACTAAAATGTGAGATTATAACAATAAATAATATAAATTGAATGTCAGTTTATTATTATTTGCATCGGTCTACAGATGGTATCGGTCTTTACAAGGTAGGACTCAGCTATTTTATTTCTAAATAAAAAAATATGATATATCAAAATAATCGTGGGTATAAAAATATATAATGACTTACCTGACGAGTTATAAATTAAATTCATCCTCTCTTTTATTAAGGATATCCAAGATATGGATTCACACTAGGTTTTTGCGTGATTATTTTTATACCGTAAACGTACGTACGTAAAGTACCGTAGATCATAAGAACACAAAATATTGATGCGTTTAAAATACGAATAACGAAAATGTCATGTAATTTTAATCTAGTATATATTCATAATTTTATCATATTATTCATTACAGTTTACATTTATAATACAATTATTACTTTTCATGATATGACATATGTTGAACTTCGTTCATTTGTGAAAAGTTAATTGTTAATCGATTGCAATTTCATGGATGTTATAAGAAAAGGAAAAAATTAAAAACCATTTAATTTTTCACCGTTTACGAAGTCGTTCATTTGCCAATGTTCAATGCCTTCAAATACGACAGAGGAATTATTAGCATTACTAGTAAGGCATAAATATTTTTCTACACAAACTCAGACCAAACACGCGTAATAACTTCAAACAGTTGCACCCTGGGTTCATAACCACCCTCGGTTGTAAATTACGCACCTCACCCTCATTACTGAGACCGGTCATCCGTAGATGATACGGGACGAAGGGCCCCAACATGCCCTAACAGTGTAGCTGCATAGTAACGCATTTTGTGCTTTGATAGAAATGTGCAAACAATATAGCATTAAACTCTTTAAATTTGTATCTACAGTCCCAGTGATTTAGAACTAGTTTCTATTTTTGTTGTTTTCTTAGTAATTACCAATATAATAAAATTCTATATCTATACCGTCCTAAAAGTAAGAGCAAATTAAAATTATTTGCGTGGTTACAGAAACTGGATTACGATGCTACTGAAATTGTATTACAAACCTTAATTTTAATCAAAGCAGACTTACATTAAAAATATACGTATATGTATTATAAGTATGGAGTTCTTGAAAAAGAAATCTTTGTACCTCCCATAGCTGGTTTTTAATATCGGAATCCTTGGCGTTGACATATCGAGCGACGTTCTGATCCGCGGTCATTTGGAGGGTAAGGCCAAATTGGCCTCTAAAAAACTAGGAGTGCTTGATATAGCGAGATAGTATTGCATATCGGCCCACTGTGTGCAACTTTACAACAACACATCTTTGGGCCGGGTCACCCCAGTACCAACTTCTTCTATTTGACCGCATTGAATTGAGAGCGACTTGAATCGTTGATGACCACTTATTTTCCGATTAGCTTGATTCACTGGCGTTGCGAAGAGATGTTGCATCTCTTTGCATATTTTTATCGAATTTACCATAGGGAGTGTTCTGAGGACAGAATCATCATTCAATCAGAATTCATCATCTCGATGGTTGGTAATCCACCACTGCATGCTTTACGTGAAATTTCCTGCCACACACGACTCGGTGTGGAATCAGCTGTCGCCGGTGGTGTTGCCGAACCAATACGACTTAGGGAAATTCAAGAAAAGAGCCTACACCTTTTTTAAAGGCCGGCAATTTAGACTACTCTGGTGTTGTGGATGTTCATGGCCAGCGGTAATCACTTACCATCGGGTGAATTGCTTGCTCGTTTGCCACCTATTCTATAAACAAAATGTCAAGGAGTAAACAATGCAAAACAAAACATTCAATAGCAAAATAAGCTAGAAAACGTTGTTATTTTTAACGTTAGACTACAAAACCACATAGTATAGAAAACAAAAATAACATTTTAGGTAAATAAACAAAGGCTCAAAATAATAAGAAATTTTGATTACAAATTACTGAATTTACTTCCATTGTTCATTAGCTATTCAAAAGGGTAAAGTTGTTATTAATAAAAACAACCACTCTGATTTACAACCCTGTCAAAAAATCAGGCCTCCGGTTTCTCAGTAATGCTCTGTACTGTGTATGTGTATGCCACACACGTGCGCGACGATTGAGGTTTCTGTTTCTTTGATGTCACCGCCTTGAACTGGTAAATGTATTTAAAAAATTATGTGGAAAATTGTTTTATATAATTTTCGTAAATAAGAAAAAGTTTTTCATTAGAGAATTATGAAATTAATTAAAATCATGCTCCAAATGTGAGTCCTGTCTTCTGATACAAGCTCAAAGTCTGATTCTTATGGTGCCTTCTTGAGATACAGAGTGTGTGTGTGAAAAAGTGTGGGTTGTCAATCAGTTGTCTAAACCCATCCATACATACAGAAAACTTTCGTTGGTGTGCTCTTTCTTTCTTCATTCTTTGTGATAGTTTCTGATTCCATCACGATGAAACTTAGACTCGTCAGTCCACATAATTCTCTCCAGAAAATAGGGGTCTTCTATGTCATTTAGTATGAAACGCCAGAACTCCATTCGGGTCGGATCACCTTCTATTGTATGTACTGGTGTGTAGTAAGGATGTAAACGAACTGGATGCATGGTAAACCACACTTGCCATTGTGATAATCCGAGTTTTCTTGCCTCTCCAAGACAAATTTAGGATTTATTCTTCTTCTTAAGGAGGATGACTACGGAGTCTGCTTGAATCGCTTCTTCTTACTGCAAAATGGCGAGTTTCTAAGACGCGTCGATACATCCCCGAAAACACTCTTACGTTTGGTACACGCCGATGAGCAAAACGTTACATGTACTCTCTTTGTGCTGCTGTAGCGTCGCCGTTGCAAAATCTCAAAACTAACAGAATGTCTGCGTATTCCTTATTACTGAATGTACCCATTGTAAGGCCATAGGTCTGTACTCAAAAGATGGTTGAAACTAACTGACCCAGACAACTGAATGTACGACAGGCAATTCCTTCTTGTCAATTGCCTTCCTCTTCCTTTCAACTACTTTTGTTATTATAGTGTTCCAGTGCAAGGTGGTGTCATCAAAGAAACAAAATGGTAATCCAATGTAGAGCATTAGCTAGGAACGAGTTGCCTCCGTTTTGACAGGGTTATAAATCGGCCTGGTAGTTTTTTGATAACAACTTTACTTTTTTGATTAGCTAATGAACAAAGGCAGTTAATTTAGTCATTTGTACGCAACATTTCATATAATTATGTAATGTTTATTTACCTACAATGTGATTTTTCTTCGTATATATAATAATATACGGTTTTATAGCCTAAGCTTAAAAATAGCTGCGTATCTGTCAGATCTATCTGGCAATAACTAAAAGATATTACCGTGGTAAAAATAGGTCCATAGGACATCAGATATATACATAGACCTAAAAAACTACAAGGATTATCAAATCTAATATAAAACACTGCCGTTATATTTTATATATTATTAGGGTAAATAGGATCTTATTTACACAGCCAACGAAAATACCCAAGGTGCCGACCGCGTGCCTCGAGGCTTTTCCTAATGTGTTATTATGTGAAATAAAACGCTCCCGACTTTACTAACCGCTTCGTTCGTTATACTTTTACCGTTTGAATTACCTTATCGATGTACGCGTGAGCACGGACTTTTGCCTAATTAAAATATATGAGCACCACTTAAAAAAATGTTTATTTTCTTTATAGACCGACTACTCTTTCGTTATATGAGGCAATTTGAACAAAATAGAAATTAAAATCGGATTTAGATTGCTGTATATGTGAATTTATGATTTTATGCCTTACCTTGATAGTTATACAAGTTCTTACTAAACATTTGAATATAAAAACTTCATCCGGGTAGGCGGAGATTACAGAATTCTATTTTGTACGATCATGACATACCATTTTGTACAGATACATGTACATATGTATATGTGCTTATAAAGGTAAATACATTCACGTCGCTTAAAGATAATCTTAACGTAGTTATTTTAGACAAATAACTGCCATTCACTATCTAAACTTAAATATTTATTTTGTCATTTTTTTATTTTCGCGTATAAAGAACAGAAAATAGACATATAGTCAACCTATTTACGTAGCTAATTTAAAATAACTTATAAAACAATACCCAAAGCGCCCACTTCAAGTTAAGAAGTTACCTGAGTATACCACGGGACTGTGATGTACTCTCAGCAAAACGTCACTTGCGGTCCCGAGGGTCATTTCGAATATCTTCTGTGTAATCTGAAATCAAAGGTAACTTCAACGTAAAGTAAATATCTATAGATGTAGTTCGACAGATCTTTCAATAGCTCTATAATCTCGCTAGTCGATTGGGAATAATACACTTTTTTAGATTTGTACATATTTTTGTATCAGTTGTACAAATTGGGTATACAGCAAAATTGTCTCTGGTTGATGACTACGTGATCTAGTTATCTTTGGATTCGATTCCTAGCCAAAGCCAATATCTGTGCAAAACATATGATTGATTTTCTGATCTGCTGTTTGTTAAATATCCTGTACTGCCAACATTGTTTCTGAATTTACCCCCGATCTTCCGATTGCATATGCCTAACATCAGATGATAAATAACGATGAAAATTACAAATACATCATTGCTTACGCAACTACTTATGTTATTTTAGTATATGTCGCATTATTGATATCCTCTGGAATCAACTAAAGGATGCCGCACCATTATTGTTCTAATGCTAAATAAACGCATTGCCATGGTGCACTGACATTTTTTAAATTAGAACAGGTGATCAAGATACTGTGATAAGGACATCTGCAAAATGGTAAACTTAGAATTTATTACGTATTGAAACATCAAACATCGCCCTCAATTAATCAATAATGAAAATCAGTTATCGGTTTAGTCCAAACTGACTCAACATTATTACCATAATTTTAGCTTGTCTTAATCAATTGCTGAATATTTCATTCCCGATATAGATTAATCTTAATATTAATATTCTAATTCTTATTAATATTAACAAGACACATGCCAAAATCATTAGGATTGGCAGGTTTGTTCATTTAGGAGGATAATGTTACTTTCGCGGTATTAAAGTAACTTACATTTTTTAGTTTTTATTTTATAATGCACAAAGTAAAATATATTAATTTGCTATACGAGAAATTTCTATTCCTTTTATAAAAAAGGTTATTTATATTTTATATTATAAAGTATGTCTATTTAAAATTAAAGAGTGATCTAGCAATTAAAGCTACAGAATACCGTGTCGTGTTCTGAGTACGATGTTAAACCAAGGTTTTATAAATGAAAAACACAGAAATTGTTGCATATTTTGGCTATTTACAATTTTACAAACAGTGAGAATATATCACCGTGCTCGAAATTGCATTGAATTGGACTTATATATTTTTATAGAAATGGGAACAAATAATAATTTGAATGTCCTTATGCATAGTTTATGAACCATCGTGTGATGTTTTGATTTTTCATGAAATGATACGTGAGGTTCTAAATAAATATCAACTTATTTTTCCCTATTTTATCGTTTTGAAATTCTATTGGAAATCCATCCTCCACAAGGGAGACAGTTCCAGACCAAAGTTCGGGTTCTCATCCCTTACAATTAAAGGTCAGAACTCTATCGCCATACCTTTTTTTCCCTTTGGGTGTCCACGCACGTCTCGAAAACACGTCGGTGGTTAACTTCTCCTATCCACTTCAATCTTTATTTTGGTGAAAGGACCCCTAGCCATGTAACCAGATGTAGGCTGGAGTGAGAATTGGTTGGGATCGCAGCTTAATAAGCGGTTGTACAGTGTTTCGTCTGGTGAAAAAGGAAACCGAAGACCTTTTTTATCTTCAGGGGTTACTCCGTATTTGCAATATTATTCTGTATCTAAACTGAATGTGGTCATTACGAACTGAATCACAGGAATCACCATCAGGTGATCTGTATCCTCGTATGCCACTTCTAAAATCATAAAATAATGATGAAAAGTAATTAAATATTTGTAAACTAAATATGTTAAATTAGTTATAATAAGTAACAGCCTATATAATGTATATAAATTCAACTGGTGGCCATAAGCAAGCTCTGGTGGTAGAGTATACTATAACACCCTCTGTGTTAGAGTATACTCTACCACCAATCCACTCATTTCCACCACGCAATTCCAATACTGATAAGCGGACTTCAGACGTTTTTAAAATATATTTTTAACTTATTTGTTGGTCATAAAAGTTAACGCACGCTTTGCAGTACGCGACCTTGATCCTCGGTGCTCGCACCTATTAAATTGTTAATTGAAACTTGAAGTGCTGATGGTGCATGTGGTACACATGCTCGGCCGTGAAGGAAATTGATAAAAATATTTCAAAATCTAGTCAGAAGTCACAAGCTCGATTGTGTCATATTACGTTAAGAAAACAACATAAAACATCTATAACAAATGATAATGAGATTATAAGAAACAAGCAGTAATTGAGTCTCTAGCCCCCGTGAATCAGCAAAAGATACACTTCCTGCATATTTGATGTAGTTAAATAAAATTGATCTAAAATTCTAGGAGGAAGTGCCTGCAATTATCGAACCACTCATTCATGCTAGATTTCAGTTGTTGGCTTTATGAAGTTTGAAACTGTGAAAGTGTGAAATCTGATAATAATATAGAATTAGAATAATTAACGATGAAGTCTCATTCTTTGTCTTTATCGTAAATTATAATCTTCGAAAAGATTTTAACTTTGAATGTACATATAAATGATATTGATGAAGGTAGTCAAATAGTAGTAATATTTTACTAAAATATTCATCATTCAATTACTCAAATCAAACAACAGAACCAAAGGATTGTCAAATGTTAAAATAGGGTCTGCTATTCGCAATCGTTATTCAAATAGACATTCCATTGGGAATCTAAATCTTATAGCAGATGTAGGATTTACAACGTAATTACCAAAGCTTAAATAATTGTTACATTATGCACACATTCAAAGTCTGTATGCATTGATATTCTAGATAACGCAACATATTTATGAAGCAGCACATCATAATAGCCTGTAATTGATGATGTGAAAGTATAAGTGAAACACATATATCAAAATTTTATCCAAAATTATTAATTAATTTAGATCTAAACATTACTCATAAAATTTTACGAAGAAAAGAAAAAAGTCCAACGAGGATGGATGGGCTGACCCAGCATGAAGTAATAGGTAAAAACTTTATCTAACGCATTGGCGTTGATTCCTATGAAGAATTGAGGTTAGTGTCATAAACTCCGAAGAAAAAGATATTCATTAAACTATAGGATCACACAGTTTACCTGGTGGTAAGTGATTGCAGCTATCCATAAACAATTACATCCATCCTCGGCAAAAAAACAAGATGCTGATGCGTTGATATTTTCGGTAATCTAGTTTTCATATTGATAACATAAAAGAATTTTTCAATGTGACATTCAGCTTGACACAGAGATAAGAAAAAAAAAATCCTTTTTCGTATTGCTTAAATATAATTAATATTTACAATAAATATCGTAAAAATATCTATTTTCATACCTTTAACGTTTATTTTATATATGACGTAATCGTATACACGTAAAAGCAACGGGCAATCGAATTATGTATTTGTCAATTAGGTACATCTTGTATCGCGATCGTAGTTAAACGTGATTTAGAATATTCCTTATGCATACGGTTCGAATGTCAGCACAGACGTTACAAATAAGGTATGTGTTCGACAGTGCTGTCACGTCCAGATGGCGTGTTCGGCTGCAATTTGCTCGGTCGCACCGCCTACTGTAATAACGACTTCCGTACCCCGTCGTGGCGCCTCCTCGAATTGGTCGCTTATCACCAATCTACGGTGTAGAGTAGAATATCAGTTGGGCCGGTCGCAATTTGTCAACGGTGCTCGCGGTTAGTTGTTTCCTTGTTAAACGATATATTCGATATAATAAAATATTTGACGAATCATCACGTAAGCGTATAATGGTAATCTATGTTTAGTTTTAATGCATTATAAGTATTATGTAAAAATACATCTGCAGGGGTTTACAAATAAAGATGGGTGGTGGGTCATTACTGTCTAACGCTACAACATTTACGTTTATCTGTTAATACCAAAAAATGGTGTAATTAGTATGGTAGAGTTATGCTACAGTTTGTTTCTAGCTATCATGGGCCGCAGGAATCATACCTAAAAACATACCATCAGGTGAACCGTGTGCTCGTTTGTTACTCTTAAGGTAATAAAAAATGAGATATTATAAAATAAAATATTTAATTTCATCACTCATCATGATTAGTAAACCAAGTATTGTTTATTAGATATACGAGTATTTATATCCAATACTGAAGAACAAATTGTGATGGATCTTTGATTGTTTATTTGTAAATATTTTCATTAATTATCAGCTGTGAATACTACTAAGATGATGTAATATTAAGTTATGTTCCATATTTTTTATTCCTTCTCTACCAAGTGGTTATTTGTTTAGGGGGCAGGATCGGTAATTTAAACAGTCAGAACACTACATAAAACTTTTCGCATGACACAAGTAGCCTAAGATATATATTTGATTTAGAATCTACAAATAAGATGGTCAGTTCATAAAATAAAGTTACATTTAAATTCAATAGCTTCATACAATTATTTTCAAAGAACACAATTTCCAACATATGTATATCAGAAAGTTTTTCCGACATTTAAACACAAAAGTTAAACACTACAACTATAATACGCTTTAGTATTTAAATTAATAATCCTCATAAGCTGTAACTTAGAATGGAAATAAATTATGATGCAAAATACATTACGAATGTGTTCATTCGCAAGTTACGATCAGTACTGAAAACTTGGTTATAATTTACCAGAACATGCTCTTACTTGCTGGTTTATTACTCTGAAACATATTATTTCAAAGAACTCTCGGAATTTATTCCCCACAGGCGCCTAGGGAGGTAATCCCAAAGGATCTTATTCGGCTACTTACTTCGAATACCATGGATATATGGACAGAAAATTTCCTTAAACATACTGACGTCAAATATAGGTTGAAATGTATTTAACACATCAACGAATTGTATAGAAACGTTAACATTGTAGCTCCCGAAGCAACATGATCTGAAATTTTAGCTGTGTATCGTATCAATATTATTACAATAATATAACTCTGGTATATCCTTTTTCCTACCATCCGCAGGGAATTACGGCAACGCTTTGTAACGTTAGGCAGTATTTTTTCCTTTTTAAGCTGTGTTTTAATTTTTATAAAGTTACTATTATGAAGAGGTAATGTATGTGCGTGTTAGTATCGCGACATGAATAATACAAAAATTATTGCATTATTAATGTACGAATGGAATGTTTTTAGATTATGTAACAGCAAATTTTTACCATTTATGCTTCTGTCATGTGAATTGGAATGAGAGACTGAATCGAAATGTAAGGAGTAGGTATTATTAAATCATGTTATATTTATGTGTCACGCACGTGTATACTTAAAGAACCATTTATTACAGGTAATTTGTGTTGGAAAATAAAAAAAATATTGACACGCTTCTCGTTTACAATTTTTGACACAGGTACTATTGGAATAATCTGCGATTTTTTGGTATTTTGATTCAAATACAATGTTAAATAGTTATCAAAGAAAGAAGCTAATCATGGGTAGAAGATAACTATTATTGAGATCCAACCAACTACAATGTTTCATAACACCAAGTGGGATTTTAGACGAGCACAAACTTTTATGAAGTAAAAAAAATAGATATTGGGTATTGCATCCGGACAAAAGATTATGCGGTCATTGGATAAGACTCGTAACAATCTGAATAAAACAGAACGTTAATATTTGAAACAGTGATGCGAAAATTCATAATTACTAACAAGGGATGAGTTTACTCGTATACAAAGTCAATGAAAAGCGTATTCACGGAGTATATCAATGTAATTCACAGTACAAAAAACGAAGTGGCGTGCATAACGAACACACTTATTCTGCTTTTCAATATTGTATCCATTGTATGCAACAATTGTGTATGTGTTACTGGAGCTGAAAATAATTTCCTCGTACTCGCTGTAGATTTTAACTCGATATGATTTATTTTCGCGTCTGTATATATCGCAGGTAAAGATTTATTCAATTAAGTTAAAACTTTGTTTGTTTTTTTATTATTCCCGTATCCGTAAAAAGGTGAAGAGCAGTTTTGTTTTTGTTCTTATATAAAGTAAAGTAACCACTCACATACCTACATACCTATATATTTATGTACATTCCACTATTGGATATCCGCCTCATCTCTATGAATTTGTTTCGAAAAACTCAGTTTGCTCGAGTACGGTGAATTAGCCACCTCTCTTTGTGTCGAATATGGGTATTACGGCATGTATATATTAAGTAGTTCATCAACAATTTTAAATAAAAATAAATGGTGTGTTACTTTTAAGGAAATGAAAGTAGGGTATTGTTGAATGAGTAACGCAAGGCAATCGGTAACATAGGGAACGGAAAGCCTTGTAAAAAAAGGCCTATAGACTGATAATGGTGAAGATAATTAAAAGAATAATGTTAAGGGTATATCCATTGCGGGTGAGGTTGACAATTGGAGGAAAAGTTGGTTTACCTCCCTGATACACTATAATGCTTATCACAAATTCCGTTCGGTTACAATATGCTAGTAATAAAAATAGTGTACATAGAAGCTTGATTGCTGCACTTAAATTTATGTAAAAATTGATTAGGTAGAGGTACAAATGCAATATATTTTAGACGTATACCCAAAGTAAATGGGAGCACGATGGATGTATGCGGTTTAGGGTCGTGCTTTGTGTGAATTTCTGGACGAGTTCTATTCAGTTGTAGATGTTCCGATGATCTGAGATGATTGATGTATGATACAGCGCTGTTCTTGGATTACGACCACGGTTAAGCATTACGTTTCAACTATAGGTATGCTTTAGTATAACACTAGTACTATTTATATTTAATTTTGATTTATATGTATTCTAAATTTTAAAAATAATTAGTTTTGACGTTTCAACTTTCAGTCTTATATAGTTCTATAAATTTTTTGCTTTCATTTTAATGCCGCAAATTACCTTCCACTTAATTTTTGGTTCTCAAATAACTGTTTCAAAAGGCAAATCGAAGCAT